>OY804610.1:11389173-11715275 GCA_963680895.1 Fragum sueziense
TCTGTAACATCTTCTTTAATGTCAGAAAAAACTTTGCTTGAGTCAAACATCTGATAGTTCGGAGTAAAATTGGCACATCCAAAGTGGATTACTTTACATTTGTCAATATTAAATCTTAATAACCACTTGTTGCTCCAGTCGCACATATTTTCAATGTCATCTTGTAAAATTTCAGTGTCTACTTGGGAATGTAATACACGATAAAGTTTCGTATCGTCTGCGAAAAGCCGACAGGTACTATTAACTACTTCAGGAATATCGTTAATAAAAAGGATAAATAAAAGAGGCCCCAGTACAGATCCCTGGGGTACCCCTGATATGACATCTGTCCAATCCGAAGAAGAACCGTTCACTACAACTCTCTGTTTCCTGCCCGAAAGGAAACTGTTGATCCAACTACACAGGTTTCCGGAAATTCCATATGCTTTTACTTTATGAATAAGGCGTCTATGAGGAATACTGTCAAAAGCTTTCGCATAGTCGAAATAAATTGAGTCAACTTGTAAATTATCATCTAACGCAGATGTCCAGTCTTCAAGAACAGTTAGTAATTGTAAAATAGTGCTTCGGTGGTTACGAAAACCGAACTGACAATCAGATAAGAGATTGTTTCTGTTCAGATGAACAAGAATTGCGTCACGAATAATTCGTTCGAGAATTTTACATAAAACTGAAGTCAGTGAAACTGGCCTATAATTTCCAGGTTGATTTTTAGGACCTTTCTTGTAAATACTCGTAACATTAGCACATTTCCATGATTCGGGAACAGTACCCTCTGAGATCGACTTGTTAAATAAAACGGTAAGGGGAAAGGATAAAACACTTGCACATTCCTTCAACAGTTTAGGATGACACTCGTCAGGCCCGCATGCCTTTGCTGGATTTAGTTCAGAAAGATGCTTCAAGATAGTGGCTTCTTCAACATGAATAGCTTCAATAGGTTCACTAAAGTTACGTGACGAAAATTTCGGTAAAGGTCCATCCGGTTCAACCGTAAATACAGAAGTAAAATAATTGTTAAGTAGATTTGCTTTATCTTGGTCCTGTGTAACTGTGTTACCATTACTATCCACAAGGTCACTAATTCCATGTTTATGTTTAGTTTGTGTTTTTACGAAAGACCAAAAAGCCTTAGGGTTAGTTTTAACTTTACTAGCAATTCCCTTTTCATATTTCTTTTTGGCAAACTTGACGGCCTTAGATGCTTTATTTCTTAATCGACAATATTCACTATAGTCACTAAAACTTCTAGAAAACGTATATTTTTTCCAAGCTCTATACTTGCACTTAATTGCTTTTACGCAATAAAAATCCATCCATTTTGGTTTACATATGTTCGAGTCTGGAGTGTTTAAAGGAATAAAGTTCTCAACACAATGCATTATGTTACTATGGATCAAATTCCAAGATTCCTCTACATTCAAATCGGACAAATTAGACCAGTCAATAGAAGATAGGTAATCTCTGCACTCTTCATAGTTCCCTTGAAAGAAGTTTTTCTTGGGTTTTTGTATATTAGGTAATGTAACGTCACACAGTATATCAAAGGTCAAACTCAAATGATCACTTGCACCCAGTTTGTCACCAAAATGGAGATTATCAATAATACTTTCATCATTTGTGATTAACAAATCCAAAAGTGTCGCATTTTGACCATGGCGAAGTCTTGTGTAGTCATGTATGTGTTGATGAAAAAAAATTGTCTCTAAGTGTTTCGATGAAACGGTGTGAAATGTGATTCTCATTGTGAGGTGTAGTCCAATCATTCCAATTTATGTGAGGAAAGTTAAAATCCCCAACAATGACTATTTTCCCGAACGATTCTAAAAGTTCATGCTTTAAAATCTCAATAAGATTGTCATGGTTAGTGTCTGTAGAGTTAGGGCTTTTGTAAATGGCACCTATCAAAATAGTCTCTCTATTATTTATTCGTAGCTATACCCATGATGACTCATTAAATGGTTCATCATTTAAAACTTGGCATGAATCACAGGGAATAGTGTCCTTCACGTAAATAAAAATGCCTCTGCTATTGTCACATATTTTCCCAGTAAAACAGTTATAGCCATGCAGGTGATATTCGTGCTTGTGAATAGACAACGATTTGTTATTTTTGGGAAAAGCTTCGGAAATAATTAAAATGTCAGGCTTCTTCAGGTGCATTACCACTTTCAACTCATTAATTTTATTAAGAAGATTGTCTGCATTTGTGTAATACACTTTTAATTTCTTGCTTACCTCCCCGTTAATTATGGTTGAGGAAGAAGTTGAAAAACTCGAACTAAAAACACTGTCCGAACTTGAAAAAGTAGAATTAACTTCGTTAACGCTTGTGTTAACTAAACTTGAAACGGAACTGTTAACATATGTATAGGAATCGTCAGGGTAACTAGTCCCGAAAAGAGTCCCCAGCCCCAGGAGGGCCGTGGTGGGCGTAGGTATGCTCGCGTCTCGTCATGACAACTATCCGCCCCTTTCTAATGATCAGATTTTGTTCCCCGTTGGCTACGCGCCTCCTCTTCTCTTCCCTCAATTTATACGCTTCTTCTCTTTGCTTCTTAGTGAGGTCAGGTGTAAGAAAGATATTGGACATACCAGGAACATTCTTTAATACTCGCGACCCGGACAGGATTTTGGACTTAATATCAAAAGTGTCCACAGTGATGCGTAAAGGTCGAGGCCTAGTACGGTCAGACGAAGGTCTGCCAAGTCTCTGAGGTTTCAGACATGTTATATCAATAGCCAAACTGAGTTTGTCGTTTAGTATAGAGTCAATGAAGTGCTCATCTCCCTTCTTTCTGGTTTCTTCTTGGCCATTATCCTCAGGTACCCCATGGATAATCAGATTTAACTTGCGGGTTTCCAGCTCTTTCTCTTCAGAAAGCACTTCGCGCACTACTTCAGCGACAGACTTTGCCTGATCTACATGATTACCAGTTGACTGGTTCTTCAATTGTTCCATTTCTTCTTGTAGTTCCCTGTATTTCGACTCAAGTTGGGACAATTTGCCAAGGATAGACTTTATTCCTGGTAGAGATATTTTACAATGTTTGCAGGTCCACAGTATGTTTTCTTCATCCCCAATTTGATTAAAAAGGTTGGAATTTAGGTTTGAACACTTTAAGCAGTACCAGGAGTCACACAAGTCACAACTGATCGATTTGACTTTTCCAGACAGTTTTTAGCTACAATCAGTACAGACATTTGATTTTTTTGATGAACTAGTTTTGGGTGTGTTGGTTGCATCCTTTGGTGTACTGGATCTAGGGGGAGAAGGGCTCCCCTTGGTACCTTTCCGCTCCCTCTGGGACATGCCTGAGGTATTTCACTAGAGTCCACAAAAAATGTCAAAAGTGGGCGATGGATCAAAAATACTTAGCCATAAGTTAGTAAATGTGTTCAGAACAATGTATACATAGTCATTTTCACTTTAGCTATAAACTTAATAGCCTGATTTTAAGGATTTTTTCGGACGCAATTTTCCCTCCATCTTGCCAAACCGGAAACCGGAAGTCTCCCTATGGTTACTTGCGATTTTTAACTCATCACCAATATCATAATTTCTGACCAAATCATAAACCAAAGAAATTGCAGACAACAATCTTTTGCTTATGAAATTGATTTCCTTATTATTTTTTGTACAAACATTGTGGATAAAGAAGAAACTGCATGCTAAAAGCAATTATTCATTTTCAGTAATGTCCCACGGAATTCTGTTGTTGTTGTTTTTTAAAGAAGAAAACAAATGAAAAGTGAAAATATTAAGAAAAAACAGAAAATTCGAGTAAGACACATCACTTTTGAAACACCCTGTACCTACCCAATCACTGGCGTCACATGACTGTCATGTGACTTAGAAGCAGACGAATGTGCCAGTTCATTGGTTGGTAGTTAAATGTTATTTTTTGGATCATTTTAAGTATTTTTTTCGTCTTTTTCGTGGACAAAGAAAAAGTAATAGTGTAAACGGCATGTTATTTTCCGAAAATAAGAAATTAGTGTTTACTTGCTTGTTTTTCAAGCATTTCTGGTGAAAATTCCGTTGAGTGAAGAGCTTATGACACCGGTCAAAAAAATGAAAACAATGACTTCATGCATCATCCGGTTTACTGAGCATGCGCAAAAACCATAGAGTCACGATTTGAGGTACGTATCGAAAACAGGTTGAACTACGATAAACATAGTTAATCATTTAATAACTTGTGAATTAGGCTACATATTCATATCATACCAATGACCAACATGAAATTGATCTAGATCTGTATACCGGTACTTGTCATGCAGATCCAAGCTTGTTTTAATTCATTTGGCAGACAGTAACCAGTCCTGTAGGAAGCAATTTCATATTGGGGTAGCTGAAGTCCCTGTGTCTGAATATCGGGGGGGGGGGGGGCTAAATTGGATTTTCCCTTAATTCTCACTGTTAAATAAGAAAAATTCCCCCCTCCCTCCTTCATGCCTCATGGGCGGATCTAGAGGAGGGGTCAGGGGGGGGGGGGGTCCGGACTCCCCCTGGCATTGGCCGAAAATTGAATTTTGACTATATAAATTTATTGTAACGTTACATATTTACTACATTTAAGCCATAATTTGGGCTTGGACCCCCCCTGGAAAGATATTTGGGCTTGGACCCCCCCTGGAAAAATATTTGGGCTTGGACCCCCTCTGGAAAAAAATCCTGGATCCGCCCTTGTGCCTGGTAACAGCACAACTATATCAAGAGCCGATGTAGCGGGGTGGCGATCCAGAACATCCCCCTCCTGTGTTAGCTGCAAATTAAATTTTGACTAGAAATAATGTTAGTATAACATTTTATATTTTATTTTAACCCATTTAAAGTCATCAATTGGGCTTGGACCCCCTCTGTAAAAAGAATCCTGGATCCGGTCTTGCTGTGTCTCTGATGTTACCGACTGAGCTATCCATCGAGATCAGGCTGTGTCTAATTAATCTATTTCGGATCCATTCCTTTAATAATGAACTTGAAGTATTGATGACAAGCAATTTGAAATTGAATCAGCTTTAAGAATGTTCGTGGTCAAGCAGAAAAAAAGATTTTGAAATAATGTGACTATAGTATTGAAATAAATCAATAATTAGTAAAATGATTTTCTAATGACTTTATGAATTTATAAATTTCAGTTGAGCTGCAGATGAAAGTTATATTCTGTTTGTCTTGCTAAAATGTTCCATCCTAAAAGTCATCATCATCAACAACATCATCATCATCATCCAACTGAAATGTAATGCTGGAATGTTGAAAAATGTGCTGTCATGTTAAAGTCTGGTAAGTTGATATCATTTTTTGTTGCCCAAGTTTTATACAAGAAAAACAAAACCATATTATACTAATTTTCACTTTTTACAGCTTAAGTAATGACTTTGTCTATAAATTTTGCATGCAGATTTCAATGCTTTCACTAAATATGTAGGACAAGTTAAAGAATACAAATTCTAAATATTGTTGCAGTGGGTTAATAACAGGAGTTAAAGCTTTTTAGATTGGAATCTTCTTTAATCTCGCTTGACAGCTCCAAAAACATTCCAAAAAGAACAACGCTCACGTGATCTGAAAATGACGTATATCCTATGACGTCACAAAATATCTTTAGACTGGCCTTTCACAAAACATAGACTGGAAACATTTTACAACAATATATTGACCAATGACATATTTGATGTTAAAATAAATTGTTATGCAAATTAAGAGATTTTACAAGTAGTTGTAAAAGCAGTTTGATATATATATATATATATATATATATATATATATATATATATATATATATATATATATATATATATATATATATATATATATAGTTTTATACCTACCAACTTATTGGGACATGTGTAAATCTGACACTCGAAGTATTGGGTCTTTGGGGGTATTTATTGGGTCCTACCTAAATATTGGGCCCAGACCCAATAAAATTGCGACCCAACAATTTCTTTCTTTTTATATACATTAGTACGGCTCAAAACGGGTTTACATCCTATGTTCTCATACATAACTATTGGGTCCTATTTTTTATTATTGGGTCGCCAGATATAGCAGAAATATCGAAACACCGTCTTTCGTATATATTTGTATATTCCCGCCACTCTTTGCGCATGCTCAGTGCCATCGAACTGGTACCCCGCTCACCTGTACTTTTAAATGGTCAGAGACGGTAACCAGTCTGTTTTGTCGCCATTTGCATTTTCGAAGACGGCTTTCCTGGCAAAATGGTTAGTATTTAACGCTTTTACTGACTTTATATAATTATTTTGTTTGGCGAAATGTGTGAAAACAAACATTTGGATGAGGAATTCTATCGGAAAAGCCTTTGTGCGACTTAGTCAGGTAGACTAACAAAGTAAATTCATCGCACAGGGCCGAGAAATGTCTGTTCCGTGTTCGGGAAATGTTTGAATTCGTTAACGTTAACGAACTCCTTTACAATTGATGAATTCGTCAACTCATTTTAAAACATTAACAATGCTATTTTCGTCTATTTCTACCAATTTGATATAGCTGCGAAGCAGCGATATCGTAGCCACAAACTTGATGACCGGTAGACCTGTTGGTTTGGGGTGGCTGCGAGTCCGACCTCTTGATCTCTTTTGAGCAAGGAAAACAAGTTCTTGCATAAATATTATCTGTTTAAATACCAACATATTTTATCAGAAGGCTTCAAGCAGATAGAAAAACATATTCCATGTCACAAATTAGCTTAAAAAGTATCACCAATAATTGTTTTTAATGTTTTTTTCCGACGGAAATTTCAAGACTGTATCATACAGTGGCGGATCCAGGATTTCTATGAGGGGTGGGGGGGTCGGATTTTATGGAAATAGGGGGGGGAGAGGGGTTGTTTTTCTAGTGTTGCACAATTTTGACTGGAATTCTGCATGAAAATGAATATATTTCAGAAATAACCAGGCTACAGAGGTTAGAACCCCCCGGAAGAACGATACCCCCCGCTTGATCCGCCACTGTCATAAGATGGGTGGGTAGTCCGCTTCAAAAACAAATTTACTTTTATTTGAAAATGATTTCAGCTTAAAACTGTACTCAATTGGTAGAAAAATTGTTAACTTCATCTTGTCAGGGGTCTCGTTTGCCAAAATTTGGGGCCGTTATTGGGCCCCATTCCCAATGGCAAAAGGTTTTTTTTTTGCCAATTCTCTGGTGAAAATTCCCAATGAAGACCCAGAATGCAGGGCTTGCGCTGGCGATCGCCACTTGAGCCATTGGCGACAATTTCGAAAATGTGGCTAAAAAAATGGAATGTGGCTCAAACGTTTGACTCCAACTTTTTACTGTATATTAATTGCCGATATAACACGAGTGTCAAACACTTACTTATTGTTTAACATGAAAAATTGATAATCCGTAATTGGCTTCCCCTAAACGGTCTAGTAAGCACACATGTTACAATTATCTGCACATGTATGACCTTTAGGTATTCATGCGGCAGCATTTAGAAAGAGACTACCCGTCAGTGTTAAAACCACATAACGTCTGTTTATTTACTTCGTAGATAGCATTTTGTTTTGTCGCATCATCCCTTTTCCCACGCTTGCTGACACACGCGATTTTTGTAAACAAACTGTAGTAACGTATCCATATTTGGATGGGGGGAAATCACGTGATTATATTGAGACTGGAATTGTCCTTCAGGAATATGGATAATTTACTTATGATAAGACAGGTACAAAAAATAGTTTTGAAAATATGAAGCAATATGTCGGACACGTAGGTAAAATCCAAAACAAATTATCAAGTTTTTCGCTATGATATTGCAGCTAATGAAGCATGTGATAATAAAGAGATGGGAAGGGAAAGCCTTGATTGTCATCAAACGAGGACTCATTGTGTAACTGTTAGCGGCATTTCCTTTGATCTCTCAGAAATCATCGCATATGAGTAACGCAGGTTTACAATGTTTCCATGTTTTGTTTTACTTTCAAGATTGTTTGATATATATTTATTACCGACATGTCACATCTCCGATCAACATTCAGAATTATGAAACCTTATTCTACCGTACTTTTAAAAATGAGTGTTATTTAAATTAGCGAGTGGAATTTAATACAACACAGATGACAAAGCAGACAAAATGGACTTTTGCCTACATGTAGCCTCTAGCAGACAGATGAATTACTGTATTAGATTAATTTATTGCAGACGACAGGGGTGGGTGGGGGCGGTGTAGTGTTCGTCAGTGGCGGGGTGGAGGTATTCTTTGGCGATGGAAAGGGGGGGGGGGAACAGTCATTGGCTCCAGTGGTACAAAAATGGCTCAGAAATTTTCAAAGTGGCTCAAAGGGTGTCTCAAACTTTTTTTGACCCAGTGCTAGCCTAGATCTATTATTTGAGAAAGGGTTAAACAATTCCAGTCTTTTCCCAAAGATACACATTGAAAAAAAAGAGGGTTGCATACTCCTTGAATCAAAAAATGATCTGGAGCTCTGCAAATCATCAACCAAATTTATCAACGGCAGAGTGCAGTGAGTCCAAGCAGGCCGATGACACTGATGACAGTCATTGGCACAGCTCCAGATAGGATGCGTATTTGCGTAAAATACGCATTGATTTGGTCTAAATACGCATTCACTTTCATAAAAATGCGTACAGATACGCATTCAAAATAAGGAATACGCATTTGATAATCTTCAGTTAGCGTATCGAGATCGAAGAGCGCCGGAAGAAACACATAGAACAGGAAATTCCAATGATTAAAAATAATGTTTTGGTCTGTAAAATAGCTTATCGAAATGTCTAATACGCCTCAGCCAATCAAAACCGGGAATTATTGGGGAATACCTATTACGTCACCAGCCGAGCGAATGCAGAAGACAATCAGCTTTTCCGTAGATCTACCGAATGCTGCCGAGTGGTTCATTTTGTTCGAATTTCAGTCAATCGTTGATCTCCGTTGATTTTTTTTATACGGAGCAAATCGTTTCCTCGATTTTCATTGGATGATAAATTTCGGGCCATTGCGTCACTTCGTAAATCGGAAATTGCAACTCGAAGTTTGTTTCCTTTTTTATTATTGGGAAACGAGTAAATCCATTTCTTCAAGCACATCGTAAAGGCGATTTTGGCCGATATTATTTCTGAAGAGGCCCTACAGTACAGACAAAGATAGCCCCGATGGTAATCTCGTTCAGGAAAAAACACTTGATGGTCGGAAACATAGCGTGCTTAGATGTCCAGTCCTCGAAATCGACTATCGAAAAGGAAAGTGGGTCGTTCCGGTTGGGTGCTCCTTTTAATTTAAATCCTTTCCCGAACAAGAAGGTAAATACGCCTTACCTCCAAAAAATATTTGGAAATACGCATTGGAAAAAAATATGAGGGGTAAATACTCCTTGCCTCAAAAAATTATCTGGAGCTCTGCATTGGTGAGTTTCCTGGTAGTGGATTGCAGACAGTGAATGCTGATACCAGGCTGTATAGTTCAGTGAATGGAGAGAAATAAAATTATATAACAAAGTTTGATAATTTTTTGAAAAATTCTTCTGAAATGTGCAATTTCAAATAGCACAAACAGCTTCCAGGAGATGTGATTTTTAGGTCTCAGAAATGCTAAAATTCGTTTTCGGAAGGGGGGCTTTGCCCCCCCTGGTCCCCCCACCGGGATGTTGCCCCGGACCCCAATGGGGGCCTAGGCGTCCCCCATACCCCCGGCCGAATTAGGGCCCATGGATTTTTAGGGCGGTTTGGCCCATCCACCCAAAATTCCAGCCTAATCCCTGCAGTCTTGTAGTCACAAATATTAAAATGAATTCAAACAAGACTGTGGCTGATATCGTCTTGGTTCAGGACCATCAATTATGATCATGGTCCTCTTTATTTTATATACGCCGGAAGAGTCATATTATGCTGTGGTCCCAGTCGTCAGTATGTCAGTCCGTTAGCAGTATCTTGTGGTCGCGACTCCTCCTACAGTTTTGATCTGAATTTGTTCACAAGGGATGTGTCAATTCTCAAAACAGAGGTCAATTCAACTTCTCACCGGAGGTTATCTTCAATTCCTTTACCCTTTCTCAAATGCCAAATAAATGGATGTTACAGACCACAAACCAGTATTTTGAAAATTGCAATGCAAATGTTGCATGTGATACAAAAAATTCAGAAAATCTTCAATGATTTTGTTTCTAATATGGGACCTATTTGAATTCAGTTTGAAGCAAAGAAGGTGGACAGACATCACACATTAGATGGATATCATGGCAGATTTTTGAAAAATCAGCCGATAAAAAAGATATTGAACAAAATTGTGGTTGATCAATAACTTAATTTTTCAAAGAATCTTGAACGTCCGGCTTATTCCTGGCATTTACCCACCTTCTCTGCTTGAAACCAAATTCAAATTAATAAAGTATTTAACAAAAAAATTAATTAGTTTCTGAAATTCTGAGTCATGTGATTAACCACCATGATTATATTGGGAAATCTACTAGTGTTAGGTCTTTGATCGAGAATGGTTAAAAGCGTACAAATTCAATAAACCTGTTTTCTTTCAGATTGAGTTTTTAACCCTTTCCCAAACAAGACCTGGTTTTGACGTCCCTAATAGAAAAGGCTTGGGAAAACATTGAGACAAAAGAAGAAACTGCTGATAACCAGCAGTTTCTCCTTTTGCCTCAATGTTTTCTGTGCTACAATTTGCACAAATTCAATCATTTTCAACATCTATTTTGTCGTCTGCAGCAGCTTTCAAATTGGAACAGTCGAAATTTTTGTCGTTTGGGAAAGGGTTAAGAAGTTTTTTTAAATAACCTTTCATCAAAGACAGAAATTTTGGTTGCCTCAGCCTGGCCCAAAATAATATGTGGAAATAGGGGGAAAACTCATCTAAAGCATAGAAAAGGTTAACACAAAACAAGACAAATCCGGTGTACAGCAAGAGCTTCTTTTCCCCAAATATTTTGAAAGAAAATCAATGTCATGGATCAGGGGTCTTGCTACCAATTTTTGTTTGGGGCCAGGGGCCAGTGAAATTGGGGCCAGGGGCCAGTGAAATTGGGGAAAATAGCGACGTTTAAACCTAAATTGGGAAAAACTTAGACAAGTTTTTATTCATAACGTCACTTCTGCTGCAAATTAGACTGTAGTGATGAAAAATGCATTTGTATTTTGTACATAGGCCTACTCTTGTTTAAGAATCTACTCTAAAACTGTCTTCAAAATATTTGTAAATGAAGATGGGGTCTTAACATGGGGCATTCTGGGTCCTCAATCATTGTGAATTTTCACCAGAGAATTGGGAAAAAAAGATACTTTTTGCCATTGGGAATGGGGCACAATAACGGCCCCAAATTTTGGCAAACATGACCCCTGTGGATGTCATGGATATGACCTTAGTAATTGAAAACGGCGTAAACCCTGATAAACCAACCATCCTTATGTAAATGTATTAGACATACTTTAATAGGGTTTCAAAGTTTGGTTTAAACTTACTGCTTTATCAAAACATTTCAACACCTTTGTTACTTGTATCATATGGTTTATTAGCTCCACTGGCCGAAGACCAACGGGGCTTATGTCATTGCCCTGTGTCCGTGCATGCGTAAACAGTTTTCAAACATCTTCTTCTCCAAAACTACCAATTTCAACCAAACTTCACATGAATCATTCTTGCATGAATCTCTACCAAATTCCTTCAAAAGAATAAAATCTGTGCAGAACTTGAATTTTAATTAATCTAATTGAATTAAATTTTCGAAAAATCTTTAAAAATTCTTCTTTTCCAAAACTACTGGACCAATATCAACCAAACTTCACAGAAATCTTCCTTGCATGAATCTCTACAAAGTGCCTTCAAAAGAATAAAATCCGTGCAGAACTTGAATTTTAATTAATTTAATTGATTTAGATTTTCGAAAAATCTTTAAAAATTTTTCTTCTCCAAAACTGCTGGACCAATTTCAACCAAACTTCACAGAAATCTTTCTTGTATAAATCTATACAAAGTTCCTTCAAAAGAATAAAATCCGTGCATAACTTGAATTTTAATTAATTTAATTGATTTAAATTTTCGAAAAATCTTTAAAAATTCTTCTTCTCCAAAACTGCTGGACCAATTTCAATCAAACTTAACAGAAATCTTCCTTGTATGAATCTCTTCTGAATTCCTTCAAAAAGATAAATTCTGTATATAACTTAAATTTTAATTAATTTAATTAATTTAAATTTTTGAAAAATCTTTAAAAGTTCTTCTTCTCCAAAACTACTGGACCAATTTCAACCAAACTTCACAGAATCTTCCTTGTATGAATCTCTTCTTAATTCCTTCAAAAGGATAAATTCTGTGTATAACTTAAATTTTAATTTATTTAACTCTTTCCCAAACAAGACCTGGTTTTGACGTCCCTAATAGAAAGTGCTTGTGAAAACATTGAAACAAAAGAAGAAACTGCTGATAACCAGCAGTTTCTCCTTTTGTCTCAATATTTTCTGGGCCATATTTTGGACAAATTCTTTCTGTAATAACTTCCATTTTGTCATTCGTGGCAGTTTTGGAAGTGAATTACCCTAAAATATTGTTGTTTGGGAAAGGGTTAATTAAATTAAATTTTCGAAAAATCTTTAAAAAATCTTCTCCTCCAAAGATACTGGACCAATTTCAACCAAACTTCACAGAAATCTTTCTTGTATAAATCTATACAAAGTTCCTTCAAAAGAATAAAATCCGTGCAGAACTTGAATTTTAATTAATTTAATTGATTTAAATTTTCGAAAAATCTTAAAAAAATCTTCTTCTCCAAAACTGCTGGACCAATTTCAATCAAACTTAACAGAAATCTTCCTTGTATGAATCTCTTCTGAATTCCTTCAAAAAGATAAATTCTGTATATAACTTAAATTTTAATTAATTTAATTAATTTAAATTTTTGAAAAATCTTTAAAAATTCTTCTTCTCCAAAACTACTGGACCAATTTCAACCAAACTTCACAGAATCTTCCTTGTATGAATCTCTTCTTAATTCCTTCAAAAAGATAAATTCTGTGTATAACTTAAATTTTAATTAATTTAATTAAATTAAATTTTCGAAAAATCTTTAAAAAATCTTCTCCTCCAAAGATACTGGACCAATTTCAACCAAACTTTACAGAAATGTTCCTTGCACGAATCTCTTCTTAATTCCTTCAAAAAAATAAATTCTGTGTAGAACTTGAATTTTGATTAATTTAATTAAATTAATTTTTCGAAAAATCTTCTTTTCCAAAACTACTGGACCAATTTTAACCAAACTTCACATGAATCTTCCTTGTATGAATCTGCCGAGCCCGGATAGCTCAGTCGGTTACGTCGGAGTCTGTCAATCCTGGGGTCTCGAGTTCGAACCCCGGCTCGGCCAGTATCCATTCTGACATTTGACAAAAGTCATTTGTCTCTCACCAATGGGTGTGAATCATCTATGTGAGAGAGCAGCTGGAGGCTCGGTTTGGATATTGTGGTTGTACTGGTGCGAGAAATACCAGGAACCCACAGTTAGGTGCTCCAGCCGCCGCGATATGACCCTGGTAGTTGAAAACGGCGTAAAACCCCAATAAACTCAAACTCCTTGTATGAATCTCCTCTAAATTCCTTTAAAAAAAATATTTCCGTGTAGAACTTAAATTTTAATAAATTTGATCAAATTGAATTTTCGAAAAATTGTTAAACAATCTTCTTCTCCAAAACTACAGGACCAATTTCAACCAAACTTCACAGGAATCTTCCTTGCATGAATCTCTTTCAAATTCCTTCACGATCGGATGAAAAGCTTGACCGCTATGGGCTAGGCTTATTTTTCGCTATATGAAACATTAATTTTAAGAAAATTTTACAAACATTTCTGCTCCTTAATCACTTATTGGATTTCATTCTGGTGTAGCATGAATCTTCTTTGGATAGCCCTGTATTGTATTCCTTAAAGAAGTTCGTAGTCTAAATGTCTAAAAGCCAGTGGAGCGATACAGGGCCATCTTGGCTCTCTTGTTCATCTTCCTTCCAATTTCAGTATTGATGCTAGATCTACTACAACAAAGAAAGCGGAGAAGATCATCAATGATAGTGTTGAAAGAAAATGGACAAACTGCCTTTTGAAATACCAGTGTGGTCACTTGTTTAGATGCGCGTGACATTAAACCTGAAGAGGAGGTGGCTTGTTACTATGGTGTGACTGGGACTGACAGCAACATGTCTTGGAGAATGGTGAGTTCTTCTTAATTAAATATATATACAATTCAAAGCCAATCATGTAAATCATAGAAAATATT
The DNA here is from genome assembly GCA_963680895.1 of Fragum sueziense. Classification (NCBI taxonomy): domain Eukaryota; kingdom Metazoa; phylum Mollusca; class Bivalvia; order Cardiida; family Cardiidae; genus Fragum; species Fragum sueziense. Next base: position 11,403,437 of record OY804610.1, read on the forward strand.
TCAACAAACAGAATGATTGTTGGCAACCTGATGAACTTATACAAGAGCCAGTTAATATTGTGATTAAGACCAGGCCCCCGTTTCTCGAAAAAACTTAAGTACTTACTCATGAGAACAAACTTCAAAAGAATACTCTCCAACGTATAAGGGTATTCAATTGAAGTTCACATGGATTTTGTTGCGATTTGAGTACGGTGCTCAGACTTGAGAACATACTTAATTTTTTTCGAAAAACTGGGGCCTGAGTTTCATCATGGCGTGAATCATGATAGCATTCTAAACAAATATTGGATCATTTCATATACTAGTATTGGGTCATGTATATACCTTTGTCATCTCAATTGGAAACAATAATTGGCAATTTTATATACTGGTAATGGAATAGGGTCATGTAATACTTTTTAGTCTATAGCAAAATTCTTAGTCATTGCAGAAGTCAAAGTGTGTAGTTGTCTAATGACTGTTTTTTTTTTGTAACACAGGCAGTGCTTTAACAGATGCTATTGAAAAAACTCACTTTGTACAAGTCCTGTTTAAGACTGGAGAGTCATCTTTGCTGATCTGATCAATCATAGAAAAGGTGAGAGTATTTTTCGGTATTCTTAGTTTATTATCTCCACTGGCCGTAGGCCAATGGGCTTTTGTCATGGCCCTGTATCCGTCGTGTGTCTGTCCCTCTGTGTGTCAACTTTTTCATTAAACTTCTCCAAAACTACTTCATCCATTTAAGCAAATTTCGCAGGAATTCTCCTTGTATGAACCTCTTCCAATTTGCTTTAATTTAAGAAAATAAAATCAATGCAGAACTTAAATTTTAACAAAATTCATTAAATTAAATTTTAGAAGAATCTTCTACTCCAAAACTACTGGACTAATTTCAACCAAACTTTACAGGAATCTTCCTTGCATGAACCTCTTAAAAATTCCTTAAAAAAAATAAAATCTGTCTAGAATTCAAATTTTAATCAATTGAATTAAATTGGATTTTATTAGAAGAATATTTAAAAATCTTCTGCTCCAAAAGCTACTGGATCAATGTCAATCTCTTTCAAATATGTCAAAAAAATTTTTTATGTGCAGTACATGTACTTAAATTTTGATTTATCATGCTCCCCGAACAAATTTTGTGGGAGCATATAGTCACCACACTGTCCGTCCGTCTGTGTGTCAGTCCGTCCACAGTCAGATCTCAAAAACCCTTGGATCAAATTCAATGAAACTTCACATGTGAACTCCCTTGGATAATCCCCAGGGACCTTTATTATCCGTTACTTAATTTGAGGCTGCGTCATGGAAAAAGGAGCCTAGATGTAAAAATTAGTTTTTCTATAATCTCTCTTCATCTAATGGGCAGAATTGAATGAAATTTTGTACTTATGTGATAAATGAGATGTTCTAGACCTTAATCTATAAAAAAAAATGTGTGTACAAAAAATCTGTCATGGCAAAATGGGGCTTATTGTATGATACTTTTTATTTTGTGCCAAACACTTATTCGGGGAGCATAATCTGTCTATGACGGCTCTTGTTTAATTAGATTGAATTTTTGATAAATCTTGAAAAATATTCTACTCCAAGACTTCCGGACCAATTTCAACCAAACTTCACAGGAATTGTCTTTGCATAAACCTCTTCCAAATTCGTTCAAGAAGAAATCTCAGTGCAGAACCTAAATTTTGATTAAATTGATTTAATTAGATTTTAGACGAATGTTTAAAAATCTTCTTTTTCATAACGGGTCATTGGATTTTGTTGTAATTTAGTTTTAATGTTCGATGTGAAGTTCTCTATTTGATTTCGTAAAAATAAATTGAGCTGATGAAAAACATGGCTGCTGTAGGTGGGGTTTATTTTTATGCCCCCCCGTATAGAATGATTGGGGGCATATTTTACTCATGTCTGTCCATCCGTCTGTCTGTCCAAAAACTTAACAGTTGCCTTTTCTCCGAAAGTATTTGACATACAAAACTCAAATTTAGTATGCAACTTCCTTTCCATGATATCTATTTGTTCAATGCAAATTGACCTTCCTCAAGTTCATCTGTTAACCCTTAATAACCCTTTACATGACTTAAAACTTAACATTTTAGAAAAATGGCTATTTCGAGGACATTGGTGTTTCACAAACACATTTTGTTCGCTATACAAAACATGGTGTAATTTTAAGAAAAATCTTCTTCTCTGAAATCATTCATTGGATTTTGTTGTGATTAAGCATGAATGTTTTTTAGATAGACCTTCATCATATTGCCTGAAAAACAAAATTGATTGGATAAGAAAGATGGCAGTTGTGGATGGGGGTTATTTTTCGCTATAGGAAACAAAGTGAATTTTTTAAAATAAATCATTAAAAAACTCTTTTCTTCCAAAATTACTTTTTGGATTTCATTGTTATTTGGTATAAATGTTGACATTGTAATGTATCGTTCTCTATTATATTCTTCTAACAAAAATGTGATGAAAAACATGGTCGCTGTCGGCGGGGCATATTTTTATGCCCTTGTATTGAAAGATCGGGGGCATATTGTTTTACTTGCGTCTGTCTTTCTGTCTGTCCGTCCGTCTGTCTGTCCGAAAACTTAACATAAAATACTTAACATTGGACTTTGTTCCAAAAGTAGTTGACATACAATGCTCAATTTGGTATGTAACTTTCTTTCAATAATATCTATCTGATCCATGCAATATGACTGTCCTCATGGTCATCCGTTAACCCTTTACATGAAAACTTAACATTTTAGAAAACTTAACATAAAAACTTAACATTTGCCTTTTCTCCAAAAATTGTCGACATACAAAGCTCAAATTGCATGTACCGTAATTATTCTAATAAACTCCCGGGTGTTTATAATAAACATAGTCGATGGAAAAGTAGGGGGTGGGCGTTTATTAGAGGTATTCTAATTAGGTAGTCAAAATTTGCGAACCAATTGTCAATTCATGGACTCGAAGTTCAGCAAGTTGAATTTTGGCAAAGTTTGGTAATAAGGACTGCAAAATACGATTTTTCGATGAAATTTCTTCATTGCCAACAGATTTAGGGCAGGACATCTTCTTTTTCATTGCTTTTGGAAATGATCTTTGGTTATGACTTACATTATTTAAATTCGGAATCAGTGGATGGGCGTTTATCAGAATCACCCCTTTTTGCTAAGATTGTGATTGAAACCAGCAGATTTTCAGCCAAGATTTGGGGGATGGGCGTTTATTAGAATATGGGCGTTTATTAGAATAATTAAGGTAACTTTTTCTATGGTATCAATCTGTTCCATGCAATTTGACCTTCCTCAAGGTCGTCCATTAATATTTCACACATAGATATTTCTCGACCAGACCTTTCATTTGGGACCATGACCTTTGACCTAGTGACCTTGACCTTGGAGTTTGACCTACTTTTCAAAAACTTTAACCTGGCATTTATCTCAGTCATTTTTACAGATACAGCCTTGATACTTCACACATGGATACTTCTCAGCAAGAGCTTTCATTTGGGACCATGACCTTTGACCTAGTGACCTTGACCTTGGAGTTTGACCTACTTTTCAAGAACTTTAACCTGGCCTATATCTCATGCACTATTATAGAAAGAGCCTTGATATTTCACATAACGATTACTTCATGCTATGACCTTGACCTTGAGACTATGACCTTTGACCCAATGACCTTGACCTTTCACTTTGGACTCTTTTTATTTCGTGACAAGCTCTTGTATAGGCGAGCTATGTTGTCCGCGGACAACTCTTGTCTTGACAAGAACTTGGCCAAGTTTAACCCATTACCAAACAACAAAAATGGTAATGTTGTCCTAATTGAAACCAGTTGCAGACAACATTTTCAATATGATCAAATTTTGAAACTGTGACTTTTGGGATAGAAAATAATTTTTGAAGTCAATGATAACACTGTTTGCACAGAATCACAGGGCCAGAATACCTCAGTCGTATTCCTAGACAAAATCTTCTTATCCTTTTTATCGAGGGAATGTTTCTTAACCCATATTGCAATTTGATTTTGTTATGCTCCCCGAAGGGAGAGCATATAGTCGCCGCTTTGTCTGTCTGTCCGTCCGTCCGTCATTCCGTTCGTCCGTCCGTCCGAAGCGATTTCTCCATAACCCTTGGGCCAAATCAAATGAAACTTACCATGTGAACTCCCTATGACAAAATGCCGATGTACTTTCCCTGTTTTTGGATTTGAGGCCTCGTCATGGGAAAAGGGGACTTAAGGTTAAATACAGTTTTTCTCCAATTTCTCCTAGTCTAATGGTCAGAATTTGATGAAATTTCATATTTGAGTAGCAAATCAGATGCCCTTGACAATACAATTTTTAAATTTTGCGTATACAAAATATGTCATGGAAAAAGGGGGCTTAACATTTGTTAGCTCTATATTAGCTCTGCATGGCATATATTTATTGTGACAATGCCTTATTCGGGGAGCATTGTCCGTCTCTGACGGCTCTTGTTTTACAACCTTCTATACCCTTTCACAAACAAGTCGCTAGAAGCCGATTTTCATAAATAAGTCATTCTTTCACAAGTAACTATTTCTGTCCTCATAGATGCCTCCTTCAGACAAAATATCCCATTTTAATCAACCCCATTCCTGACAAATAATGTTTAAAGGGGCATATGCTAGGTTTTTCAGGGATCAGAACAACATGGGGACAGTCACAGTTTATATTGTGGTGTGGTACATTGCATTATCTAGTGCCAAAAAGAAAGGAATTTTAGTGCTGGCACCAAGTTTCTCTATCAGCTTTTCAATTTTGATGCGTAAATTATGCATGTCTTTAAACCTGATTTAGTCATCATTTTATATAATAATATTGGGTCATCTATATATTACTATTGGGTCATCATTTTGTATATATCATGAATGGGCCAAAGATCCAACTTTTAAGTTTTGGATAGACTTCAATATATGGAAAAGTGCAATGGTAACCATATTTATGGAGTTATTCAAATGGCCTTTTGTTAATTTTCATCTTGCTTTAGATAGATCTTATTACTGGGTATGTTTACATCTTCAAAATGGCACCGTTTTGTATATAATAATATTGGGTCATATATATACTACTATTGGGTCCACATTTTGTATATATATATATCAATATTGGGCCAAAGACCCAACTTTAACCAAAATTCATAGGTGGATATACTTCCACTATAGAGAAGTGCAGTGCACAAAAGAGGAAACCATTTTAATGGAGTTATTGTCCTTTGTTGATTTTCATCTTAATTTTTTATGCACCGCTCTGTGAAGCTCTTGTTCATTTAGGGACATCAAAACCAGGTCTTGTTTGGGAATGGGTTAAACTTTTGCAGTCTGGTAACGCTTTAATTACATTTTCTGCCATTTCAGAAATCATGTGCAAGGATTATGTGGATGATGGATACACCACGGGTGTTGGACAACTTGCTCACAAAAATTGAATTCCACTCATACCAATAAAATAAATGTGACACAAAACTTGAGCCAAATCCAAGACATCCCAACTTGACATTGGAAGGTCTCAGAATTTTGAGTCACGTGGACACAGAAGATGATGTTTTGTGTATTTGTAAGTTCATTTACCATTTCTTTGTAACCATTTCGATCTTTTGTCATGCTGAAATCAGAATATTGTATTGAAAGATTGTGGGCATATTGTTTTACCATTGTCTGGCAGGCTGTCTGTCCATCTGCCTGTGGGAAACTTAACATCTAAAGACATTTAAAGATTTTTTGAAAATCAAATCAATTCAATCAAAATTTCAGTTCTACATGGAATTAATTTTATTGAATGAAACTGGGGTTAAAAAGTAGGTCATGGGGTCAAATTTTAGATTTAAATCTTTAACTTGACTTGGAAAAACTTTGTATGCATTCTAGATGTATGCATTCTAGAGGCCATATTTTTTCTGGATCAAGCTGATATTTGGTCTGAATAATTATCTTGTTGAAATCTCGGACGAGATAGAAATTGGATTAACTGGGGTCAAAAAGTAGGTTACTGTGATTTTTTCACCTGCACATCCTGCAACTTTTACTCATAATTTGGTCTCGGGGATGCAAAGTTTTAATTCTAGCGAGTCCCAGGATGCAACAATTTTTACAGTATTGAAAATAGTGTAATGGACTCACTAAGCTAGTACCTGGACTCATTGATATGGAATCTAGCGAGTCCCAAGGACTCTCAGTCTTTAAATTGTAAAATAATTACTGAGGTTATGGGGTCAAATCTTAGAAAAACTTTGTATGCACTCTAGAGGCCTTATTTTTTTACCTATCAACCTGACATTTAGTCAGAATGATTGTCTTGATAAAATCTAGATGAGATTGAAGTTTGATCAACGGGGGTTAAAATCTAGGTCACAGGATTAAATCTTAGAAAAACCTTGTATGCCTTCTAGATTGTTTGCCTGATCAATCTGAAAGTTGGTCAGAATGATTGTCTTGATAAAATCTCTGACAAGACTAAATTTAGGTCAACTAGGGTCAAAAACTAGGTCACAGGGTCAAATCTTTTAAATAAAACCTTGTATGCACTCTATAGGCCATGTTTTTTGTCCTATCAACTTGAATTTTTTTTCAGAATAATTGTCTTCATGATATCTGGGCTGAGTTTGAAATTGGGTCAACTGGGTCAAATCTTAGAAAAACCTTGTATGCACTCTAGAGGTCACATTTTTCACATTTTGCCTGATCAATCTGAAATTTGGCCTGAATGATAGTCTTGATCAAATCTGGTACAAGTTAAAATTTGGATCCACCGTGGTAAAAAACGTGGTCACAAGGTCAAATCTCAGAAAATCTGGTATGCACTCTAGAGGCCACATTTTTTTTCCTGATCAATCTGAAATTTGGTCAGAATGATCGTCAAAATGAAATCTGGGTTGAGTTTAAAATTTGGTCTACTGGGGTCAAAAACTAGGTAACGAGGTCAAATCATGGAAAAACCTTTTATGAATTCTAGAGGCCCAATTCATGATGTAATTCTCTTATTGAAGCCACTGGAGGGATACAGGCCATCTTGGGCCTCTTGTTCAATTATGTTTTTCAATGCCATTATCTTGTAGGTAGTCAAAAAGATTCACTGTCAATGAGCAGTAATGGACTAATAGGTTAAGAATGCATAACTCTGTGACATTGATTTCAGACTGAAAGCAATGGTAGAGATAATGATGAGGAAGTGAAGACTTGAATGAGAAACATCTACATTGATGAGTTGATACGACCTTCGAGATGGCGAGTGGTACGGTGGGCCCAATGATGAAATATCCTGAGAATGGCCAGGTTTTGGAGTTCTATAAGGCAGAGAGGGAGGCTGAACTTGCAGGGGAAGACTGGGATTGTGAGCAGACTGTGAATATCTATGAATATGAGGTAATGATGCTGATAGAAAAAGAGCTTAGCCTGAAAGACTGCACATGTAGTGTCTGTATTATTTAGATAAACCAAAAAAATGACATCTGCTCATTTTTAGCCCCACTGGCCGTCAGGCCAGCGGGCTATTGTCATGGCGCTGTGTCCGTCTAGCGTCCATCCGACAAGTCGTCAACCTTTTCTTTCAAATACTTCTCAAAAACTACAGAATAGATTTCAACCAAATTTCACATGAATCAACCTTGGGAATGTGGGGTGACCTCCTCAAATTCCTTAAAAAAATTTGATTGAACTAGAAAGACCTGAGATATCTGCCTTTGCATGTCAAACATAGCTGTTTTGACTTTGTTTTCACTCTAACAACTACAAATTTTATACTTACCAATGGAGCCAAAATTTGGACATAATGTTGTTATTCATTATATCCTGCCTGTGTGTAATTTTCATCTTGATTGGAATCTTAGAATCTGAGTTATGTGCCCTTGAAAAATGTTTTTTTTATCTTGTTTTCTCTAGCAAGCATAAATATTTACCAATCAAGACAAAACTTGGACAGAAAAAATGTTTTACTTTAAGATCTTCAATGTGTGTAATTTTCCGCTTGATCAGAAACCCACATCCAGTGTTATGTGCCCTTGAGTTTGAGAAAATTTAGTTTTTGACCATATTTTTGTTCTGCTTTCACTCTTTCAGTCACAAATATTTACCAATTTAGACAAATGTTGGACAGAATGTTGGTGACCATTAGATCTTTTGTGAGTGTGATTTTCAGCTTTATCAGAATCTTACATCCTGAATTATATGCCCTTGAATTTGACAAAAGTTTTCAACTTCATTACCAATCTAACAGTCCTAAAATATTACTTAATTATTTACTTTCTTTTTGCCTTGACTACATTGCTGTATTTTTAGCTCACCTGAGCACAAAGTGCTTGAGGTGAGGTATTGCGATCGGTCTGTTGTCCGTCCATCCACAATTATAAAAAAAATCTTCTCCTCCTAAAGTACTTCAAAGAATTGGGATAGTAATCAGAATGAGGTCAAAAAGGTTACTCGGTCAAATCTTATTTTTGCTCTAGGGGTCACACAGTATTGGCTCTATTATTGTGAAAATTAACCAGAATGTTTTCCTTGATGATATCTAGGTCATGATGAAAAGTAGGTCATGCCAGGTCAAAAACTATGTCACTAGGTCAAATGATTTAAAATCCTTTTTGCTCTAGAAGTTCCAGTTTTGGCTTAAATCTTGTGAAAATTGCTCAGAATCTCGTTTTTGTGGGTGTCTAGGTGCACTTATAAATTGGGTCATTTGGGGACAAAACGTAGGTCACTAGGTCAAATTTTATGAAATCATTCTTCTTGCTCTGGAAGTTCTCAATTTTGCTAAATTGTCATGAAAATTGGCCAGAATGATTTTTTCAATGATTTAAAGGTCATGTAAAAAGAAGGTTATTCAAGGTCATAAACTAGGTCACTAGATCAAATGTTGTAAAATCTTTCTTTTTGCTATATGGAAGTGGCCATTTTGTCTAATTTGTTCAGAAAATTGCTCAAAATGTTTTTTTATAATTGATATATTGGTCATGAAAAAAGTGGGTCATGCAAGGTCAAAAACTAGGTCTCAAGGTGAAATATCAAAAATCCCTCTGTTTAGTCTAGAAGTGCCATTTTTGTTTAAAACATTGTAGAAATTGCTCTATGTTTTTCATGTAGATATCTAGATTCTGCTAAAAAGCAAGTCATGTGAAGTCAAAAACTAGGCCACAAGGTCAAATGTAATGAAATTCTTCTTTTTACTCTCAAAGTTCCAGTTAAGGCGCAATTATTGCGAAAATTGCTCAGGATGCTAATATTGATGTCTAGGTCATTGAAAACTTGGGCCAGGGGTCTACACTCCCTCCGAAATGCTACTGGTCCATAGGACCAGTAACTAAGAAAATCAACAGGTCCCCCATAAACCTAACAGGTCCAACCCCCACCCCACCGAAATAAACGAAAATGAATAGTTTCATCATACATTGTGCTTTCTTATAGTTTTGGGGAATGGGTATACATTTTACAAAGCAAAATGGGGGAGCTGCTTTGTTTTCTCAAAAATGGATTGACAGTTTCATCAGAGTGAGACATAAAATTAGGATCTCTATTCTTCGATAGCAATAATTAGATGATTTAAAGATTTCATACTCTCCCAAGCTGAAAAAATTAAAACTATGCATTTATAAGAAAAATGCAGCAAAACATAATTGATGCTGATTCTTCTTTGTCTCAATGTTTTTCAAAGATTTTTCAAATACAGGGCGTCAACTTCTGTCCTATATCCTATATTTGTCCTATATTTTGATGGCTGTCCTATATTGTCCTATATTTAAAATGTGTCCTATATAGTCATCACCAATACTATATTTTCATAGGAAAATATAGTGGAAAAAGAAATTGAAGAAATAAAGACAATAAAATACTTAAAAGTTAAAACAAATTCAGGTTTAAGTGACATTTATTGATTATCTGTATGATATTGAAGTACCAGATACATGTACTATGTATTTCTATTAATCAATGAAAAGCATATTCCTGGATGAATACATGATCACTACATTAATTTTGATTCAAAATAAAAGATGCTACTTTTTAGTTTTCTTGAGCATAAATTTCTTGAGACATTGTATTGGATCAACAGCTGTCTGTCCAGTATCTGTCTGTGTACACTTATAAAAGCTTCTTATCACAAACCACTAGCTTTAAAATTTTGCATTGCACAACATTTTTTTATTCCTTGTGCATGTGTCAGTATATTTAAAATTATATCCATGAATTGAAATTTAGCCAAGTATTAGTAGTTTCCAGATCTGATGAGGATAGAAATTTTACAATATCTTCTTCTGTTCTGTTGTAAAATTTTGTGAGTATAATCATTATACAGAACTATGAATACTAACAGAATTTATTCATACTTCAAATTTTCACTATGCATTGAAATTTAGCAATGTTGTGGGTTCCCTGATTTCACACACACACACACACACACACACACACACACACACACACACACACACACACACACACACACACACACACACACACACACACACACACACACACACACACACACACACACACACACACACACACACACACACACACACACACACACAAAGAAAAAGAGAGGTCTATGACACTCTCCCTCTCCCAAATCCTAAGGCATTAGGGCTTTCAAATTATGGTTTTAGCATCGACTCATAGCTCCTTACCAGAACACTTCAAATTATTACTTTGCATTTAATTTCGAAAAAAACAGCTGTATGTGGTGTGCTCCGGAATTTTATGAACAGGACAATTATCTCTCCCAAGCTGTTTCATTTTTGCCCAGTATCAGCTCATGGAACTCTACCAGAAAATGTCAAAATTCATTTATGCTTTGATTAAAGTCCTATGTTGTGGGTTCCCAGATTTTGGAGAGATAAAGAGGATAATCTTCTTTCAAGTCGTTAGGCCTACACTCAGTCTCTCCCAGGTTTCATAGAAGGCATTGTCCACACCTGTGAGATCCCCTCCATCTATCTTGATGCATGCATTGTTGTCCTCTTTCATGTTCTCTTACTATCTTTCTTTTGAGAGTCTATGTCTAATAAATTCCATTCTCTGCTGTCCTTCTCTGATAGTTGCTTCTACATCATCTCTGGGCATTCCTGGTCTGTGAATGCCAGTGACCTGCATGAGGAAGTCTATTTCAATTGCCCAATTGGATCTCTCCACATGTCCATACCATCTAAGCCTCCTTTCCTGTAAGCTCCATTCCATGTCTTAGAGGCCAAGCTGTACTGCAGTACTTGGTCTTTTGCATATCTGTCTGATCATCATTGGATCACTATGCTGCATATGTTGTAATTTTGAAGTAGACTGGGACTAGGTCTCACTTGCATTAATAATCAAGCTCCAGACATGGGTTTAAAATATTTTTCCTGATGTTTAGTTATTGAGATTGGGTGATGTGAGGGTTGGCATCAGCTCTTTTAAAATTCTTCCATGCAGCTTCCATGCATGACTCTTAACATTGTGGCTAAGTCATATCCACCGTATGCAGAAAGTGTGTATCCAAGGTAGCAAAATAATGACACTATCTCTTGATTATCTTGTCCAACCTGCATTTCAGACAGGGATCTTCTGTCAAACTGGCATTTGAAGTTTGAACCCTCTTTCAGCTTTATAATACCACTGCCTTTATTTGCCCACTTTCTGCAACCAAGTTGCATAGGATGTTACTGTTAATACCAGTGCAACATACAGGGCCTGGAAACTTTCCCAAGCTCTCCAGAATATTCAGCCAAGAGCTGTGAAATTTTGTGTGTATGATGGTCTAAAAGATGCCTCAATTATTACTAATGAAAATTTGTCCTATGTTGTAGGTTCCTGGAATTCATATCAAGATAAAGAAGGATGTATGTGACAAACTTTTCTTTGTCTTACTAAATTAAGCTTAGAAATTTATTCATGTAGCATCACCAAATGGGTCTCTTCAGAAACACGTAAAATATCACTTTGCTATGAAATGAGCCCTAGATTTCATAGGTTCAGTGTGAAGTAAACAGGGAAATCATTGACAAATCCCCAATATTCTCATTCCTAGAAACATGTGGATCAAGGCCCAATATGGCATGGGCCATTAACAGACTCATTAGAAATTTAACTGTTTTGTGTGTAGCATGTCTTGATGCCCTCCTAGTAGTAGTACAATAAACTACATTAACAAGGTATTTTGGGGTGTTTTTGAGAAGGTTGAGGCCGTGAGTAATGTCCTATATTAGTCCTATATTTTTGCTCCAAAATGTCCTATATTACTATATTTTTTTCAAAATTTTGAGTTGACGCCCTGCAAATAGATCCTAATATTAAAACCAGGGCTTGTTCTGTAGCAGTTGCCGGCGAAAACAATGTAATCCTTTCTATGAACTGTCAACAAACCCTTCAGTAAGTCACTCAAGCTAAAACATGAATCTTGAAACTAAGAAAATAAAGGTTGGCTGAGTTGGCATCCCCCACCAAACAAATGTAGCTGAAGGAATAAGGGATGTACCGGTAAGCTTTTTCAAAAGCCTATAGCTTATTTCATAATTTTGCTGTTGTGGTTCGTTTTTATCGAAGATCGAAATCTGCGAAAACCAATTACAACTGTTACTGCTTTTATTTATGGTATGTTTTATTAGCTCACCTGAGCACGAAGTGCTCAAGGTGAGCTATTGTGGTCGCTTTTTGTCCGTCATCCGTCCGTCTGTCCGTCTGTCCGTCCGTCCGTTCACAATTTCTTTCAACATCTTCTCCTCCTAAACCATTGGACCAATTTTGACCAAACTTGGTAGGAATGTTCCTTGTGTGATACTTTTCAAAACTTGTTCGTGAATTTTTGATTTGTCAAAAAATGTGGGCGTGGCAGGCAGAAAAGGGCTTATCAGACTAGAAATCATAAGAAAATTCTTTAAAAATCAACCATTGGGCCCAATTGAACCAAACTCGGCAGGAATATTCCTTGAGTCACTCTTTTCAAAATTTGTTCACAAATTTTTATATTTGTCAAAAAATGTGGCCGTGGCAGGGAGAAAGGGGCTTATTAGACTTAGAGAAATCATTAGAAAATTCTTTAAAAATCAACCATTGGGCCAATTTGAACCATACTTTGCAGGAATGTGCCTTGAGTCATTCTTGTCAAAATTTGTTCACAATTTTTTTCATTTGTCAAAAATTGTGGCCGTGGCAGGGAAAAAGGGGCTTATCAGACTTGGAGAAATCAGAAGAAAATTCTTTAAAAATCAACCATTGGGCCAATTTGAACCATACTTGGCAGGAATGTGCCTTAAGTCATTCTTTTCAAAATTTGTTCAGAAATTTTACATTTGAAAAAAAAAAGCATGGCCGTGGCAGGGATAAAGGGGCTTATCAGACTTGGAGAAATCAGAAGAAAATTCTTTAAAAATCAACCATTGGGCCAATTTGAACCAGACCTTGCAGGAATGTGCCTTAAGTCATTCTTTTCAAAATTTGTTCAGAAATTTTACATTTGAAAAAAAAAAGCATGGCCATGGCAGGGATAAAGGGGCTTATTAGACTTAGAGAAATCATAAGAAAATTCTTTAAAAATCAACCATTGGGCCAATTTGAACCAGACCTTGCAGGAATGTGCCTTGAGTCATTCTTTTCAAAATTTGATCACAAATCTTTTTATTTGTAAAAAATTGTGGCCTTGGCAGGGAGAAAGGGGCTTATCAGATTTGGAGAAATCATAAGAAAATTCTTTAAAAATCAACCAATGGGCCAATTTTAAGCAGACTTTGCAGGAATGTTCTTTGAGTCTCTCTTTTCAAAATTTGTTCACAGTTTTTTTCATTTGTAAAAAACTGTGACTGTGGCAGGGAGAAAGGGGTTTATTAGACTTAGAGAAATCATTAGAAAATTCTTTAAAAATCAACCATTTTGCCCAATTGAAGCAGACTTTGCTGGAAGATTCCTTGAGTGACCCTTCTCAAAATATTTTCGCGGATTTTTGATTCGTCAAAAAATGTGGGTGTGGCAGGGAGGAAGGGGCTTATCGGACTTAAAGAAATCATAAGAAAATTCTTTAAAAATCAACCATTGTGCCCAATTGAACCAGACTTTACTGGAATGTTCCTTGAGTTACTCTTTTCAAAATGTGTTCACATTTTTCCATTGGTCAAAAAATGTGGGCATGGCAGGGAGGAAGGGCTTATCAGACTTAGAGAAATCATAAGAAAATTCTTTAAAAATCAACCATTGGGCCAATTTTCTATTTCCCTTATCTGTTGCTCTCAGGCTGGCCCCATGTTTATCTTATGTAAACAAATAAGGGATTAGCTTTAGCTTATCAGATGGTAATCTTTCACTAAATTCTATCAATCACAGACAAAATCTTGTTAATTGAGCCTATCATAAATCATCAATCTCTAACAGATCAGTATGCTTTGAAAATTAGCCCTATGTTGTATATTGCGAAATCATGAAATAATTGTTGAAAATTAACTAACTCAACAATTGTGCTAATTCATACCCAACCTTACAGGATCGATTGGAACAAAATTATTTCTTAATTGTTTCCAAACAGAAAGTCCTTATAAGTTTCATGCCTTTGAATTTGACAAAATTGCCATTATCACTCTTGTCATCTTGATTCAGGTGAGCGATTTAGGACCATCATGGTCCTCTTGTTTTGTAAGGCAAGTACGACCAGAATAATGTTCTTAGAAATGATGCGGTTAAACAGTTCAATTATTTATATATTCAAAACTAATTTACCGGCACAATAAGTTTTAACTGATTATATATAATACTTATTACTATTCAGGTAACAATATTTTAGGATCATTAATGATGGAATCTGTTTCTTATAAGAAATAGTGTTTAAATATGTTCGATTAATTCTCAATGACCTCTCACTTTTGCCGAGAATTGAACATTTCTACATTCACTTTGCAACTGCCGCTGTATCCCAGTATTTGGGAAAGTATGTATCAATCTAAATGTCTAGTTTAACATTTTGATGTGAAGACCACCTGATAATTTGAAGAATGACTATTAATAAACAAATATTTCGTTATTAGATGCAAAAAAATCAACTGGTCAGGCGGGTCTGCTGTTCAAATTATCAGCAAGTCAGACCGAAAATTAAGTGGTCTCGGACAGTCGGACTTGAGGGAATCTCGACCCCTGTGGGCCATATGATTTCAAAAACTGGGTCAGATCTTGTAGTTGCTGTAAGAATCACAATATTTTCTCAATCATTGTGAAAATTTGTGCAGAATGTTTCACTTTATGACATCTTGGTCATGTGAAAAGTGGGTCATGCTACATCTAAAACTAGGTCACTGGGTCAAATCTAGTATTTGCTCAATTATTGTAAAATTTGTTCAAAATGTTTATTTGATAATCTCTACTTTATTCTGCATGTATTATGTCTCAAACTTCTTTCAGGTGAGCGATCTAGGGCCATCTCGGCACTCTTGTTCTTTGTTTTTGCTCAAAGAACCATGAGTTTTGAAAAACTAAGATTGGACTTAGTCAAAACTTAGATTTGCTTTAATAAAAAATTCAGGCCTGTGGAGCGATTCAATCCCTTCAGGGCTTTCTAGTTGATTAATCCTAATCTAATGATTGAGTTTGTGATAATCAGCAATCCACTGTCAGACTAAAGACCTTTGGATGAGGTTTTTGAATATATACAACCTTGTTTCAAATTTATCATACTTTAAATTGATTATAGTGTTCTTTAAAATTCATATCAACTTAAAATTGCCGTCTGCAAGATCTTTGCAAATGGAACAGTCCCAAAATTTGCTGACTGGTAATGCATTACGGAATCCAGCAAATATTTTTATGTTCTATTTTCAGGAAATGTAGTAAAATGGTGCCCTGGGGAAAACTGCTGAAGCGTTTTAAGGAACATTCGAACTGTACCTTAATTGTGTCGGAGGGACACATGATAAAAGAGTTATTGATAACTAAACAAAATTTTATCTGGTCGTCAATAACTTTTTTTAGCTCACCTGAGCACAGCGTGCTCAAAGGTGAGCGTTTGTGATCATTGAATGTCTGTTGTGTGCGTCAACAATTACATTGTTAGCACTCTCAAAGGCGGATCCAGGACTTTTTTCCAGGGGGGGGGGGGGGGGGGTCAAAGCCCAAATTATGGCTTTTGATAAGAAGTTATATAGTCAAAATTCAATTTTCAGCAAATTCCAGGGGGGTCTTGACCCCCTGACCCCACCCCTAGATCCTCCCTTGACTCTAGATGGCACAATAATGGCCCAATGTTAATGAAACCTTATCAAAATATTTGTCTGGTCATAAGGATGAACCCTATTGAAAATGGGAACATTCTCATTGATACCATGTAAAAAGGGGCCTAAAAGACAAAATCCTCGTTAGCACTCTACATGCTATGTACAGTTTTGGCCCAATGTTCCTGAAACTTGATTAGAATGTATGTCTAGTCACAAGAATGAACTCTTTTTGAAAATGGGAATGTTCCATTGGATAACACGGGAAAAGGTGCCTTAATGACAAAATTCTTGTTAGCACTCTGGAGGCCACAATTTTGTTCCAATGTTCATGAAACTTGAGATCAGAATGTTTGTCACAACCATGAAATCTGAGGAAAATAGAAATGTTCCATGGGATAGTATTGGAAAGGGGGCCTTAAAGACAACATCCTTGTTAGCGCTTTAGAGACCATAACTTTTTTTCAATATTCATGAAACTTAGTCAGATTGTTTGTCTAGTCATGAGATCGATGGAGCCTATTTAAAATAGGAATGTTCTTTTTGATATCACAGGAAAAGGTATCATGGACTGTTTAAAAGAGACATCGCAACCAACAAAGTCCATTTTTACGCCTCTGCTTTGAATCAGTTTTGTATTACCTCTTTCCCAAACAAAACTTGGTTTTGACGAATATAATGTAAAAAGCTTGAGAAGGATTGGGACCAAAGAAGAAGATGTCGATTATAAGCCTTTTCTCCTTTTGTCTCGATATTGTCTGGGCTTTATCACATATAATTCTGTTCTTTATTACACTCGGTATCAATTTTGCTTGTGGCAGCTTTCAAATTGGACAACCCTTAATTTTTGCTGTTTGGGAAAGAGTTGATACATGTATGATTATTGAATATTTTCTGCAGTTGTTGTGTCATGTGATTTTCAGCCATACTGATTAACCCATTACCACACAGTGACTCCTTTTGACTCCTCACAAGATAACAGTGTTGGACAAGCAGTTTCTTCATTTCCCACAATGTTTTCTACCCAATATGACCAGAAAAATGTTGAATTTTATTCACTTGAAATTATCGTCTGCAACATCTTTGAATTCGGACAGGTCCAAATTTTGTGGTTTGGTAATGGGTTAAGACTAAAACTAGTGTGGTTCACCCTGTACATAAACAGTGTAGTTTTACATGATTTATCGATTTATTATCTAGAGCATTGGCCTTGAAAGCTTGTTGTATTGTAGTGTTAGGTTAAACCTGGGGAAAACCCATAACCACACAGGGATGCCTTTTGATGCCCAACAAGACAAAGCCTTTAGAAAATATCGTAGAAAATGAAGAAATTGCTTTTGACGAGCAGTATCTTCATTTCCTATAATGATTTTTCATATAAAGAACTGCTTTTGACGTCTGTAGTAGGAAAGGCTCAGGAAAACATTGAGACAAAAGAAGTAAATGCTGATAACGAACATTTTCTTATTTTTTCTCAATATTTTTTCTGCTATTTTGTAAAAGATTTGTTGGTTTCAACACCAATATTGTCGTCTACAACATTTTCCATGCCATTTATCGGTATTTGAAAGTTAGTTTGTCAATAATGTAAACAAGTATTTAGTTATGAATTAGTCAACCTGTATTGTCGGCTTCATTGTTTCTGTCAAGCAAAATGTTGTCATCAAGTCCATAAATCTAGCTAGTGGATTCAAGGATTTGCTGCATGTGGTAGATCTTAAAAACACTTGAAAAAAAAGTTACCAACCAATTTTGGTTAATCATCAATCTATCATTAAGAATGATGCTTTGGAAAAATGAATGCCAACCAATGAATATTTCATTAAAATTAAAGCTGTGTCGTTAAAATTACAGCTGTGTCTGATAAATTTTTAGAAAAAATAGGTGGAAATAAACATGATACTGCTGCCATACCGTGTGCTTTTTTCCTTGTAATTTTTCAAAGTAATTTTTAGCTCCACTGGCCAAAAGCCAGCGGGGCTTATGTCATGGCCCTGTGTCTGTCCGTCCACTCTTGCATGCGTATTTGCGTGAATCTGTGCATACATCAACTTTTATTTAAAACGTCTTTTCCAAAACTACTGTACCAATTTCATCCAAACTTCACAGGAAACTTCTTTGCATGAACATTTTCCAAATTCTTTCAAAAAAAAAAAAAAATAAATTCCGTGTAGAACTTGAATTTTAATTAGATTAAATTAATTAAATTTTCAATTTTCAAAAAATCTTTACATTCTTCTCCAAAACTATTGGACCAATTTTAACTTAACTTCACAGGAATCTTCCTTGCACAAATCTCTTCCAAATTCCTTCAAAAAATAATTTCTGTTTAGAATTGAAATTTTAAATAAATTGATTTAATTGAATTTTCGAAAAAACCTTTAAAAATCTTCTTCTCCAAGACGCCTTATGGGAATTCATTGTAATTTAGCCTGAATGTTCATTGTACAGTTCTCCACAGGATTCTTTGAAAAAAAGAAGTCACGGAATGAAAAACATGGCCACTGTAGGCTGGGCTATATTTTGCTTAATGAATGTAATTTTAAGAAAATTTTAAAAACATTACTCTTCCATAACCACTTATTGGATTTCATTGTAGTGAAGCAGGAATCTTCTTTGGATAGACCTCTATTGTATTCCTTGAAGGAATTCGTAGCCTAAAAGCCAGTGGAGCTATATATGGCCATCATGGCCCTCTTGTTAAAAGGTTGGTCCAAACTGATAGATATTTAGTTACATACAGTTTTGTTGTTAGAGCAATTTGAATTTGAAAATGAATAAAAAGAAAATAAAGATTCAAACATATTAACTGACATGTCTTGTGCTTTTACACATGTTCCAGACAGTTTTTAAAACGGAGAGACTACACACTATCAGCTCTCCCGACTTATAAGACTAGTCCATGTTAATCACTGGTGGTGAACTCGGCGAAAGCGATGGAAGTTTTTTCGCGAACAATGTATTCCGTCGGTGTTGTTATAAAATTACGTAACTACGGCTTTACCGAAGCCGTTGTTACGAGATTTTATAACAACACCGACATTTTGTCTATACAAAACGGTAAACCCGGTCTGTTTCTAGAACATGTTCATTGTCATTAGTAAAAAATCTATGAACTCACATTTAAACGCAAAATATCTATACCTTGTTGTAGCGAAAAACGTCGCTAGTTCACCACCAGTGTTAATCGAAACCATAGAATTACAAAAAAGTTATGTCGGTAACGTCACAGACCATCAATTTGGATCCGAATCCAGGTTGGGTTGATGCCCTTTCTGGGATGGCATTTACCATCCATTCGAACTCTAAAGTTTACACATTGCATCTGACATACGTCTCATCCAATAAGGCATTTACGCGACTGATTGAAAGCTGCCACTGAAGAAAAATAAAATTTATGTAGACAAAGAATTTTAGTTTGATGTAGCAGAGAAAATGATGGCCAAAGGCAGAGAATACTGATAATCAGCAATTTCGTGGGCGTTAAATCAAGGTCTTGTTCGGCAAGGCTTAAGCCGTGATATGGCATAACTTTGGCAGTGGAACAGCATTTGAGTGCAATAATCCCTACAGGGCATGACTAAAATTGTTACCACGTCCAACATCAAGAACGTCTAATAGATTTGAGACGTGATGTGAACGCGATATGAACGAAGAGTTGTATTTGACCGGGCCCAACTTTTCCACGGGGGCGGATTTGGTGCATTTGAAACGCGCTGGACTTGTCATACAATGGTCGCAGGTTCGAATCCCATGCCTCTCCAGTCTTTCGGATTAGACTTTAAAGCGAGGTCCCGTCTCCATATGACCCTAGCAATTGAGTGGGACGTTAAAACTCTATTAGCCTTAGCCAATTTTTCCACGAAGACTAATGTGAAGGCATGATCATATGTACACAAATCCGCACCCACATCACGGCCGGAACACGTCAAAAACAGTCTTTCGTACTGCGCATTTTTGGATGCCTACTTGCATGTGACCAAGCCTTAAGGAACGGTAAAAAACAACTCCGCGTTCACATCGCTTCACTGCTGCTCACTGTCCGCTTTTTTCACTGTCTTGACGATATAGGCCGTGATGTGACAGTGCACAAGCCTTTCCCAAACAACAATATTTTATGACGGTCCAATTTGAAAGCTGCTGCAGATGACAAAAGGATGTAGATGAAGATAGAAATTGAGTATGATATGAGCCGCAACGCGAAAAAAGTGGAATTTAGCATAAGCGAAAACAAAGACGCAGATCAGCTTCGCGGTAACCGCGAATCTGATCAGCGTCTGTGTTTTCGCTTGTGAGAAAGTTTAGTTCTTCTTCCCATGTACGAAATTTCGTGACTCTAATCACTTTCTGCGGCTGTACAGCCTCATTTGTGTCGGATCTGGTCAAAATTCCCGAAGACCGATTTTCTCGCGTCGCGGCTCATATAGCAGAGGAAGTGTAAGGGCAATGGCAGAAAAAGCTGATATTCAGCATTTTCTTCCATTGTCTCAATATTTTCCTAAGCCTTTGCCATTATGGACGTGAAATCAGTCTTTTTCCGGAAGGGAATAAGCCGTGATTTGGCAGTACTTAGGCAGTGAAACAGCAGTCAAACACACTTCACAAATGCTGTAAAGGCCTTATCATATACACAATTCTGTGTTCAGAACTCGTCAAAATTGGTCTGCCGTACAGCATATACTGGACCTCAGAAATTACGCACCACTTTTTCTTGTTTTATATTTTTTCAACAAAATCTTTCATTTTGTTGGCACAGTATTATTTGGTATCCGCCGGACACTAGCCATGCACACAAAACGCTCTTAAGCACAAAATCCATGCACCCGTGACGATAGCCGTCCGAACTTGGTACACAGGTTTTCTGCACTTGCCGCAGTATTTACATCGTGCACAAACCAGCATATCGGTGCATATGGTACATGCAGTCGATGAAAGAAAGAAAACACCCATACGTTTCATCGGTCGGAAGTTTTTGATGCTTTAAACAATGTCAAGACTTTCAACCTTGCTATTGGGATGATGCATGCAGTGATGACGTCACGATCTATTGCACACATTATGGGATTTCATCACATGACTTTTGGCTGGCTTAGAGAACGTTTCCAACAAAATGGGACAGTACTAAGCTGCCCGGAAAGGGGTGCGCCAATGGTTCCAACTGCAGCTCAAAATGTATGCTTGTTAAAGTGCGAAGTGATTAAGGAAAAGTGGAGTGTCATGCCAGCGACCTGAATCCAAATTGTGGTCAGTTCCATGCGCTGACGAAGCACAGACTGTATTATTCTGTAAAGTGGTAATACGTAGTTCTGGTTTTGTGACTTTCACTTTAGAGGGTAGTCACGTTTGCGCTGTCGTCACGCTTGATTGCCTTAATGTAGCCAAGCATTTTTTATCAGAAACGAATAAACTGATATCAGTTTGGGTAGTGGGTGTACAGTTTGAAAAATAACACAATAAATACAGTCTCTACCTTTAGTGCCGCTTCCCAAAACCTGTGTACTCTATACTACATTACATTTTTCATCAGAATTGATGGCTTTTGAGACACTTAAAATACTGGGTGAATAAAAATATGGTGAAAATGTAAGTGGTGCGTTATTTCTGAGGTTCAGTATATTTTTTTTACACAATTGCATGTGACCCGGCATTAAGGTCCGGTTGAATACAACTCTGCGTCCATATCGCATCACTGCTAATCACTGTCTTCTTTTTAGCTCACCTGAGCACAAAGTGCTTAAGGGTGAGCTATTGTAATCGCTAACTGTCCGCACGTCTGATTGTCTGTCCGTCCGTCCGTCTGATCACGATATGAAAAATAATGAATAGATTGTGTTTGAATAGACATTTATAGAAAAGTCAAAAGAACATACATTTCACCAAGAAAATTATGAAGGTTTTTTCCTTGAGTAAAATTTTACAAACTGTAGTAACAATTGTTTTGCACTAAGTCCTTTGATCGCTCTATGTTGTGGTTTCCTGGTTTCTTTCATGTTGCACAAAAAGTACACAGAACCTGTGTGTGTTGCATACATATTATATATATGACCCAATAATAGTATATACATGTATATGACCCAATAATAGTATATATATGACCCAATAATAGTATATATATGACCCAATAGTAGTAGACTATACCGGTATATATATAATATATATATTCAGGACCCAATAAAAAGGTACATTTGTATATTCATGACCCTTTATTGTATCAATTTTTATTTAGTAAAAATGGAAGCATTTCTGTATTAGATCTATAGTCCCTCTTTTGTGCACACCCCCTTTATTCCGTTTACATTCGATTTCGCACGTGGTTATTAAGGTTGACCACTCGTAATGACGTAACGTGTGGACGTCTCGATTTTTGCAAATCACTGATGCTGCTCAAAATTCCGATACTACGTTTCTCTCACAAAAACGTCAGACGGCCTCTTTCATGAGCATTACAGTCTGGAATATGCATATAAACGTGCATTTTTACCTCCGCTGGCCGTCAGGCAAGCGGGCTATTGTCATGGCGTTGTGTCCGTCTTCTTCTCCTCAGAAACTACTGAATGGATTTCAAACAAACTTCACAGGAATGATCATTGGGTGACTCTCACTCAGATTCCTTCAAAGAATTTGGATTGAATCAGAATAACATGATTTATCTGCCCTTGAATGTCAAAAATAGCTGGTTTTGACTTTATTTGTACTCTAAAATCTACAAATATTGATCAAGACAAATCAAAACAAAACTCTGACAGAAAATATGTAATCATAATATCCTGCCTGGGTGTAATTTTCAGCTTGATCTTAATTTTACTTCATGAGTTATGTGCCCTTGAAATTGACAAAAATATCATTTTCGGCTCAATTTTGACTTTGTTTTCACTCTAGCAACTACAAATATTGACCAATCAAGACAAACTTAGGACAGAATGTAGATCTTGCCTTGGTATAATTTCAGCTTGGTCTGAATTTTACATCATGAGTTATGTGCCCTTGAAATTGACAAAATTGCCATTTTTGGCTCTATTGTGACTTTGTTTTCACTCTAGCAACTACAAATATTGATCAATCAGGACAAAACTTGTATAGAATGTTGGTTATTATAAGATCTTGCCTTCACTAAATTTTCAGCTTGATCTGAATTTTATATCATGAGTTATGTGCCCTTGAAATTGACAAAATTGCAATTTTCGGCTCTATTTTGACTTTGTTTTCACTCTAGCCACTACAAATATTGATCAATCAAGACAAAACTAAAACAGAATATTGTAGATTATTAGATCTTGCCTTGGTATAATTTTCAGCCTGATCTGAATTTTTAAAACATGAGTTATGTGCCCGTGAAATTGACAAAACTGCCATTTTCGGCTTTATTTTCTCTATGACATCCGTTAGTATTAACTAATTAATACAGAACTTTCACAGAATCTTACTGACCATACGATCCTATTTGCTTGTAATTTTCAGCTTGGTCATGCATTTGCTTGTTTGCGCGGCCTGAACCTTTGAAATTGCATTCAACGAGACAAACAGTCAGGCCTGTGGAGCGCTTCCAGACCACCAGGGCTGTCTAATAACATAAACGTATCAAATAACGCGTTAACGTCGAACGTCCGTGTGTGTGTAATCAAAGACACTAAGTCGGACCCATACAAGAGATATTTCATGTAAATGTCTCCAATCTAAACTAAAAATTAATAAATTCAAGTAAATAAAGTAAAGTAAATAAATACCGCACAATTACTTTTCCCGTTACTATATGTTGTTTTGTCGTGCATATGACGGGGTGTTGTACTGAACTGTTGTTCCACTTCCTAAGCACTTTTTCATCATGGCTTAAAGGGGCTCATGCTAGATATTTAAGGTTTGAGAAAAAGATCGGGCCGTCAGAATTTGTGTCATTAAATGATGCACTGCATTATCAGAGATCAAAAGGAAAATAATTTTAGCTAATTTTACCTATCAAGGTCCAGTTTTATCAATGTTTTCCAAGTGTTCCTTTAATTAAATACTAAGTTTGGTAGTACTAAATTAACTGCATTCGAATTTCGGACAGAAATGATTACTCAGATTGGCCAATCCGTACTACAGCTCTTGATTTCTTTTACCTGATAGTATGTTCAATGACCTAGCATGACTGTAAAAAGTAAAAGTTGACAGTAAAAAACAGTGGAGCGATGTGGACGCAGAGTTGTATCTGGTTACATACAAATCAGCGTCCAAAAATATGCTGTACTTTTGATGTTTTTCCGGTCGTGATGTATTAAACCGGACCTTTTCACATACGACTGTGTTAAAATACCAATGTTTACGTGTTCCAGACACAGAATTTCACTTAAACACAAAAGAAACTGTGCAGTTTGTACCTTTAGACTTTCTCAGAAATTACGGATAGAATCTTGTCGACAGACACAAAATGGACACACCGCCATAACAGTAGCTCACTGGCCGTCACCCGTTGGCCAGAAGCTAAAAATTGGGATTTTTTCCTAATTAATTTTGTTGTTACTATTTTTTTTTGTCAGACACAAACTACAATGTCTGTTATCTTTAGGTAGTCTGTACAACCGTCAATATTTCTATTTATGTACATTCATTCAATGCCGCTTAACTACACTCAGGGACACTTTAAAGCAATACTAACATTTTCCTAATAATCAAAACAAGAGATTCTCAGGACAGCCAAGTGCTGAATAGTACAAAAAAGCCAGAAGAGGGTAAAATTCCTTTTAACGAATGTCAGAGTAACGAATCGTTGTTTAGAGGCTGATATTATGGTCACAAAAGCATGTGCAAAATAGAAAAGAATTGCCGTTATATAAACAAATATTATCACAGATATATACGGAAGTTGCACATAAGCCCATAGAGTTATGTGCCTTAAATCCTGATAGCATGCAAGTAGGTTTCCAAAATATATACCGGTATATACATGATACACGTGGTATATACATGATACACATGTATCATACATAATCTCACCAACGTATTGGGTCTCTACTCTGAAACCCATTTATTGGGCCCAACCATAAATAGCCGTAAATGGACATATACACGGGTTCAAGTTTCTTACTACTGTCTTGATAGAACATGTATACGAATATAAATGAGTCTTTAAAGTTTCGTGTCATATTGTTAACTAATCCTTTATTGTCTTTAAATAAATAACCTGATTTTAATTAAGATTGTGAAAGTCAATATTTGCAACGAAAGACCAGGTAAAATTGTATCCCTAAGAATTCAAGATGGCGGGAAAAGGTGCTTTCTTACAAAATAACAAGCACAATTTATTGTCTTTTGGTTTGCAACTTTTTTTTAGAATGATATATAAAACACATAAATGATGTAAAACAATATTGCTGTGCTTATATCAGCAGCTTCATGTATTCACTAGTTACATACTACGTCTTAAATATGCCCGAAAAATGCGCTTGATTCCTGTGCACAGTCAATGTGTTTAAAAGTCCGTAAATATTGACCCGAACCTGTTGAATATGCAATGAGTAATTGTGATGCGGAATAATCTCTCTCAGATATTGATTGGCACGAGAAGCATGTGCAGAATACAAAGTCACAATTCTTATGGAAACTATCGACTCAGCTTGACAGTTTATTATTGCTGGCATGTATGGATTATTCCGTGTCACAATCACTGGTGCCAGGTGGTGAACTCGGCCAAAGCGAGGGACGTTTTTCGCTACAACAAGGTACAGATATTTTGCGTTTAAATGTGAGTTTAAAGATCTGATTGGATAGTTTTCTAATAACAATGAATTTGTTCTAACAATAGATCGTAGTTACGATATTTTATAACAACACCGACGGAATACTATGATCGCGAAAAAACGTCCAACGCTTTAGCCGAGTTCACCACCAGTGACAATTACTCATTGGATATTCGTCGGGCTCAGGCCAATATTTACAGACTATACATAAATAGAAGGTTTTACTGTATAATAATCAGTATTATCTTCTTTTTCCTCAAAACACATTTCGCCTATTTTCCAAAGTTTCGGACGATATCTGTAAAAAATATCAAGGTATGTTTACATAATTTTGCTAAATCAGTTTGGATGGGATGAATAAAACGATGTCATCTTTTTTTATTTGTACAGAAAGGGTTAAAATCTACATGTATATATGCCTCCTAAAGAGACAATCAACTCAGAATTATCCATTCGAAATAATTTACTTCAGAACACAACATAAGCCCCTCTTACAAGCCGTCGTGCGTCTTTTTAAATCGTACGTTTTAAAACTCTGCAAAATCGCACGATTTATAAAGACGCACGACGGGTTTTAAGAGTGCCTCAAAATATTGTCCGGTCAATTCTTTGCTGCGTGCAGTCTGCGTCGTGGTTGCGTCCACCAAAATCGTACGTTGCACATGCGTGCATCGCACGACTAAACGTACGTTTTAGACGCAGACATCACGCAGACCGCACGCAGGAGCACGTATGACCGGTTGTAAGAGAGGCTTAAGCTGTAGTGACGCCGTGTTGAGCGTGACCGACGATAGTTTCTGCATGTTAGTACTTTTTTTCATCGTATTAAGCTTAAACCAGCCTATTTGGCGGGCGGGGATGGGGGGCCTCAGTAAATATTTCTTTAAAATAAGGACAAACGTTCTATCTTTTTTTAGTCTGTGGTCCAAACTTACATTTATATGGGTAGGGTGAAAAAAAAGTTAATTATAAATTTCGTTTGAGAATATAGTAAGCACGCTGCCTGTCTGTCCGTCCTTCCGTGCGTTCGTCCGTCCACAACCAGATATCAGCAACCTTTGAACTAAATTCAATGAAACTTCACATATGAACTCCCTGGAATAACCCTTAGGGACCCTTTTCTCCGTTTCTTAATTTGAGGCTGTGTCATGGAAAAGGAGGCATGAGTGTAAAATCAGTTTTCTCTAATTTCTCTTTCATCTAATGTGCAGAATTTAATGAAATTTTGTACTTATGTGATGAATATGATGTTCTAGACCATATTATATTCTATAAATATTGTGTGTACAAACAATCTGTCATGAGAAAAGGGGGCTTATTTTATGATAGTTTTTATTTTGTGACAAACACTTATTCGGGGAGCATAATCCGTCTATGACGGCTCCTTTTTCCACTTGTAACCTGAACGACATATATTTCATATTTGGCCTGAGATTAAAAGAGTACATCAACATAAATGTGGGTTCACACTGATAAATTTGCCGTATGAATTTCAGAAAATCCTCAATATTTATGTAAATACTTGGACTATTTGAATACGGTTTGAAAGAGAGAATGTGGGACAATGCCAGGAATAAGCTGGACGTAGTGGAGTTTTGAAAAATCAAATTTTGGTTGATCGTCAGTATTTTTTTTCAGTTGATTTTCAAAAAATCCACCACGTCCGTCAAATGCATGACGTTCGTCCACCTTCTTTGCTGTAAATCGAATTCAAATCAGTCCCATATTAACAAAATTATTGAAGATTTTCTGAAATTGTTGTATTACGCGATTACCCACCGTGGCCATTCGTGAACATCCGTAATATTTGTTGGTATCAGTATATAACTCGTATTTATGAATTGTTGTCACCGTCAGCTGCTGAATGACGGTGCACACAATGTACATAATATATTACTCTTTACGCTAACAAAATAATAAAACATTTTTAAAGAAACGTACATTCTCGTAGATTTCGTTTATCTTGGTCCGTTCGGGGCGGAATATCATGTATTTTAAGACTGAAGTAAAACAAGTTTCTCGATTTGCGATAAATCGTAGGTGTTAATGAAAAACCTCGTAACTACAGATTTATTATTCATGCGGTATATCATATCAAACTCGAAATGCGTGCCCTGCCATGCCGCACGTTTTCTCGTAGGTAGGGCCTATTAACCATAGTATTGAGAAGTAAACTCTTCAAATGATCTCTGTATAGTCTGTTTTTATTCGGGAGACAGGGCGGAGCCTAGTAAACGGTTCATTACATTTAAGCTTGATGAAACACAAACTTCTCGATTAGCGGTAAATCGTCGGTATTATTGCGAAACATTATAACTACATCGTGAATCAACCTGTAGTTACGGGGTTTTATAACAACACATTTTACGATCGCACATTCTTTCGATTTCGAAATTTCCTCATACTCGAGCCGCACGTTTTTCCCTTATATCAACCAAGGTATCGAGAAGTAAACTCGTCGAATAACATCTTTGCTTAGCCACACCCTAAAAGGTGAATAAAAACGGAATATACTTAGCCACACCATGAAAGGTGAAATGAAACGGAATATAAACAACTCGTTCGCGTCATTATGTAAACACTTCGTCACAAGTCGGTAATATTCGTAACGATCCAAATCTGATTAAAACCCACTGTTTTAAGTTATAGTAATATCTGACAGGGGCCAGTGATGGTTTCGTCCATCGCCAATGAAATAAACACTTAGAAGATTCTGAAAGCGATTTTAACTGTAAACTATGTCACGAGGACATCACAATTCGGTGCAGAACCATGTGTTTGCACGTACTTGTCATGGAAAATTAAAAATGAAGAGATTTATAGACGGCGATATTTGACCCGGCAGAGCATCGAGGTTTTTGCATTTACAACGACGATGTGCAGTTTACCAATAATTATTTTAACAAATGTTTGCACGTAAAAATACTGTTAAGTCGTTCAACAATATGATTATTAGCTGTAAAGAAGTGTTCGCCAACTCACGAGGGGTTCCGTAATACCTACCTCCCTTGGACGATAGGCCTTAGTCTGTTGACCTTCCCGCTTGGTCCGCTCTGCTAATTATCAGATGGGAATCATTATCAGCTGCTTTTCAACAAAACCCCGTAACTACAGCTTAAAACACGTTCCAAATACGAGGTTTTTGTTGCAAGTCGATGCTGTATTCGTTTCAGCCATTTGGGGGTCAAATAAAGAATTCAACAACATTTTTATCAGCTGATCTTAAAATGACATTTCATATCCACCAAATTCCTTGGGTATTTCCGCACTTCATGTAAAAAATTTGGCGTTGTAACAACACCTACGAAATATTATTTTTTGTCCGAAATTATTACGGATGTCATTTGACCTGACACTGACATTTATTCAAAATGTGTTCATATTTCGCATATAGCGTAAAATTCTTAAAGAAATGCATCATAGTACACAGATAGTAGAGGTTCAAAGTGACCTTAACTGTACATTTAAGAGGAAAAGTTTATTGTCCGGCCTAGGTGGGATTGGTCCATCGTTAATGTACGTAAACATCTCGTTTTTGGAAAATTTCAAATGGGAAGAAAAAAGTGTAATAACTTTTCTCAAACAGAAAGGTTTTACTTGATTTGGACATACTTTTCACAAGTAAAGTGGCATTAATACTGGTCATTAAAAGTAGGCCTATCTCAAAACCTGTAAGTTCCATTTGTATTTTCTCTGTAAACTAAGTCTCCACCATATTCTTTTGTGTAGGCTACAAACGTTTTTGTACGTTTTATGCTAATAAAAGTATGTTATGTTATGATATATTGATTGGCAGCGGCAGAAGGTCAATAATACATCAATGCGCGAATTTGGGTTTTCTATGATCCAGCCACAATAATATTATATGTAAAGGGGGATCAGTTATGGTAGCAGATTGAAGCAAATAAAGCAAACCTTTATAACAAAGATTAAACCGGTCTTTCTTCAATACATCTTAATGTTAAAATATCCTTATTTTGTAGAGAATCTTTTAATTAATTATCGAAATGAAGAAAACAGATCTAGTAATAAAATCTTTAATACAAGGATTGGCTGAAATTCAAATTCAAAATATTGTTATCTTTGTAAACTCAATTATAATGGCAAGATTAAGCAAATATTAGCCCAGGGTGAGTCATCATTTAACTACGATTAATGGACCATGTATATACTTTTATTGGGTCATGTATATTCTAATATTGGGCCAATGTTTTATACAACATTATTGGGTCATGTATATTCTACTATTGGGTCAATCATTTATACAACATTATTGGGTCATGTATATATTCTATTATTGGGTCGATATTTTATACAACATTATTGGGTCAAAGCCCCAAGTATTTATTGGGCCGGACCCAACAAGTTGGGGTACCATGGTTTACCCCCTTCTCCTTTGATTTTCTCATATATATTCGTATACATGTTCTATCAAGACAGTAAGAAGAAAGTTAAACCCATGTACATGTTCATAATACAGCTATTTCTGGTTGGGCCCAATAAGTTGGTTTTAGAGTAGAGTCCCAATAAGTTGGTGAGTTTAAGTATATATATATATATATATATATATATATATATATATATATATATATATATATATATATATATATATATATATATATATATATATATATATATATATATATATATATATATATATATATATATAGGCTTTGAAAACATTGGGGAAAGTGAAAAAAACTGCTTGTAATAAGAAATTTCTTCATTACCAACAATGTTTTCTTCCAAGAAAGACCAAAACTGTAGAATTTCATTCACTTGAAATTATCGTCTGCAACATGTTTTGAATTTGGCCAATCTAAAATTTTGCTGTTTGCTTCTGGTTTTGACATCCCTAATTTAGGAGACCTGAGAAAACATTGATGCAAAAGAAGCAAATGACGGCTTGAGAAAAGATTGATGTTCAAGACAAAAAAGTTGATTACCTTGCATACCTGCCTTTACTACTTTTGTCTCAATATTTTCTTTCTTAAATTGAACATGAATTCTATAATTGTCAACATACACTCTGAAGTCTTCAGCACTGAATAGTGTTAAAAAATGAAAAAACAATTTATAGGTAAACAGTGAAAATTCCTGTTGTACATGATTGAACAAAAAGAACAAAAAGATTGCTGTTTTAATTTCAGGTGATTTTTGGGGAACTGTGGCTACATATAAATGTGGAAATTGGAGATGGTACAATGCATGCACCATTGGTTAACAAACTGGTATGTTTTTCAGGTCTAAATCGTTATACTTTTTATTTTGTAAATAATATTAATAACATCAAAACCGGGTCTAAATTGTGAAATGAATAATAGAGAAACTTTTTTGAAACATTGAGACAAAAGAAGAAAATGTTTACTTTATAACCATGCAGCATTTTTTCCTTTTGTCTGCCGAGCCCAGATAGCTCAGTCGGTTACGTCTGAGTCTGCCAATCCAGAGGTCGCAAGTTCGAATCCCAGCTTGGCCAGTATCTAATCTGACATTTGACAAAAATCATTTGTCTCTCACCAATGGGTGAGAATCATCTATGTGGGAGAGCAGCTGGAGGCTCTGTTTGGATATTGTGGTGGTACTGGTGAAAGAATTACCAGGTACCCAAGGTTTGGTGCTCCAGTCCAGCTGCCATGTAGTAGCTGAAAACAGCGTAAAACCCTAATCATACTATAATTTGAGCAACGTTTGTCTGTTTGTCTGTTTGTCTGTTTGTCTGTTTGTCTGTTTGTTCCCCTACTCCTCCCAGGTCCTTGGGCCGATCTTCACCAAACTTGGAGGGAAGGTGGAGGGCGGCCCCGGGTATTAGCTTGAGGGGTTCATTTTTTGAAAGGTCAAGGTCATCGAGGTCAAAGGTCAAATTTATCGTTTTTACGGGTTACGGGACGGGATTGCTTACGGGTTACGGGACGGGATTAGGTGGAGGGCAGCCCCGGATAGGTCAAGGTCATCGAGGTCAAAGGTCAGCCCCGGATAGGTCAAGGTCATCGAGGTCAAAGGTCAAATTTCGAGGTCAAAGGTCAAATTTCGACCAAATTTATCGTTTATCGAGACAGGATTGCTTACGGGTTACGGGACGGGATTAGGTGGAGGGCAGCCCCGGATAGGTCAAGGTCATCGAGGTCATAGGTCAGCCCCGGAAAGGTCAAGGTCATCGAGGTCAAAGGTCAAATTTCGAGGTCAAAGGTCAAATTTCGAGACGGGTAAAATTGCTAGTAAATCAAATTTTCCTTCTGTCTCAATATGGGCAGCCCCGGATAGGTCAAGGTCATCGAGGTCAAAGGTCAGCCCCGGAAAGGTCAAGGTCATCGAGGTCAAAGGTCAAATTTCGAGGTCAAAGGTCAAATTTCGAGACGGGTAAAATTGCTAGTAAATCAAATTTTCCTTCTGTCTCAATATTTTGTGTGCTACAATGTACATAAATTTTATTTTTAATTAAACCGGATAGGTCAAGGTCATCGAGGTCAAAGGTCAAATTTCGAGGTCAAAGGTCAAATTTCGACCAAATTTATCGTTTATCGAGACAGGATTGCTTACGGGTTACGGGACGGGATTAGGTGGAGGGCAGCCCCGGATAGGTCAAGGTCATCGAGGTCAAAGGTCAGCCCCGGAAAGGTCAAGGTCATCGAGGTCAAAGGTCAAATTTCGAGGTCAAAGGTCAAATTTCGAGACGGGTAAAATTGCTAGTAAATCAAATTTTCCTTCTGTCTCAATATTTTGTGTGCTACAATGTACATAAATTTTATTTTTAATTAAACCATCCATTTTTGTCATCTATGGCTGTTTCCAAAGTGGAACAAAAAAATTGAGTCAAAGTTTCTGCTCTTTGAGAAAATAGAGAAATGGTTAAAACATTTTAAGGGAATTTACATTGTACCTGCATTTTTTAAGTCCAACTGAAGAACGGGAAACCATTCTAGGAATGTTCACATATTTCTAACTTTGAAAAGCTTTTAAAAGGGGATATAAAGACTGCGCTTCAGGAGTTTTGTGTACACAAAAAATGGCAAATATATCTTCATTTCACTCATCTTATATTCTCTCTTTTTCGTCTACCCTCTTGTCTAAACCCTTTGCCAAACGACACAACTTTAGACTGGTCCAACAGTGATTGGGAAAGACATTTCTTCAATGGGACAATGTTGCTTCCACTTACAAAATCAATGTGACATTTTGAAAATTGAAGTGACAATTATAGGGTAAAATTGCTCCATTCTCATATACAGCAAAATTCAATGGGACATGGGCCCACTTATTAGCTAAGACAATGTGACATTTGGAATTTCAATGTGACGCATGGCGCAGGCCTTTCCCAGTCACTGGTCCAAATTCAAAGTTACTTCTGATGCTTATTTCAAGCGAATGAAAATACATGTTTTTGGCCTTTTTGAGTGGAAGACATTGTGGGAAATGAAGAAATTGCATGTCACAAGAAATTTCATTTTCGTTAATGTTTTCCAAACATTTTATCTTACATGTATATGGCACCTAAAGGTGTCAATGTGTCACAGTGTGGGAATTGGTTAAAGTTGGGTAAAGTTTTTAGTTCTTGCATTTCAGATTTGGCTGGACAAAAAATGAATATATTCACACAGAAACTGAGAAAACACAGTCTACTTACAGATATGTAGATGACCAGACAATGGTTTGAAGAATGTGTTATGCTGAATGTGATTTGATCTTTTATCCTTAGTTTTAATCATCCTAAAAACTTTGAACTTGGAATGGATGATTTTGAACAAAGAAAAAATGAAAAAAACACAAGTTTAACAACTCTGAGTTGCTCCCAAAAAACATTTAAATAGTGTTATGTGTCTACTATTTAGTATTTAAATGTACAATGTAAATGCATAATGATTTATTGATTTATAAAACTGAAAGTAAGATGAATACATCACTGTCATTAGCTCACCTTAGCACGAAGTGCTGAGGGTGAGCTATTGTGATCGCTCACCGTCCGTCGTCCGTCTGTCCGTCCGTCCGTCTGTCTGTCCACAATTACTAAAAAATCTTCTCCTCCCAAACTATAAGGTCTAGAGTCTTGAAATTTTGTATGTAGTATTGTCTCAATGCCCTCTACCAAAATACTTCAAATAATTGTGCTTATAGAAAAATTGGCCCTATGTTGTGGGGTTTAAGGTTTCACACTGAAACACAGTTTTCTCAAGGACTATTTGGCCTAGAGTCTTGAAATTTTGCATGACTTAACATCTCATAAACCTCCAACAGAATACTAAAAATCATCACATTGCAAGGAAAGAAGCCCTATGTTATGGGTTCTGGAATTTTCAAGTGAGGATTGTTTTGACCAGGTAGATTTTATCACATAATTATCATTATCACTTAATCCACTTGTGTTTGTTTACTGATCTAGGGACCAACTAAATACTTTAACCCTTTCCTGGAAAGACCTTGTTTTGAAGTCCCTATTAGAAAAGGCTTTGGAAATTAATGAGTCAAATGAAGAAAGTGCTGATTCTCCTTTTACCTCAATATTTTATTTTATTTTATCTTATTCAATATTTTATATGCTAGTTTATTGTAAACGAATCCTATTTGTACCGCTGTCAATTTTGTATTCTGAACTTTCAAATTGGGGCAGTCTATTTCCTTTCTTTACCTTTCTGTATGGGAAAGCATTATGCCCTTTCTCTACCATACACAGGTTTGCCTCACCGACAGAAAAGGCTTGTTAATGATATGGTAAAAGAAGAAAATGTTGATAACTTGATAGCCTGTGTTGTCTCATTTTGCCTCATCATTTTCTCTGCATTTTTATACATGAATGCAGTCTTTATCAACACCAGTCCTGTTTTATCATCTGCAGCAGCTTTTAATTATGTCTGCTCTTATGTTATGTTGTTTGGAAAAGGTTTAACCATAACCAAATCCTTACTGTTCAATGAATATTTCCCCTATGTTGTGGGTTCCATATAAATGATAGAGGGCAATCTTTGACAATCTTTTCAAGTTGTTAAGGCCTGAAGATAATTTTTTTGCCTCGTTTAAGAACTTTTAGAATTATTCCTATGCTTTAGGCTCTTACATTTTGTACAGAAAAAAGTGCATATAAGTTGTGTGTGTCATATTGTCTTGTTAAACAGATTAGTTCAAGTTATCATTTCGCTTTGAAAATAAGCTCTACCATGAGGTATTCTAGATTTGAAAAAGCGGGAACAGGTTTAAAATTGTCTAAGAATTTCCAAACTTTCTATGGTTTCTAAATTTTATAGCCCAATGACCTCTTTCCAAGATTAATGCTTCAATTTGTCTATGTGCAATAGAAATTCAGCAATTTGTTGTGGATTTTCTGATTTTAAATACAGATATAGTGAAAAATCTTAGACAATCTTTTCCCAAATTGTGCTTTGAAATTAAGTGTGTACCATTGTCATATGACTCCTTTTCAAAATCCTCTTTTCAAAATCCTCGGAGATTTAAAAGGTTTGTTAAAAAGTATGTCTCAGGGCGCTCTAAGGTGAGCGATATAGGACCATCTTGGTCCTCTTGTCTTTATTTACACCTTTCTCAAACAAATATCAACATTTTAGCCTTGTAACATAAATATTATAAAAGCTTATGCTGTAAAAATAAATAAAAGAATATAATTTGTGTACATTCAAACCATAGATTTTGAGACAAAGAGAGAAAATGATGGTAATCTTGATTTCCTTCTTTTGGCACAATGTTTTCCCAAGCATTTGTGTTATGTATAAACCAGATCATCTATGGGAAAGGGTTTTGGAAAAATATCATGCAGCATGCTTGTTATGATATGAAACACTGAGAAAATAGTAGAAAATGCTTGTAACCTTCTTTTCCCCAATGCTTTCAGAGACTTTATTTGAAAAGAATAATCAAATAATTGAATCAGAGCTTGCCATTTACCCTCAGTAAAATATTCTAGTGCAATGTACATGTAGATTTAAACAATATACAAAAAAAAATGAGCCATAAGCTGTGTCCAAGAGATTTGTTTTGTTAGCTCCACAGAATGTCAGGCCAGTGGGCTATTGTCATGGCGGTGTGTCCATCATGTGTATGTCCATCCCTGTTTATGTGTGCGTCTGTCTGCCTGTATTTCCAGTTTGTTTTACAGGACTTCTAACTCATATTCCACCATTGACATCTAAATAAGTTCAACATTTCGATCTAAGATTAGCTATTTGGTCTTTACTGAACCATGATGGGGGGGCTAAAATTGACTAATATTGACATTTTATCAGTAAATTTTGAAATATATTAACAGTTTGTGCTATAAAATACTCTATTTTATCAATCTACATGAAAAGAATAAAAATAGAAAAATTGTCATTTTTCAGTGCTTACTTACCCCACCCACTTTTTTTAGCCTTGTATCAGTTTTAATCACCACAACTCTATGTTAGTTTTGCCTTTCAATAATTTGTATTGGTATTACAATGGAATTTAGTGAGAAATATCCACAAGTTTATGTTGTAATTGATAAAAAGCATTTGGAAAACACTGATTTGAATGGTTGAAAATGCATACAAATGCAACTTTTCGTGGTAAAACTTATGAAATTTTCCAACAAATGATTATTTTGAGGATAAGGGGTTGAAAAACAAGTTTTCTTAGTGGGTTTGCAATGATTTTAAGGTGTTTTGATAAAGAAAATCATTAAATAGGCTAAATTTTATGCTCTGAGGTGATTTTTGTCTTTTTTGGCACGGTGCCAACTTTGCCCCACATTTTTCATTACTTAAAATATTTTCCCCACTCAAATTTTTGCATATATCAATTCTACTATGCTGCATGTTTCAACTCTAGCAGACGATTAGTTGTAAAAAGTGTTGACTCATTTGGAATATTTCTCTAAAAATAACCAATTTTGACCTTTTTCCAAATTATGCAAAAGGGGTCATTTTGTGATGACGAATGCGGGTTCTGTGAAAGGTGTACAGATATCAGAGTAGCAGCAAAGAAACTTTGAATAACAAACCTTTCATAAATTTGTAACAAAATAAAAGTCTTATGGCTATAGTTGGTGCATTGTAAGCTCAAAAATGTGCCATTTTTTCCCAAAAAGTGAGAAAAATATGCAAAAAATGAAATTTCCTCGTTTCCATGGCAACCATGCACAATTTTCAAAATCTAAGTGTCAATTGTGCATTAGGGGGTTAAAATGGGTTCACATTCAAAATTTAAGAAAAATCCATGAGGTGCCGTGCCGGACCCCTATGTAAAATTTCTGGTCCTTACAGAGAATTCCTCTTAAAATCAGACATTTAATAAAAAAAAAGTTATGCCCCTTTGAAGTTTGACAAATGATGAAATTATTCTACCAAACAATTTAGTTCTTCAATTTCTACCCAACAACAACAATTGTTACATCATTTCAACCCTTCCCCAAACAAGACATGATTTTTACGATCATATATGAAAAGGTTTTGGAAAACATTGATACAAAAGAAGAACATGCCAATAACCAACATTTTCTCCCTTTGCGTAAATATTTTCTGCACTTCGTTGTGCGCATATCATTTCCGTGCCATTGCCTCCGATAAAAAACAAGATTTTACGACATACAAAATAGGAATTTCAAACAAAACATTATATTAATTCAAACTTTCAAGTGATCGATTATTAACATTATATCTCTGGTTCGTGAAGAAACAGCATTTCAAAACATTGGCCCATAAGAGCACCATACATTTGAACATGTCCATTTTGCAACCTGTAAATTCAATCTATTTTTTTTTTTGGCTGCCTCACCCTTTCCCGAACAAGACCTGGTTAGACCTGGTTTTGACGTCCTGAACGGATTTTATTGAAGGTGAAAAGATTGAGGCGAAAGAATCTTATTTTCTTTTACACTCATTCTGTCGCCTGTCACAGCTTTCGAGTTGGATGACCATAAAGTTTTACTGTTTGGGAAAGGGTTAAATGGATGTTTAGGAAGCCCATTAGAAACGCCGAATTTGTAAATCCCTTTGGACTGAGCACGAAGTGCTCAAGATGAGCTATTGTGGTCACTCACCGTCCGTCTGTTCGCCCATAATTCCTTGAAACACCTCCTACTCCTTAACCATTGGGCCGATTTTGACAAAACTTTACAGGAATGTTCCTTGGATAACCATATTCAAACAATGTTTGCGATTTTTAGATTCTTCAAAAAATATGGGCGTGACAGGGCGAGGCTTATAGAACTTTGAGAAATCATGATATCATTCCCTACAAATCAACCATTCGGCCAATTTCAACCAAACTTTGCAAGAATGTTCTTTGAGTCACTGTCGTCAACATTTTATGAATAAATTCAGGATGAATGGAGTTTAAACAGAAATTATCGATAAATCGGGGAATTGAAAAGCACTTCCCATTGTTAAAGCATTTGCGCTTGAATGCGCTAAACTAAAAGCACAAGATGTTTTATTATTTGAATAGATAGGATGTTGAAGAAGATATATAGGCTTTTCTAGGCTTTTCTGCCGCACAGTTCTTGCCATTTGAAGCAGAGTAAAATGACATATTTTGTATACCTAATCATCGACTCATAATTCATCGGTTCATCGTATAAACATACACGGATGAATAGATCTATTTTCCCTCTTTAATTTGATATAAGATTTATGAAAATCCGTTAAGAAATGGCAGTGCCAAAGCAATTTTATCACACATACCCACGCGTCGTTCTAAGGTAACGACCGAGTTCAAACAAAGAAACGCAGAGTTGACCCACTTTTTCAAATAGAGATTTAACACGAAAAGAAAGTGTATAAGGTAAAAAGTAGTTTATCATAATAAAATATAACTGTTTAGCTTTAAGTTTTTACACACCTTTTGGCAATTTAATGTGTTATTTAGGCTGAAAATGTCGTTTGTAAATTACTCGTTTTTACATAGAATCAGATATTATCGATTCACAATTAAACGAGAATAGTTACGGTTGTTTTGGTTTAATTTTATGTAGAATAGTTACTTTTACCTATGTAAAATTAAAGCGAAACAAAGGTAACTATTCTCGTTTAATTTTGAATCGATTATAGAGGCAGTATTTTCAAAACGAGACTGTGACCACACTAACACTATGCAGTATATCGAATTAGGCTCTGCGAGATGTCAACGACATGATTTCTGACAAGGTAAATGGGTCGAGACACTTCGAGATATTTTAAAGTCGAGTAATCATAGACACTTTACCGAATTTTCTCGTGAGAAAGCCGCCGATTGATCGGATGATTGTAACTTGAAATGCCGACACCTCACGGATCATACCAAAATACTGATTTCGTCGGCAAAGTCGTCGATCAATCAACAAAGTCTGTTCAACTAATCGCTGAAAAGATTCCCGATGTGACCAAAACCCGTCAATCACAC
The DNA here is from genome assembly GCA_963680895.1 of Fragum sueziense. Taxonomy (NCBI): domain Eukaryota; kingdom Metazoa; phylum Mollusca; class Bivalvia; order Cardiida; family Cardiidae; genus Fragum; species Fragum sueziense. The sequence continues at coordinate 11,442,645 of OY804610.1, forward strand.
AAAGATCGCTTTTGCGTCGGTCGATGCGTCGATATATCGAAGATGTATCTCGTCATTACTACCCAAACCGGCCCGCTCCGTACAGCCGCAATGGAGTGTGTATGGGACTCCATGCAGTTCACGTGCATTGTACCGCTAGACATGAGGTCATTATTCGGTACAAGAATGAGATACGGTAAAGGATAGGGGTAGATACGGTATGAACCGGGTTGCCTCACACGGAATTGAAATCCGTGTCGAATTTTTTAACATAATCAAAACTTGTTCGCTGCCGTATCGTTCTCACAAACCGCACACGGGTGGTGATACGGGTCATTAAGGGTTCTAACGGGTCGACACGGGTCGACACGATTTTAATTCCGTGTGGACCCGTATCGTAAAACCGGCTATGTGTGACCATAGCATAACAACTTCCTTCCATTAAAAAGGAACATGTTTTTACAATATATACATTTCACCGCATAAAATTGACTATGCGTATAGTATATTGGGCAACTGTTTTTCTGCTTTATATGCTGAGTCAAAAAAGAAAGTGTGCACAGAGAATAGCCGGAATTTCTATCGTAATTGTGAATATTGATATTATAATATTGGTATCAAATTAAGGATAATTCAATTGCCTATAAGTAGGTTTCTTTTTTAATTGTGTGAAATGGATTTTTTCTTGTGTTTTCTTAAGATATTTGAGATAGGGGTCAATTTCGAAATTCACAGAAGTTGTTGACGAACGTAAGGATATTGAATAATGCGCAATTCTTGGGATTTCTGCTTCAATTTTTATTGTGACATGTCTTCAATGAATGACGGCAAGCATCTTTGGTCTCACTGATCGAACATAACGTTTCATTTCATCGTTTTGAATTTCATTACTTTCATTTTGCAAGATGTATTCCACACCATGCAAATTCTGTAATTGGACCCTAAATTTTGCGAATCTCATGCGGAAGAGATGTTCGGCCCTACACCACACTCATGACTAATTTTCACGCATCCCGTGTGTCGATGACGATGTGGCTAATGCAGGCGTAACGTAAGATTTAGGCCTAATGATAATGTGACAAACATATGGTCTCAGATCTCTTATGAGCCGTCTATCTGCCCTCGTCGATTTCCAATGTTGCTTACATATGCTTATTTTAATGAACGGTCATAAATGGTGCAATTTTGAAACGTTGACGTAAGGGCGTCAACGTCATGTAACGATCTTGTCTAGTCATTCCTGCATTCGGGATATCTGATCGAAGCCTATCAAAAATGTATCCTTTGTATTGGAAACATGATTGCAAACGCCTAATTTCAGAACGTAGGCATTTAAACGACAACGACACATTTTATGCCGGTTCAAGACAATAACAAAACTAACGTGTGAAATTTGTCGTGCTTACTAAGACGTATCATCTTTGGTTATTCAGCATTTTGAAATTTTATGTTTGATTTAGCTTTTATACACTTTGAATACAGATTTTAGACGATAAAAGTTGTCATGAAACGTTTGTTTTGATAACCACGTGCAAAAAGGTGCTTACAACGTTTGGCGATATGCCAGACAATCTAATCATCCAAATTTGCTTCCCATGGCAATAGACATGAGAAAGTTGATAGTTTAACTCCATGTAGAAGTTTGGTGAGGTTAATTACAGCGGTTACCTGGATATATAAAGTAGAAGTATGCACACTTTCTTTTTTGACTCAGTATATTTAGACTCTATAAAATACAAAATTGATAACGTTTTTAAAAGTAGGTAAAACCCAAAGGTCAATGTCATTTGTTAATGTGGCATGGTCCCAAATGAAAGGTCTAGGCGGGAAGTATGTGAAATATCAATAATTTCTCTTATCGCAGTCATAAAACTATTTTGAAAGTCATCATCATAGTTATCATTTAAAGGTAGAATATCCGTAATGTGGCCATTTTGAGATTCACAAAACATTGGTTTTTTTCTAGCGGCCGGACCTATTCGGGCGCGGTCGTAAACATTTCAACTTCGCCCGAATAATTCCGACATCGCGCGAATCTCATTAGCCGTGGACTACTTTAAATTTACTCGCATTCACGTTGTTTTCATGCATGTAAATTTCTTCTTGATTTTAACTTGCCAATTCACGTTGCGTTATCACGTGACTTAGAATTTTCAAGAATTCTTTAATAATTTTGTTAATACTGGACAGATTCAAATTCGAATGGAAGAAGATAAGAGGGACAGACGTCACGCAATAGACTTTATATCAGTAGATTTTTTTCAACAATTCACTCGTCCATGATTTTCCTGACATTTTCGACTTTCTCTGCTTCCAATTAAACGAAATTACCGAAAATTTTCTGAAATTTTGAGTCACGTGATTTTCCACCGCCATTTTATTGTTTTATGGGGGTGATCGAGCTAGTTTGAGCTACATTCTTTAAATAAATATTTTATTATCAATAATATTATTTATTAACACTTTCCCAAACAAGACCTGGTTTTGACATCGTTAAAAGAATAGGCTTTTGAAAATATTGAAACAAAAGAAGAAACTGCTGTTGACCAGCAGTTTACCCTTTCGTCTCAATATTTTCTGTGCTATATAGTTCACAAAATCCTTCCTTTTTAACACACATTCTGTCGTCTACGACAGCTTTAGTATTGGAACACCCTTGAATTTTGTTGTTTGGGAAAGAGTTAATAGAGATGTAGCGGTCGGAGGCGCCGATTGTAAACAACCGCCTTGAAACTCAGTGGTCGCGGCTTAAAGTGCAAAGCTTGTTGAATATGATTCAGTGTGTAGATTTCAGACTTGAACCCTTTCCCAAACGGCTAGAATTTTAGGGTTCTCCAAATTCAAAGCTGCTGCAGACGACAAAATCGATGTTTGCGTAAGAAGGGAATTGTGTACAAAATAGCTCAGAAAATATTGAAATATTGAGGCAAAAGGAGAAAGTGCTGTTTATCAGCACTTTCTACTTTTGCCTCAACGTTTTCCCAAGTATTTTCTATAAGGGACGTCAAAACCAGGTCTTGTTTGGGAAAGGGTTAAATCAACCTTTACCATTATTTTTGTCTGTAACCTCTTTCACTTACGACAGATCAGAGACGCGTCCTTTAGTGCCAGATTACTTACTTAAGATATCTTGAGATTTTTCAAGATATTTTAGGATAAAGCTTTCTATCACGCAAGATTTTTAAGCCGCTAATATGGATTCACCATTACTCTATACTTCATGCGGGACCCCTCGGCCGATTCTGTAGGAACAATATAAAGAGAATTGACCTAAACGTTTTGAATGCTCCATAATTTATAAACCGCGTGTTCCGAATGTTCCGTACTTTATAAAGTTATGGAGCATCCGGAACACCTCTGGACACCAAACTCTCGGTCTAACATTGTAAAAACGCTTTATTAAAAAACGTTTTAAGAAATCTTACAAAATCTCACTTTAAAGAATGCGCCTCTGATTTTGTGTCGTTTGTGAAAGAGTTCGACTGAAAAATTTAGATTGAGATGGTCCTAATACAGTCACCTTAACCCTTTTACCAAGCAACAATATCCGAGTCCCATACAAGCCCCTTTCATAAAAGAATTGAGAAAATATCTAAAAAAGGAAGAGAGAGAAATGCTTATAACAAGCATTTCCCCTTTGTCTCATGTTATTCGTGCTATATTGTAAATAAATCCTATCTGTATATAAACTATATTGTGACAGTTTGGGGTATTATCATTACCATATGACTGATTAGCTTAGTGGTAGAGCGTTCTACTTTCACTCTAGAGGTCCAAGGATCGAATCCCAGTTCGGATTAATTTTTTCTTCCCCTATATTTTTTTTTTTACTTTTTTTATACCAAATGGTTCTAGAGATTGCAACGACGCAATAAAAACACTGTTACAAATTATTATTTTATTGCGTCTTTGTGGTTTCTACAATAGTTTAGTTTGAGAAAATGTAAAATAAATAGATGTATTAGTAAAACAACTTGTATCCATGGTGGGATTCGAACCCATGACTTCTGGAATACAAGTCCGACGCTCTACCACTGAGTTACATGTAATCAGACACATAATTATACTTAAATCCAAATTGTCAAAATATAGTTTACATGTTCATAACTTAAAACCGCTTTATTTCGGATTAGCGTGATGGTCGTTTAAAACTGTTACTGCTAGTGTTAAAGTTATAACGAAAACGATCTATATTTCATTGATATGACATCTTTGCTCTCAAAATTAACGGACTTTGCTCTGTATCTTTGTAGTAATGCTCTTTATCTTTGTAGTAAAATCACTCCACTGGAGACAGCCATTTTTACTGAATGCCTGACGTACTAAAATACATAGTACCAGACTACCAATATAGATGTCGTCCATTTTGGAATGTTAGACTGGATACCATAAAATAGACTGGACTGACGAGTAGTCAATGATTTTCGGACTGACTGATTTGACGCATCACTTTATCTTATTTTGGGTTAATCACTACGCAGTGCACATAACTCTGATATCCTGTCGCCAACAAGTAGCAAGATGAATATTGCAAGAAAGCTACATTAATTTTTACTGCAAAAAAAGTTTACTTTTAGTCTCAATTTTATCGATTAAAAGAATTAATTGAAATCTGCTCATTCATTTTACTTGAAATAAACGGGTGAAGCAAATGTGCCGCATGACAGTATGCACCATGTGTTTTCATTTTATGTGCGCTGACATCTTGAAAGTAGTTAGTCCTGGATGCCAAAACGAAATAGATGATTATCGACTTTAGTGGCATCTATTGGTAGATATTGATATTTGACCTCCCTAAAATTTTGTAAACAAGTTTCGTCGTAAAGTATAGGTCCCGAGAAATGACCTGGCTTAGTATCTCTAGCTTTTAGCTATAAGCTAGAGATACTCTGCCAGGTCATTAATTGATAAAAATACTAGATTACCATCCTTAACCCTTTCCCGAACAAGGCCTGGTTTTGACGTCCCTAATAGATTGGGGTTGGGAAAACATTGAGGCAAAAGAAGAAAGTGCTGATAATCAGCAAATTCTCCTTTTGCATCAATAATTTCTTAGCTATATTGTACCTAAATCCCACATTGATTAGAATTCATTTTGTTGCGTCTGTAGAAGCTTTTGAATTGGACCACCCATTATTTTTGTCGTTTGGTAATGGGTTAAATGCGAGTGACGTTCAAAAGCAAGCGACTCTTCTGCTTTGTACAGTTTATGCTATATACGTGATATATGTCACGACAATTTTAGAATGGAAGGATATTATACCTTATCTTAGAAACATCGTAATTGATATACTCAGTTCCATAAATAAGTGTGCACTTTCTTTTGTTTTATTTCTTCCCTCATTTTTCATCAAAAATAAAAGAGTTTTCTATCAAACTGTAGCTTATAGTGTCAACTAAATTTCAGACATTTAAAATTTGGACAAAGTGGTGATTTGAGTTTGTTTTCCTATGGATAAACGAAGGTGGTACGAGAATAAAAGTTGCAAAAATACACAAAAACTGGTCAAATTAGAATTTCGTTCATCTTGAGTTAATCGGAATTATTCATTCAATACCATTCAATATTGAATTTAATGTTAATTTCTTAACAGAAGCAATGTTGAAGTTCTTCCCTGATCATCTTTGGCATGAATTTGAATCTAATTGAACATGTGTGGGGTCATTTAGGAAAGAACGTTAAATAACATTGAAAAACCAGCAAACTCGAAAAATTTGCTATTTCACTCACCAAGGAATGAAATTATATTCCAAATGTAGTGTTGTTGCATTGTTTGAGATCCATGCGACCGCCACATACTCGCGTGCATCAGCAGCATATGTGGCCGTACAATATATTCAAAAGCAACTCCAGTTAACTTCCTCTAATCAAAATTTAAATGTGACCAGTGTTTGTGTACTTTTGCAACTTTTATTTTTATACCACCTCCATTAAGACTAAGAAAATTAAACTAAAATGGTATATTTGTTAAAATTTAAAGATTGTGATATATTCGTCAGTCTCTTAGGTACACTATGATACCAAACTATGTTATTTTTAGTTAAGAATAGAAAGAGAAATAAAGCGAAATAAAGTGCACACTTATTTATGGAACTGAGTATATGTTCAATCTTATAAGGAAGTCAGCTGTTCGATCCTGCATGTGATGGTTCGAATCTTTAAGGTGCAAGAATCGAACCATAACATGCAAAATTGTGTCAAAAATTAAGGAGGCTTTCCCCTTGCTTAACAAAACCTAAAATTTATAAGCATATGATTTAATATCGTGATTGGACTCTGTTTTTTTTTAAATTGACTTGCTTGCAAAATTGTTAAGAATGTTCATTGCTTTCTGTCGCTGAGTTATGTCGCTTTGTGGAGTCAAACACGTTGAATATGTTTTGTGAAAATGCGTAAGCACGACAGGAAATCACGTGGCACAACAATTTCAGAAAACCTTCAATAGCTCTCTTATAAACCCCTTACCGATTTGAATCTAGTTTGAAGCAGAGATGGCGGGAAAATGTCTGGGGTTTCATCGATGTGGCAACATGTAACGAGCATTTGCTGATGAAAATATATTTGGTGACAAAGGAAAATTTATTTGGTTGTTAATAGCTTTTTTAAGCTTGTCTTGCCGGGCTAAACGCCAACTTTTGTGACATGAAGTCCATCGTCCTCGTAAGCTTGCATAATTGTGCGTTAGCTTTGGTCCGTGGTAGGGGGGGTGGGGGCGGCAGAATAAGCCGGACTGTCTTTAAATGTCACTGCACAGTCCTGGCACTAGTGCGGCCTGAGGCGCATTCTTTAGAGCAAGATTTCTTGAGATATCTTGAGATTTCTTGAGATGTTTTAGGATAAAGCGTACTTTAGAGCAAGGTTTTAAGACTATCACTGGGAGCCGCCGTTGCTCTATACTTCTTTTGGAACGCCTTGGTAAATTCTGTAGAATCTTAAGGGGAAAGCATTACACCGAGTTGTTCCGAATGCTCCATGATTCATATACCGCGAAGTTCCGAATGCTCCATACTTCATACAAATGACGTTATAATGATGTCATTTGTATGATGTGTGGTGCATTTGGAACACCTCAGTCAGAATCTATGTCTTAAAAACGCTTTATCTGAAACGAAATCTAAAAAAATCTGGCTCTGAAGAACGCGTCTCTGGTGTTATGTGACATGTGTTTTGTGCCTAAAAGCGGTTACGTATGTGGTAAAGATGATGTGCCTATCCTGACGTAAGGTTGTAAAAAAGGGACCACCTAGAACGTAAAAATACTACAACAGGGCAATAGGTTAAGAACGTTTGGCGTTAATATCCAGCATTTATTTCGATTACGCCAACTGACTGTATGTGCAGCTGTGGCACATGTGGACTTAATAGCGTACATGAAAGTGCACATGACAAAACAAAAAAGAATAGGCAAAGTTTCGAAGTAAAATCCTTATTGGTAATGACGATATTTAGAAAACTAGAACCGGACATGAATTTTGTCCATAAGTATATAAAGTACATGTTATATAAAAATCTATCACTTCCAACATTTCTGGCATTTTATACCTTTTCTGCTTCGAACCGAATTCAAAATGGCAATATATTAAGAGAACTTTTGATATTTCTGAAAATGTTGTGTCTTGTGATTTTCCGCCGTGGATAACTATAATGTTAGTTTTAAGCGTGCCGAGACATTATGTCCATTAGCTAATGTTACAGCCCTAGTGTCGTCGCGTCTTCAAAAACTTTAACCCGGTCTATATCTCAGGCACTATTAGACACGGTGGGGATTGTGCATGCATGCATCTACGGACAAATTTGCCTCGCTTCAGGTAAGACATTTTGCAATAACTTCCTTATTTCTGCGTCAATTAAAAACGGTTTGTTGCATGTACCCCGCCTTACTGAGCTCTTTCCTCCGATGTATGCTTAACCTGAAACCTTGTTGTACTTTTTGCGAAAAGTGATCTCAACCGACCAGAAAAACGACCATAAAACTGGTCGTTTTTCAGGTCAGTTAGGATCAATTTTTGGGGAAAATATGGGGAGTTTTCAAATAAATAATACACCTGAGGGAAGCGCTCAGTAAGGCGGGGTACATGCAACAAACCGCTTAAAAATTGACACAGAAATAAGAAAATGATTGCACAATTTCCTACCTGAAGCGTGGCTTATTTTACCGTAGTCGTTATCATTTCGTTTTCTGGTCAGTGGGGATCAATTTTTGGAAATATTAAAAGGATACCACAAATGATTTTCAAGGCGGGGTACATGCAACAGACCTTTTGAAAATCGACAAAGAAATAAAGGAGTTATTGCAAAATATTTGACAAGATTCGAGATTATTTTTGTCCGTATTCGTTATCCATCCCAGCATGCACAATCCCCACCGTGTTAGAGATACAGCATTGATACTTCACACACGAATACTTCCTGCCAAGACCTTTCATTTAAGACTTTGACCTTAACCTTGGAGTTTGACCTACTGTTAAAAACTTTAACATGTTCTATATCTTATGCAATATTATTGATAGAGCCTTGATATTTCACATACGGATGCCTCCTGCCAAGATCTTTCATTTGGGACCGTGACTTTTGACCTTGTGACTATGACCTTGGAGTTTGACATACTTTTAAAAACTTTAACATGGTCTATATCTTATGCAATATTGTTGATACAGCCTTGATATTTCACACATGGATGCCCCCTGCCAAGATCTTTCATTTGGGACCATGACTTTTGACCTTGTGACCTTGACCTTGGAGTTTGACCTACTTTTGAAAAATTAAGCTGTTTTTGTGACAAGCTCCTGTAAAGGAGAGCTACGCTGTCCACGGACAACTCCTTTCATTATAGATCTACAATTTCTGTACAAAAAAGATAATTCAATGACCATGATTAATTATAATATAATCTTCTGTAACCAATGTAAAAGAATTAAGGATAACACTGCTTTTCAACGAAAACCTCGTAACTGCAGCTGGTTTTAAGCTGCAGTTACGAGGTTTTCGTTGAAAAGCGAGGATCTTATATTCTAATTGTTTTCTTGTTATATACTGACTGACTTTAAAAACGCACCATCAAGGTTCATCCGGTAATAACATGCAAAATACTTAATAAACTATGCATTTTTGTATATCAAATAAAAGCTTTACATCTTCCCAACATTTTCTGAAAATTTAAAAAAAAATCGACTCAATGGTTGAGATATAGCAATCTAAAGAGAGGTGGTGTGAACATTTTGACATTTAATTTAATAACGAGCAATTCCGCTCTGAGTATAAAAAAAAAGTTCCACAGTCGTGGCTTCGTTGACCCTAGAGTTGAAACAACACCTTTTTTCGTTTGGACTTGAATTATGTACCATATATTGCTGGAGAGTATTCAAAAGTTTTGACGTCCGTTATAAGCATGTCTAGGTCCAACGCACCCTAATCTGACGATTACATTCTGTAACGATCTATCGCGGGCATAATCGCCAGTAGTGAAAACCGCAATATCTTTGTATTACAATTGCAGTTGAAAACGTTGTTGTAAACCAATTGCGTAAATGACGTTGACGTATGTTATTATCTTGACGTTAGCTCGCTATTACCGGTTGATTAGGGCGCTGATGCTCAGCAGCAATCCCTGTAGATTGGCAACAATAATGAAAGTGAAAAATCGTTGATTAATTTATATTTAAACGGTTCGCCCATTCTCGTTGACAAACACCCGCTTAGAATAATCCAACAATTAGTGTACGCTCGTCGAAATTTGGTCTCTTGGCTTTTTTTTGTTTAATCAAAGTGATTGAGAAATAAAAGTAAATTCTGACCATTGGGTTACGGAATATGCAAACAAAATTCCAGTTGGTCACTTAAGGTGTAGTTACGTAGACATTGTCCCATATTTTGCACGTTATATATATATAAGGTTCCTATACCAATAGAAACGAGTCATAAGCTTAAAAATATCTCTTTGGACATTGGAGAAAGCTACCATGTTAAATGAAGTGTGGCCAAGATCCAATTCAGAAGACATAATACAGAAAAAAGTTGATGCAATTCACAAAGATGATATGATAAAACATAAGGCCCCTTTTAGCGTGACGGGTGACAAATATAAGAAAACAACATGGAACTTGATCAGACTGAACATTTACATACAAAGGCCGATCAGGATAATACAGTCGACACTCGTTTTGTCGAAGTCAGGGGGAGGGGGGCTCAAAATACTTCGACCCACCCGATTTTGTCATGTTTCGATTGAAATGGCATTTGACCATTTTTAGCTCCACTGGCCGAGAGGCCAGTGGGCTATTGTCATGGCGCTGTGTCCGTCGTGCGTCCGTCCGTGCGTGTGTGCGTGCGTCCGTCCGTCCGTAAACTTTTCCTTTAAAAATCTTCTTCTCAAAAACTACCAACTGGATTTCAACCAAACTTCACAGGAATAATCCTTGGGTGACCCTCTCTCGGATTCCTTCAAAGAATTCTGATTGAAGTAAACAGACTGGAGTTATCTGCCCTTGAATGTCAAAAATTGCCGTTTTGACTTTATTTTCACTCTAGCAACTACAAATATTGACCAATCAAGACAAAACTTGGACAGAATGATGATGACTATAAGATCTTGCCTGGGTATAATTTTCAGCCTGATCTGAATTTTACATCATGAGTTATGTGCCCTTGCAATTGACAAAATTGCCATTTTCGGCTTTATTTTGACTTTGTTTTCACTTCAGCGACTACAAATATCAACCAATCAACACAAAATTTGAACAGAATGATGGTGACTATAAGATCTTACTTGGGTGTAATTTTCAGCTAGATCTGAATCTTACATCATGAGTTATATGCCCTTGAAATTGACAAAATTGCTTTTTTTGGCATTATTTTGACTTTGTTTTCGCTCTAGCAACTACAAATATTGACCAATCAAAATAAAACTTGTACAGAATGTTGGTGACTATACGATCATACCTTGGTATATCTTTCAGCTTGATTTGAATTTCACATCATGAGTTACATGCCCTTGAAATTGACAAAATTGCCATTTTCGGCTCTATTTTGACTTTATTCTAACTCTAGCAACTACATACATTGACTAAACAAGACAAAACTTGTACAGACTGTTGGTGACTATAAGATCTTGCATTTGTGTAATTTTCAGCTTGATTTGAATTTTACATCATGTGTTATGTGCCATTGAAATTAACAAAATTGCCATTTTCGGCTTTATTTTGACTTTGTTTTCACTCTTGCAACTACAAATAATGACTTATCAAGACAAAACTTGTACAGAATGTCTGTTACTAAAAGATCTTGCCTTGGTATAATTTTCAGCTTTATCTGAACTTTACATCATGAGTAATGTGCCCTTGAAATTGACAAAATTGCCATTTTCGGCTTTATTTTCACTTTTACAACCATTAGTATTAATTAATTAATACAACTACTTTCACAGAATTTTACTGACCATAAGATCTTACTTTCTTGAAATTTTCAGCTTGCTTGTTTGTGCAGCCTGAACCTTTGAAATTGCATTCAACAAGACAAACAATCAGGCCTGTGGAGCGCTTCCAGACCGCCAGGGCTGTCTAGTTGTATTCATTAGGTGCCTTCATAATTGAAATACAATAGAAAAAGGAAAAAATTGCTCGAAACGAGCAATTTCTATCCTTTTCCTATTATATTTCAATGGCTATATTTAATTCGGAGCAATTTCTTTCGAAATGTTTGAAATGTTTGAGAACTTTTAAGGACAGATCCTCCAGTTGTTACTGCGCAACTTACTGCGCATATCCTAAATAACGAAATAAAGCTGTTTCAGTAATTGGCCTTTTCAGCAAATGTATTTTTTACATTTAGTTAATGTTTGGTTGATAAATGACAAGACCCTTTTCGGTTATTTCAATTTTCTCTGTTTGGTCAATTAAAGTGTAATAGTTCTCGGATGGTACATTTCTCTTTCTGTAACGCGTTCAACATGTGGCGTTAGCGATAGGAAAAGGAGCAACAAAAGCAAAGTGGTGTCTTTATGAGCTAGTCCGCTTCAGATGGACACAAAATACGACACTTTTTATTATCTAAAGCTGGTAATAAGGAAGAAAAAAGATAAAAGAAGTGAAACAATTTCGGACACAGCTGCAAAAAGTAAACCCAATTTTACTTATAACTAAGAAAAACGCTTGGTTTGATATATTTTTCTTTTTTTGTTTTTGTAGGTATGACCGAGCACTATATCTATACCAAAAAAGAAAAAAATCTTACCGCTGGAATATTTTTTATTATCAGAAACTTTGCGAAAAAAGAGCAATTTCAGCTACTTTTGAAAGAATATTTTACTAAAAATTTCAAAATCATCACTAAATTTTTCCAAATTGATACTCATTTAGACAAATTAAAACATATTAAACACAGTAAAGACTTATTTATGTAACCCTAGTCATTTCGAACACCTTTTTTGTGGGTAAGTGGGTTAAGTGACACCTCATTTTTGCAATTTTAGACCAGAGTAGTCTCCCTTGAAATCCAATAACTTTTTAATTCGCTTGGTGACCTATAGTTTTTAAGTCATTTTCTTACTTCTCATATATTTAAATATCAGTACAGAGAAAATAAAAAAAATCTTACTGTAGGAAATAAATGGAGGATCTGTCCTTAATTAGGACGGGACAAGAAATCCACTCGACTTAAGCAGAAATTCGACTTGTCCAACGTAGACATGACGAATGTCAACTATCATGTTGGTATCACGATTTATTTTGTATCAAAAACAATCTAAATATGTCAAGATACTTAAACTTTGTAATTGTTCCATTAAAGAATTATAAACAAAGTACTCGACCTTATAAAATCATAAAAAGGTATGAACAACAACAACATAGACAATGAAAAAAAAATAGAATTATAAATGATACACACGCAGTCTGATCCAGATTTGTGTTCTGCCGCGGCAAACATCCTTTCTGTCAAAAATGTCACCCATCAATGGTTTGATAACGTTAACATATGTGGGCGAGCAGCTGTTATAGTGTTTTGGTAGTACTGGTATGAGAAACAACAGGAATCCATGGTTAGGGGCTCCAGTCGCAGCAATATGACCATAGCTGTTGGAAACGGCGTAAAACCCCTATAAACTATTTAAATCAAAATCTGAACTGTTTTCTTACAATTGTGACCCTACACGCTTGAAGGGACTTATTGAAAAGTGCATAAAACAATTATTATTAACAATTTAGGGGTTTTCCTAACCATTATGGGAAAAGGAGTCGGGCCTAAGTGGGAAATTTCTAATGCGCTTAATAACTCATTTTGGGCTAGAAATGTTAGAGAAACACTCATTTTTCAATAATAAATTTGGCACTTTAGATAGATTGGGAAAGTGGAAGAAAATTTGCTTTGTGAACACAGCCGTTTGCTTTGGGAATGCCTCCGTTTTCAGGAGGCACTGAAAGCATAGGACAACTAGGAACAACCCTTAAACTTAAACTTAAACTGTTTATATTTGATTAAACGCCTATTTTTACGACAGTTCATATTCAATGGCGTTTTACAAAAATGATTAAATATATATTGCTGATGGGGGTCAAAACCTCATAACTACAGATTGTAAAAGCTGTAGGTACGAGATTCTGACATCCCACCCACGATATATCTATACACAAAACACAGTGTTAAAAAGATAAGTCATATTTTCTGTTCACCCTTTCCCGAGTAAGACTGCAATACAATTATCAGAAATAGACTCAGGAAAATTCACTAAGATTTAATATTTTTGAAACGAACAAGCATTAAGGTAGAAGAAACAAAAAATATCGGCGTCGTGATAATCTCAATATGAATACATGTAAATTACCTTAAGGTAAAATACCCGTAATGTGGCCATTTTGCGATTCATAAAACATCGGAATTATTCGGGCGGTGTCGTTATGTATCCGAACCTATTCGGGCGCGATCGTTAACATTTGGCAGTGGCGTTCTGACGTCGCGCTAATCTCATTAGGGATAGACTACCTTAAACATTTTTGCAAATCGCAAAGGGTGACTTGGATCGAAACATTATAATGCAATATGGTTTAATCTTTTGGATCTACATCGTCCGTCCACCTATTCTAGGTCCGATCTGTTATCATGCTCCCCCCCCCCTCCGTATCAAAAGATCAGGGACATATACTGAACCTCACTAATAACGCACCACTTTTTATTGTTTTCTATTTTTTCAACAGTCATTCATTTTGTTGACACTATATTATTCGGTATCCATCGGACACTGTGGATGCACACAACACACTCTTAAGCACAAAACCCATTCACCCGTGACGCTAGCCGTCCAAACTTGGTAAACAGGTTTTCTGCACGTGCCGCAGTATTGACCTCGTGCACAAACAAGCTTATCGGTTTATGTGTACAAGTCGGTGAAAGAAAGAAAACACCCCAAAATTTCGTCGGTCGGATTTTTTTATGCTTTTAACAATGCCGAGACTTTCCACTGACGAACGTAATCGTGCTATTGTGATGTTGCATGCAGTGATGACGTCACGTGCTATTGTACACACTATGGGATTTCATCACAAGACTATTAGCCGGCTTATAGAACCTTTCCAATAAACTGGTGCATTGTTAGACTGCACAGGAAGAGGTGCGCCAAAGGTCCCAGCTGCAGCTCAGACAGATACACGGGTTAAAGAACAAAGTGATACAGGGATAGTAGAGAGTTATTCCATACGGCAGAATCCAAAGTGTGATCAGTTCCATGCGTCGACAAAGCACAGACTGTATTGCTGTGCAAAGTGGACTCACGCAGTACTGATTTTGCGACTTTTACTTTAGAGGGAAGTCACGTTTGCGCGTTCGTCACGCTTGCGCGTTCGTCACGCTTGATTGCTTTAAGGTAGCGAAACAAATTTTTGACCAGAAAAAATAAACTGATAGCTGATCAGGTTGTGGTTTTACAGTTTGAAAAAGTAACATGATAAAGAAGTTATAGTGAAAAATGTAAGTGGTGCGTTATTTCTGAGGTTCAATATAGTTTTCTACCGCTGTCCGTCTGTCTGGCTGTCCGTTTGTCTGTCTGTCCGTCCGTCCGTCTGTCATTCCGAAAGTGAACATTGGCCTTTTCGGTTGCATTAGTGTTACACAAACACATCATGTTTTATTACGTTGATGTTACGTCCTTCACTTAATTATCGCTGCTTTTCAACTAAAACCACGTAACTGCAGCTTAAAACAAGCTGCAGTTACGAGGTTTTCGTTGAACAGCGATGGTATGGTCCATTATCAGAAGACAGGTCACATTGACTTATTTTTTTTTTTTTTTTTCAAAATGTGTCGGCTTATTCTCAGGTGAAGTATTTTATTTTCAACCTATATATTGGACCGTTACTTTTTAAGACTCTTGAAGTATTTCAAAAGTGTTCCAGCATGTATCTTGAATCTTGAAAGTAACCATTAAGGGGGAATGCTCCAGTTTTTCGGAACACTCGGTCATTACTGTAGTAAATTAAATGTTTCGTACCAATATGTTTCGCTACCATATTTTCAATAATATAACACATTATTACAATTTACCATTTTCGACGGTAAAAGTGTATTTATTATGCGAAACTGATTTCCTCAAGATGGAAATGGATTATTTAGAACAAGACAGTCGTAAATGTGTATGCAGTTACCACTGTTTTGTGTCATTTTATTCATGTGTAGCTGATAAAACTACTGTAATTCACTAATAAGTGCACTGACCTATACATTTTCTTTTTGAATTATTACCAGGACATGTTGCTTAATACGATGAGGGAGTTTCATCAAATTCTATTATGTAGAACTTGAAATATTTCCAAAAATTTGCAAATTTTTACATAAAACACTCCAGCTTCGGTGATCTAACCGAACACGTGAGCCTGCTGTGTTATACATTTACGCGTTTATAATCGCACATATTTTGGGTTTTCTGTTCTTATTAAGTGTAAGACATTACTTTAAGTCCGTTTTCGGGCCTAAACGATGAATATGCAGCATTTTATTAGCATTTTAGTGACCTTGGACAGGTGCAAGAAATTGTGCATTTTTTTCGATGTAGGGGTATGTGATACGAATGCCTATAAAATTCAAACACGATCGCTGACCGTCCTTTTTTATTTTATTTTTCAATTGGTAATAACATGTATTTTCATCATACAAAATATTGATAAATTCTATTATTGGGAAAAATAGGAAACTGGAGTATTCCCCCTTAAATTGGTCGGAAGAAAAGTCACTGAAGATAACCAAAAAGACGGTCCCTGTTGACATATCATCGGTTTTCAACGAAAACCTCGTAACTGCAGCTTGCTTTAAGCTGCAGTTACGAGGCTTTCGTTGAAAAGCAGCTATATTTTACTAGACTGTTGACAAACTTCTTAAGATTTTCAAGGACGTTATTAAATAGCTTTTGGATGTCACAAACGTTTGCCAACTTTCTGTAACCTAATGATTTTCATTTTTACAGTGCCTCAGATTACCATTGTTGTTATTATTATTACAATTCTTTTATCAGAATATCGAGATCGTTTCTCTTAAAATATTCAAGAAAAGTTCGCGGCAATGGCTCAAATTAGTTATAGAATACCGGGTTTGATTCTTTAAAAAATTCGGCTCGATCTGTGGCAAATATCCTTTTCGGCATTTGACATTATTTTGTTGTTTTTTTTTTTTACTCATGGATTCGGCATTTGACATTATTTTGTTGTTTTTTTTTACTCATGGATAGAATCATGAACCTAAAAGATATTGGGTCTCGAAAAGGATTATGTGGTACAATAAAGCACTGACAAGGGAATCAAAGTGCTGAGAACAATATAATTGTACGCCAATGATTGAGCGGGATTGTACATGAACGAAAGATATCTTATTCTTTCTTTTTAATAAGAAGTTAAATGTCTAATTCTATTTGATAGGTTTCGGATATATGAAATTGGCTTTATCACCGAAAAAACTCTTTCAGACTTCAAATTGATTTGATGGCCGTTTCAAGACAACTGATTTGTCTTTATGAACAATCACTATCAATTTAATTACTCAATTCAATTAATGACATGTGATTATTATTATTTTTATTATTATACCGCATTTATATGGTAAAACCTTTTCATAGTAACACTATGTTCAAAGGTGCTTTACATATAATGATAAATTCATTCAGTAAAAAAAAATGAAATAATTAGTACACACTAAAGTTAGATCTATATAGAAAGAGAGCTAAAATCAAATCAAAACAGAAAATGATGAGTGAAATTTATATAAGATAATCTGCAACGATTGCTTAAAATTGATTTGTATCTCTGCTTAATGTCCGTAAAATCTAATGAATAGGTGGGTTTTATGACCTTTTTTAAAAGCAATCAGTGAATCAGTGTCTCTAAGATAGGTTGGCAAATTGTTCCACAACTTCGGAGCTGCCCTGACAAAACTTCTGTCACCATACTTGACATGACTTCTTGGAACTTCTAATGTCAAAGAGCTGTGACTCGACAGTAGGTTTCTTGAGGGTTAATTGGTAGTTTGAAGAAGTTTGTTTATATCCATGTGATTACCAATTTTGTCTTTTTGTTTCGATTTAACCATGATTTCGTCGTCGGTTTCACCGTTCGTTGATTTCTATTAAGGATGAGACAAAGCAATGTATTTAAAATGTAAGCCAACGCGCTACATAAATGAAAGTCGGGAATGCTCACTCGGTAGAGCATTCGCCTTGTAATATTTTACTCAGGTCTTTATCTGGCAGGCCGTGGGCTCGAATTCTGCTTAGATAATGTCTTTTTATCCTTTTATCGACTTTTATCGTCACCAACGTTCGAGAAAAAACGATCGCAATAATAATTAAAAAAATATATAATAATAAAAATACGGACGAAGTCTATATGTTACGCATAAAACTAAAAACATTTGAATCATTGAAATCAACAGATTCAATCATTTAAATCAATTATACCGTGCAACGAAAAATACGCCAAATATGTTTATTTTTTCATGGATCATTCGGAACGCCTCGGACAGTCGACTGTGTAGTCGTTTATCTACTTCCGTTTACCCTCCTACCGGTCCCGAATCAGAGGTTTGATATCCAGTCTAACTACGTCACGCGCACTGACTGACATAGTCACACGATTTCTTCACTGATTCTACGTTAAATGTACAAAGTAGCGGTTCAAAAATGAAAAATATCAACCAGACTCTAAGTCATATGTTTTTCATGAATGAATAGTATGTTATGTCTAGTTCATTAATCAATTGAAAGGGGCATCAAATGTACTTCAATTTTTAGGAAAACCCACGCATATCAAAGGTCATTATTTTTCATACGTCAGATACGTTAGGATATACCATCTGCTTATACACATGTTTTATGCCTATCTCTGTGAGAAAGAACACCTTTACTTTAACAAACAAGAGCCGTCACAGACGGATTATGCTCCCTGAATAAGTGTTTGTCACAAAATAAAAACTATCATACTTTAAGCCCCCCTTTCCCATGACGGATTTTTTGTACACACATTATTTATAGCATATGATCTAGAACATCTCACAAAATACAAAATTACAAAATTTCATTAAATTCTGCCCATTAGATGAAGAGAAATTAGAGAAAAACTAATTTTTACATTAAGGCCCCTTTTTCCATGACGCAGTCTCAAATTGAGAAACGGAGAAAAAGGTCCCTAGGGATTATCCCAGGGAGTCCACATGTGAAGTTTCATTGAATTTGACCCAAGGGTTGCTGAGATCTGGCTGTGGACGGACACACGGACGGACAGACGGACGGACAGACGGACGGATGGACGGACAGACGGACGGACGGACAGCGTGGCGACTATATGCTCCCCCGAAATTTTTCGGGGAGCATAATTATGAACGGTCATACTTTTTTCACAGAAATTAACAAAAAAGATTATATCATAATAAATAATGGTCAAACTATCAGCATTTTTCAAAGCAGGAACTGTTGTACTGTAATTTGAAGCAAAAACACTTTTTCAATTAAAGGTAGATCTTTAAACTGTTTGTCATCTCCTAACTTATGAATGCGATTTGAACAGTTCAGTCATATTACAGTTAGGTAGGTCTATACTATAACACAGCGTATCAAAACTATGTTTTTATCTGATATTTAAGATCATTTAACGTATTTGATGACTTTAAATAAACTTGTATTCCTGGATGTATATGCATTGCTAATCACTGAAAAAATATATTTCGTATTTATTTTGACGATATGATAGACGAAACGACATATGTTTTGTTAAATATAACTTAAATCCCAAATGCTCTTTTCATCAAATACGTTAGATTTTTTCATCAGATACGTTAAATATCAGATAGTGTCAAAGTTGAGCGATACACATTTCGTCACGATCATCGTCATGTAAATATATGTTATATCGTATAATATTGAGTTAAGTATGTGGTAATAAAAACAAATTCAAAGGGAGGCCTCGAAATCCGGAACCGCGAATACATGACTCAAGAACCACCAAGTTCATCTGTAAATTATACTTAGACAAAGGATTCTATATAATAGCAAAATAATAGACTACATGATTGTATCAAGTTTGATTAGTAATCTTTGCTTGGAGGGAAATAGTCGATAACCGACCATTTCACTCCAAGGAAAGAGAGCTACTTCTCAATTATACTGTACGTTCCACTCTGTGTGTGTTATCTTTTTGTAATGTTTGTGGCTATAAATATGTTGTAAACTATTTTATGCCGAATAAAATGTATGTATGTATGTATGTATTTATATCTGTTTAACGTATCTGATGTATAAAATGAGGACAACGCTCTTTTGAGTATTTTGTTCAAATAATTGCTTTAATCGCTTACTTTTTACATGATTTTAAGTCTCGAATTCATTCCTGTTGGAAAATAGACCTCTCAGAGTGCGAAATGCTTACTAACAAAATTGAAAATCGGCTTTGAAATAAGACACATGGTGTAAGGACAAGCAAATTGTTGTATAATCGGCATGCTTTGTGCTGTGCCCAACATTCAACTTTCATATTCAGCAAAGTGTTTTAGGTTCAATAGTTAGACACGATGTCAGGGCCAACAAAAAAATTAAATGTTCATCTAAATGCCTGAACATTAACATGCGTGCGCAAGGACAGCGGTTTTATTAAAATAAGCACTTTATCGTAGAATCAGTGTCTTATGACGGCCATCTTGTTTCGTCTGCACTCAAAAAATGCAGCAGCGACCACTGTTTCCAGTCTTGAATGCAACTCAGAGTAAGTAAACTTCCTATCCTATGCAGTTAAATATTTCTGAAATGCTATTTCATCAACAAAGAAAAGGTTTAAGTAGCATTTGACTTTTGTCCCAAATAAATATCGACCGAGCAAAAACATTCACCTTTCCCAAACAGCTAATTTGTAAATCTAGACTCGTGGACTGTTCCCATTTGAACGTTGTTGGAGATGAGAAAAGAAAATTAATGTCACCAGGATATGGAATTTGTAAATGGCATGAAAATATATAGATCTATTGCTGGCCACCGGGATTTTCTTCTTTTCGCTAGATGTTTTCCGATACTAGCTCTATTTATGAAAAGGAGGTCAAAATTCTTGGTGGGGTTTAAGTATCACAAAATGATTGATTTTATTTTAGAAGTAGGCATAATTTGTGCTAAAGAAAATAAGAATACAACGTTCTGGGAAAAGAACAAATTATTTTAGATGCGGGCTTATTCATAAGAATAAAACGTTCTGGGAAAGAAGAAATTTATATTTTTGTATTATTTCATAGCTTTATCACAATAATGTCTTGTTCTTAAAGTTAACAAAAAAAAGAGATCATTATCACTCATAGCAGTGCTTTTTGTCAGTATGTGTATCAACCTATTCCCAAATGACAAAAAATCTGGGTGGTCCAATCTGAAAGATGTTGGATGCAGACAATAAAATGGAGATTTATATGGAATAAGTGTAATATGAGAAATGTGAAAAGGCTGGATATATTTAGCATTTTCTTCGTTTGACTTAGCCTACTGTTCTCTTAGGCAAGCCTTTTCTTCATTGTCACTATCAAAACCAGATTTCTATTGGAAAGGGTAGATCTAAATAATATTATGAATGATATGATTACATTATCTTTTCAGACATACAGAAAACAAACCAACATGAATGACCCGACTTAAATTCTGGTATACAATTGTGGATTACTTTTGGGATAGAAAGTCAGGTGAGGAGTAGGCATTTGCAACTAATTGGCTTCTGCTGCATCATGAAAACAGTTTGTAAATTGAGCATGTTCAGAATTTCTAGATAACAAAAAAGAGGAAAACAAAATTCTGATTATTAAAAGGGACAAGTTCTATTTGTTCCTCCAATGTAAGTTTCTGCTCCACACACAAATTGCATGGGTCATACTAGAATTTTGACGGCCGAGTCAGTGCAGGCCCTGATAGCTTACTCGGTAATGTTGAAGTCCGAATCTAGGGGTCGTGAGTTCAAACCCATGCTCAGTCAGTATTCACTCTGACATTTGACAAAAGTCATTTTGTCCCTCACCAATTATGGGTGTGAATCATTCATCTATGTGAGAGAGCAGCCGGAGGCTCATTTTGGATATTGTGGTTGTATTAGTGAGGGAAATACCAGGAATCCATGGTTAGGTGCTCCATCTGGCACAGTATGACCATTACAGCAGCTGAAAATGGCGTTAAACCCTAATAGATCTAATCTAAAATCTCAGCACCATGACCAACAGTATCATATGAACACAATATGATATACACTGCACAGTGTCTTTTTGATTTAATCCTTTCTTAACCCTTTACCAGATGGCAATTTTTTTAGATTGGCCCAAATTCAAATATTTTGCAGATGACAATTTCAAGTGAATGATATTGTATCTTTTGGTAGAAAACATTATAGAAAATGAAGAAATTGCTTGTTACAGCGATTTCTTTTTTTCCCCTCAATGTTTTCCAAAGCCACTATCTTGTAGGGTGTCAAAAGGTGTCATTGTGTGGTGATGGGTTAAACAAGACCTGAAGTTGATGTCCACGGTAGAAAAAAATTTGTGAGAACATTGGAAAAAAAGAAGGAATTGCTTATCTGTACTATTTCCATTTTTCTCAGTATTTTATCCTAAAATGTGGTTGTTTGTGAAAGAGTTAAAACCATTTTCAAAAGCGCTCAAGCCACCTAGGACTCAGGGCACAGAAATAAAGGATTTTTATAGTTCCCTTTTTAACATGTTTCCAAAAGCAGCAGGAGGATGCTGTATACATACTTTCATTTGTTACTTTTGTATCATTGCAGGTTGATCAATGAGGTGTACAGATGAATGAAGATTATGAGTGCAATAATGATTACTAACTGGCGTTTAAAAAGATTTTCAAACTTTGACTTAGTAACTTGATTGTGCTATTTGTGGATTATTTTAGGTCATTACAGTGTTGTTTACGATGTTCAAGTATAAACATTCAATTAAATGATTGGGAAACATTTTGGTAAATGAAGAATTTGCTTGTTACTTTATTCATTTTTCCCAATGTTTTATAACTTTGGAACCAATACATATTTTGAAGTGAAATTTTGAACACATATGCAAAAATAATGTATCTTCAGTACTACTGCAAATTCAAAAATTTGATTTTTTGCTTACGCATTGAAATATTTGACTTTGCAATAGGGTTCAGTTTTTTTGGGACACCCTGTAGAAGTATCAAATCCAATTTTGAGGAACTTAGTCTTTTAGACTCTAAAGAAAAACCAGTAGCAGTTTGTTTACAAGAAACCTTCCTTAAAGATACAGACAAGTTGACCTTTAAATATCATTCTTGTTACTTTAAAAGCTTTACGGGAAGTGAAAGAGCATCAGGAGGTGTATGTATTATTGTGAATAACAATGTTCCACATCGCCCTGTACAGCTTGACACAACTTTACAGGCAGTTGTCGTAAGTGTTTCTTTTAACAAAACAGTAACCCTTTGTTCTATTTATCTTCCTCCTAGTTCTCCTGTTGACAACAGGAAACTAGATCGTCTTGTTGAACAGTTACCAAAACCTTTTGTTTTAATGGGAGATTTTAATTCCCACCATACGTTGTGGGGATGTTCAAACACAGACAACAAGGGCCATAATGTTGAAGACTTTATGTCAAGGCACGATCTTTCACTTTTAAACGATAAGCCATCTACTTATCTACATCCTGCTACTGGTTCTTATTCACCATTAGACTTGACAGTTTGCAGTCCTCAAGTTTTTCCAGATTTTAACTGGAAAGTTGATGACGACCTGCATGGCAGTGACCATTTTCCGATTCTTATTTCGGAAAAATCCTCCTCTACTAATTATTCACCTGAATTTTAAAAACATCAAGTGCAAAAAGAAAAAGTTAACTTGAATTTTAAATCCAAAAATACAGAACATTATAATAAAGAATTTACTCTTAAGGAGCTAAAAACAGCCCTTAAGAAATGCTATAATACTGCAGTTGGATGCGATGATATCCACTACCAGTTCTTGAAGCATTTACCGCACCAATCCCTTCAATGTTTACTCGATATCTTTAACAGTGTTTGGAAAACGGGAATACTTCCAGCCTCGTGGCGGGAAGCTATTGTCATTCCAGTACCCAAACCTGGTAAAGATTCAGATAATCCTTCGAATTACCGGCCTATAGCCTTAACAAGTTGTGTTTGTAAGACCATGGAAAGAATGGTCAATGACCGTCTTGTATGGTTTCTTGAGAAAAACAAACTTATTACGTCGGCCCAAAGTGGCTTTCGTAAGCAAAGAAGCACCATCGATCATTTAGTACGCTTCGAGACTTTTATACGAGAAGCCTTTATCAAGAAAGAACATGTTGTTTCAGTCTTTTTTGATTTAGAGAGTGCATATGATACCACATGGAAGTATGGAATCATGAATGACCTCCATGATTTTGGTATACGAGGTCGCCTTGCTTATTTCATATCTGCATTTTTGGATGAACGGCAATTTAGGGTCAGGATTGGAGATACGCTCTCTGATCCTCATGAACAGGAGATGGGTGTTCCTCAGGGCTCTATTCTTTCTGTTACACTTTTTAGTGTTAAAATCAACAATATTATAAAGGCTACTTGCCCTGGTATTGAATATTTTCTTTACGTTGACGACTTCTGCATTTGTTATAGATCTAAACACATGCATACCATTGAACGACAATTACAGCAGGTTCTAAACAATCTGAGTAAATAGTCAAATGAAAATGGTTTTAAATTTTCTAAAACCAAGAAAAAAATGTATGCATTTCTGTAAATCCAGAAAACTCCATCCCTATCCAGAACTTACTTTGGACGGGATCCGTATTGAAGTTGTCCCAGAGTTCAAATTCTTGGGACTTTTATTTGACTCTAAATTGTCTTTCATTCCGCACATTGAATATTTGAGCAATAAGTGTAAGAAAGCTCTAAATCTTTTACGTGTCGTCTCCAGTATGGACTGGGGAGCAGACAAAAAAGTTTTATTACGCCTTTGTAGATCACTTGTGAGATCTAAATTAGACTATGGTTGTGTTGTTTACGGATCCGCCTGTCAATCCTACTTGCGCAAGCTTGATTCGATTCATAATCAAGGTTTACCATTTGCGCTGGGCGCATTTTAAACATCGCCAATTAACAGTCTTTATGCGGAAGCTAATGGGCCATCCCTGAATTTTCGTAGAAAGAAATTATCAATGGATTATTATCTAAAACTTAAATCTAATCCAGATAGTCCTACACATGATGTTGTTTTTGAACCTCTTCATGAAGAGGATTTTAATAAAAAAAAAAGATTCAGTTATACCTCCTTTCAGTTTACGTTGTAAGGCAGATGTAAATTCTCTAGATTTTGATCTAGATGACGTGGCCGAACATAAAGTTCCAAATGTACCTTTGTGGACGTCCAAAAGTCCCACCTTTATTTATGATCTTGCTTCAACGAAAAAGTCGGAAACTGATCAAGTTGTGTTTAAAAATAAATTTCTTGAGAAGCTTTCTCGTTTGTATGCTTCTGATGAAGATACTGATATTGTCTTTTGCTGGCTTCCAAGCCATTGTGGTCTACGTGGCAACGAAGAGGCAGACAAAGCTGCCAATGAGGCGTTGTCACTGGATATTTTACCTTTTAAAGTTCCTTTTACTGATTTTAAACCTCTCATTCATAATTTTATTCAAATTGTATGGCAGAACTGTTGGAGCGACGAGGCCAATCATCAAAATAAGTTGTTTTCAATAAAGCCTGCACTTGGTGACTGGCTGCCAGGTTTTCGATCTGAGCGCCGCGAGGAGTTAGTTTTGGCCCGACTACGAATTGGTCACACACATTTGACCCATTCGTACCTATTAAAAAACGAGGAAAAGCCTCAATGTATTCCTTGTAACGAGGCACTTATTGTTCAGCATCTACTCATAGATTGTGTAGATCTAGCCATCATTAGAAACAGGCACTTTAATGTCGACAGTTTGAAAACATTCTTTGAAACTGTAAGGCCTGAATCAATTTTTAACTTTCTGAAAGAGTGTAATCTCTTTAAAAAGATTTAGCTGTGATATTTAATCTGTGATATTTTTATGTTCTATGGATTTTCCGGTCGAGTGGACTCGGACATGGGTGTTCTCTGATCTGGGAGGAGCCCATGTCTATTCGTGCGCACGTCGGATTATTCATGGTACTTTGTTTTCCTATATTTCGCATGATATTTTATCCTTTTCACTTCAGTTGTGCTTTATCAGTTATACGCCTTGTGGATTTTCCGGTCGGGTAGACTCGGATATGGGTGTTCTCTGATCTGGGAGGAGCCCATGTCTATTCGTGCTCACGTCGGATTATTCGATACGAGGTGCATTATATTTTCTTTTCTATATGATTTTCCGGTCGGGTGGACTCGGACATAGGTGTTCTCTGATCTGGGAGAAGCCCGTGTTCTTTCGTGCTCACGTCGGATTATTCATGGCGTGTTGTTATTTTGCTTAGAACTTTATCTGTTGTATAGAATATTTTATCCTCTAAATTGTATTTTTATCTGTTTAATTTCAGTTAAGTTTGATTTATTTAGATGATCTGTGGATTTTCCGGTCGGGTTGACTCGGACATGGGTATTCTCTGATCTGGGAGGGGCTCATGTCCTTTCGTGCTCACGTCGGATTATTCATGGTGTGTTGTTACTTTGCTTAGAATTTTATCTGTTGTATAGAATATTGTATTTTTATCATATTCCCTCTAGATGTTTATGTAACTAATACATATCCTAATACATCTTGTAGTGAGGTAACGTGAGTGCGCCTAATATGACCTTAGTTGTCGACGGGCCTTAAAACTCCATTCATTGATTCTGTTTGAATTAGGTTTTCAGATTGTCAACATGTTTGATGTCTAGTGGCCGAACTTGTCTTGATTGAGACGGTGGCTAAAGGTTACGGTTGTGGAGTTGTCTTAAAGTACATGAAAGATGAAGTGAACAAAATGTTATTGAATTAATGAATTTATGAAAGAAAATATGAGAAAATGAATCGACGAAAGAAAAAGCCTATTCATATTGATTTTGAAATATGAAGAATTTGTTTATTACAATGCACAAGTACCTAGAACTAGGGGACCATTAGCTATGGAGCGCTCACCCGAGACCGCAATTACAAATCCCGAGGGGAGGCATAAATTGATAACACTATAGATTCTTCAGTGTATAATTGGTTGTTATTAGATTTAATTAGATATCGCTGCTTTTCTGCAAAAACCTCGTATCTGCAGCTTAAAACAAGCTGCAGATACGAGGTTTTTGCAGAAAAGCGACGATATACTTAAAACACATTATTTTGCAATGAAATGTGCGATTTTGCTAGTAGTGCTCTTATCCTTTCATATTTTTTTCAGACCGATTAAAGTACAAATGGGTATATGGTCCTATTTATAAGTCGACCCAACTCATCCGAAATGTGTTCGATCTGATTTAAATCGGGTGACACAGTGAGTCAAGGCAAGATGCCAATGTTGTTCTGCGTGAGGAAGTCTCTTGTACCCCGTGTAGTGTGTGATCTGGCATTGTCATTTTTGATTATTGCGCAGAAATTGTAGCATGGTGTTATTAAGAATGTTAATGTACCGTTGTGCATTCAGATTGCAACGGACAATAACAAGGCCCATCTTCTGGTTCGCAATGATACCACCCCAGACCATCATGACACTGCCCCCACCATATCTGTCCACCTCTCTTATGTAGCACTCTGCGAGTAACTCGTTTTTTTGCGGCGGTATATTCGTACCCTGCCATCAGCATGACTTACTCTAAAACTGTACTCGTTTGAAAAAAAGCAACCTCTGCCACTGACCTTGCGTAAAATTCAAATGACGTCTTACCGAAATAAGCATAGCAACACGATGGTACCCTGTCAAAATCTGCCCGGTATATGGTCGTCGGGCTCGCATAGAGTGCGGGTTCTTCCTTAGACGATTTTTATCGTTTGTGGATGAAACTCGTATCGCCTTGCAGTAATCATTGCTGGCAAATTGATTTTATTGGGGTTTTACGCCGTTTTCAACTTCAATGGTCATATTGCGGCGGCTGGAGCACCTAACCGTGGGTTCTTGGTATTTCTCGCACCAGTACAACCACAATATCCAAACCGAGCCTCCAGCTGCTCTCTAACATAGGTGATAAACCGACTGGACCGTCCGTATTTACACAGTTGTAAACCAATAGTACAGCGGGGTCATTTAAGTTTACCGGTATGTCCTAGCTATAAATGAATTATTGTTAAAATAAAAGTGGAGTCTTTCTATAAAATAACCCTAGTATTTTGGATAAAGGTCGTCTTTCTTGAATCCTCGTCTACAAAGTTGTGACACATGCCTTTAGCTAGCACCTCTTCATTCGTTACACCAGTCACAACTCTGCAGTGGAAGTATTGGCTGCTCCACTTCCACTCCTCAAACAACGTCTGTATAGCTGCTCGGCTATGGTTACCCCGATGACTTCAATCTTGGCTTTTGCCTTCCTTATCTACGTCTTGAATTTGCTCATCTGTCAGAAGATCTATTACTATTATGTGTAAGTAGTAAGAGGGTAACTGTTACCCTCTTACTAATTGTGTGCTTAAAATTGTCCAACATGGCTTTATATGTAAACTATTGCATATCAGTAAACATAGCATTTAAAAGATGTTTAAAAGATGGGTATAACCTAATGTGTTGATTGGAATTTCAGCATTTCCTTATTTGAAATATAAAAGCAAGTTAAAATGAAATTGATAATCAGCCAATTCCCTAATGATATAACAATGATATGATAGTACAAAATCTTAGAATATTCAAAGAAAAGAAGAAAATGCATATGGTCAACATTTACGTCTTTTTCGGATATTTTAACACTTATATAATCCTTCGGAATGAAAATATTATGTGTAGTACCTTTGAAATTATATCATTTTCATTTTTTGTTTGTTTGGAAAAGGGTTGAACATAAAACAGTATTCAATTACCATGCCAAATTGTTCTCCTGACTGCAGCAGTGTTTCGAATATTGGTGACTTGTAAGCGTATTTAGCTGAACTGGTTAGTGTGTACACGTGTCTCAAATCGTCCATGTATGGTGCTAATAAGAAGTCACCTTTGTACAGGTGCCTGTACATCACCTCACAGAGATGGACTGGAAGTTTGCCAATCCCCTAACGCCATTCATGATCTTAAAGTAGACTTTGGCATGATTCTATGCTCCCTCTATCGTGTTCGTATGCACTGTAAGGTACTTCTTTGTCTCCAGGTTTTTGTATTGATCTGTGAGATGGATAAATAGTGTATTCATTAACCAATTCAAGCACAATAAGGGTTTTAGATGCCCCAAAATATTAAAGCTTTTTAAAGCATTGTTGAAAATGAAGAAATTGCTAGTGACTATTAATTTCACGCATTTTTCTTTCATTAGAAAAACAGAAGCGTGTTCAATTTTAGTCTTAAATGTGGTCTGAAATATTTTTTCCCTGGCACCAGACAGGGAGGGTCCTGTCACTATACTTATACTTATTGTACATCGACTCCTAAATAGACCAACTGGTCAACTGTAACCTTGGTTGTCCTATTGAATCTGCAAGTTTCAGCGCACCTTCTATTGCTGATGACATGACTTGAATGACATCTTCTCTCAACTGTATACAAGAAATGATAAACATTTGTTATCGCTAACTCTAGTTTCCTTTTGATATCCTTTTTCCTTTCCTGTATATTTCTATTGTGCATGTATTATGTCACATGAACTTCCATATTTTGAGGAAATAAAGATAAAAAGAAATTTTTCCGTGTTTTTAGTTGGTACATTGTTTTACTTATGAATGTATTAAAAGTATGTAACATACGGTTTACTATAGAAAATAACTTACGTTTAGATAAATGATTCTTTGTTGTTAACGGCGAAAAACTGGTAGCCTTCATTGTTTAAGCGCTAATATGCTGACCAGCCGTCTGACGATATACTCCCACCACATGCCGCTTTATATATGGCACCGGTGTCTCTCTTGGTCTGGAAGAAACGAGATATAATATCAGTTTGTCGGTCTTTCGTTGTACCATTCCAAATATCCAAATTTTGTGTCTCTACAATATATAGATTTGAATGTCTTTTCGCTTTGCATATATTCACAAACTTTTAAAGAACACCATTCAATAAACATTACTGGATTTAACCCCATTCACATAAACAAATGAAGCTAAAAGTAGTCGCTGAAAGTTATTGGCATTTTGTGTCCAAAGCAGTTTTCTAATATATAGTCTGGTCATTCATGGGCTTTGCCAATTACATCCTGTATATCACACCATAATGAATAAGTACTGTCTGCTTCTTTTTTACATGACTACGCACAAAAGGGTCTTCCACTGTTCTCTCACGTATTCCTTATGCTTCAAATCCAGGAACTTAGCTACAATAGTGTGACATTTACCCTGCTTCCTAGGACTAAAGCTATGCACCCTCTCCATAGCAAGTCCATCGACTACGTCTTTTGCTACCTTCATTTTCTGAACTAAGAACTTTCTCACATTCTATTCTGCTTCTTTGTTGCTTTCAGTGTTTTCTTTAGGTGGTTCTGGTATGTTGGGAAAGATCAAATTGTTTCTCATTGATTGTGCTTGTAACACTCTTTAGCTAATCTCTCTCTAATTCCGTATAAGTCTCTTTATCACCTTATAGATCCACTGCAAAATCACAACTTTCTGCTTTTCTCTAAATCTATTTCAACCTTCTCGTCGATTTTTTTACATCTGTGATATTAATTTTTGTATATAATTATACATTTTATTATAAATTTCATTCATATATCATTATTGATACCTACATTCTTAAGCAATCAAATGTATTATTATAACTGTAGCACGGCTTTTGATTGTCCAATCGGGTGGACTCGTTCATGGGTACCCTCTGATCTGGTAGTGGCCATGTACCCTCTGATCTGGGAAGGGCCCATGTGCCTTCATAGCCGAGCCCGGATAGCTCAGTCGGTTACGTCGGAGTCTGTCAATCGAGGGGTCTCCAGTTCGAATCCCGGCTCGGTCAGTTTCCATTCTGTCATTTGACAAAAGTCATTTGTCTCTCACCAATGGGTGTGAATCATCTATGTGAGAGAGCAGCTGGAGACTCGGTTTGGATACTAGTATTGTGGTTGTACTGGTGCGAGAAATACCAGGAACCCACGGTTAGGTGCTCCAACCGCCGTGATATGACCCTGGTAGTTGAAAACGGCGTAAAACCCCAATAAACTCAAACCCATGTGCCTTCGTCCTTGCATTGGATAATCTTTGGTTTTTCATGTGGAAATTTTTCTTTTTTACATAATTTCGTTTCCACTTTTTACATTTTAGCTCACCTGAGCAGGGATGTGCTCATAGTGAGCTATTGTGATACCGCTGTGTCCGGCGTCCGTCGTGTGTCGTGCGTCGTCCGTCAAACTTTGCCTTGTGTACACTCAAGAGGCCAAAGTTTTTGTCCAATCAACCTGAAAGTTGGTAAGAATGATTGTCTTGATAAAATCTGGAACAAGTTCGAAATTGGATCATCTGGGATCATGAACTGGGTCACTAGGTCAAATCTTAGTAAAACCTTGTGTGCACTCTAGAGGCCGCATTTTTTGCCCAATCGATCTGAAAATTGATCAAAATGGTTGTCTTGATCAAATCTCGGACAAGATCGAAATTGGGTCATCTTGGGTCTTAAACTAGGTCACGAGGTCAAATCTTAGTAAAACCTTGTGTGCACTCTAGAGGTCACATTTTTTGCCCAATCAACCTGAAAATCAGCCAGAACAATAGTCTTGATCAATTATCGGGCAAGTTCGAAATTGGGTCATCTGGGGTCATAATCTAGGTCACGAGGTCAAATCTTAGTAAAAACTTGTGTGCAATCTAGAGGTCAATTGTTTCGTCCAATCAACCTGAAAATTGATCAGAATGATTGTCGTGATCAATTCTCGGTTATGTTTGAAATTATGTCATATTGGGTCTTAAACTAGGTCGTGAGTTCAAATCCCTGTAAAAACTTATGTGCACTCTAGAGGTTTCATTTTTTGCCCAATAAACCTGAAAATTGGTCTGAATGGTTGTCTTGATCACTTCTCTGTCAAGTTTAATTTGGGTCATCTTGTGTAAAAAACTAGGTCATGCGGTCAAATCTTAGTAAAACCTTGTGTGCAGTGTAGCGGCATTATTTTTTGCCCAATGAACCTGAAAATTGGTTGGATTGTATGGTGTTTTACATCCCACTCAACAGCTAAGGTCATGTGTAGAAGGGACTGCTTAACGTCTCATCCGAAAAACAGGAGAAGCAGGGGATCGAACCAGTGACCCCTGTGTTTCAAGTCCAGTGTGTTACCACTTCACCATCTGTGCCCACTGAAATTTGGTAAAGATAACTATTTTGATGAATCTTAGACCAGTTCGAAATTGGGTCTTCTGAGGTCATAAACAAGGTCATAATGTCAAAACTTAGAAAAACCTCATGATTGTGCTATTTGTATGTTACAAAAGGACCTCTGTGGATAAGGCGAGAAATCTCCCTAAAAGGCTGAAATGGAAAAGTCAATTTTCAAAACGTGCAAATTGATAATTATTTCGAGCTGTATTGTTAGATGTATACCTAAATCATATGAAAACTGATTTTGTACAATCAAAACGATTCCACAGGTGCAGATAACTCTTGGTTTCTGTACCTACCCCAAAAATTTCATTTTCTTACCCCACCGGTATTCATTTAATGAGAAGTATGTTTTTATGGTTTTATTAGCAAGAACTTTTCTGTAAATGTAAGGACAATTGGTGTTGAAGTTATAAACCAATCTTCGTTTTGTCCTTAATGCGCATGCGCATCATCGAAACGAGTTTAAGGTGAAATCTTCCCGCCAAAATTATGGCTTTTGGTATAGGATTACTATTTTTAGTATAAAAGTATGTCCCACCCCGTGACCCAGGAAATCCTTTTTACCAAGGAAGCCTATGGTCGAGTGACACAATATATATGTCAATGGGAAGCTGGGTCACGGAGGGGGGGGGGGGGGGAAACGATGTTCGCCTGCCCAGGGAAGGTAGGTATTCCTCATTTTTGGCGGGAAAGTGCGCCTTTAAAGTTGTTTCAATGATGCGCATGCGCAATACGGACAAAACCGAAGCTGCCAGATGATGTCAACACCATTTATCCTTGTGTCTGTAGAAAATAAATTGCAAATAAAACAAAAAGAAACTTTATTCTACCTTTATAAAAACCAGTAGTGTGAGAAAATGAAACCATTTCGGTGGGTACAAAAACAAAAGTTATCTGCTCCTACATGACTTTTTAAATGACACAAAATCGGCATTTATTTCATTTATTTATCTACCTAACCATAAAGGTTAATTTATATTCTCAATTTGTAAGTTTTGAAAATAGACCCATTGAACTGAGCCTTTTAGGGAGATTTCTCGCCTTATCCATAGAGGTCCTTTGCCCAATTAACCTTAGATTGATTCAGGATGATTGTCCGGAACTTACTCGGAATTTTTGTTTGCATTATATCTTTGACAAAATTGAATATTGGTCACAATTGGGGTTGTGAAATAGGTATCTAGGTCAAAATCTAAGTAAAACTATTGCATTAAGAGGCTAGCTACATCATATACAGAAAGTTATTATCTCAGGTGAGCGCTTCAGGGCCAATGGCCCTCTTGTTAAACAATTTTTTTTATTTTTACACACAATGTTTTTTTTTATCCCCCGCCGCAAAAAAAAATTTCGGGGGGATATTGTTTTTGCCATGTCCGTCCGTCCGTCCGTCCGACCGACATTCGTTTCCGCGCTATTTCTTGTAAACTATAGACCGGATTTCGATGAAACTTGGCACACAGCTTCACTACAAAGAGGACATGCGCATATCGTCGGGGTTACCCGGTTCGACCGTTGAATTAGCCCCCAGCTGTGGAGGGGGATTAGAAATATCCCGGCTGCCCTGTCCTGTAGCAAATGGTAAGACCCCATGCAAAGGACAGTGTGTCTGTTATAAGTGCAGACCCGCTTGTTGGCCGTGAGTGGATACTCGTAAGCCGGAAAAGAGGATCCTGGTTAGTTGAGGGAAGCCCAGGGCTCTCCGGCTTCCCAACACGCTGCTTTGGCCTCGGCTTCGGTGTAAACGGGAGCTTAGATGGACCTGGTCTAGGGAATCGGCTGGTCGCTTTAGACGAACACATTTTTGTTTGTACCAATGCGCTATCTCGCCAAATGTCTCGAAATTGTTCATGTTATACTCTTTCTTGTCACTACTTATGTTATGATAAAATGTTTTGATTTGTTTTCGTCTATAAAGGCTCATGGGTTAATTGAGTTGATTGAATGCCTTGATCGGCGTCGAAATACATGATTGACCTTTGTTTTAGAGATTACTCATGTATGTCTTTGCCGCGCTTGTTTGTTTGGTCGGCTTGAGTATACCATCTGGGTATCCCTGGCATGGGGAGCTGGAGATCCGCTCCATTTTCCATGTCCCCTTGTTGGACTCCAAGGTGGGTTGGGGAACCCAGATGATGAATACCTATCTACAACCATGGATTCTAAAACTTTTAAAAGGACGCGTTTTGATACTGACTTGGACACGGAAAATCGATCACGTAATTTGAATTTCGCTAGGTTCCTGCTGATTGAATCAGAAAATGAAAGTAGACCGTTGACATCTCTATCGCTATTTGTCATAAATAAATGTATTGTTTCGTACGCTGGTGAACCTAAAACAGTAAAAAAGTTAAGATCTGGTGCCATTTTGGTAGAGGTAGATAAGAAATCCCATTCTGATAATTTACTCAGAATTAAGAAGTTCCATGATATTCCTGCCAAATGCTCCGAACACGCCACACTAAATACCTCCAAAGGTCTCATACGCTGCCCTGACCTTCAGGGGGTGTCTGAGGAGGAAATTGTTTCGGAGCTTGGACCTCAGATACAAACTCTTGTCATGTACATGATACTCGTCAATGGGGATACGTTTGAAAACATTAGAATTGGAAATTATTTGCATATTTAAAAAGATATACCGAAAAATAAGTTTGCGTTAGAAGTGTGGGTTAGTATATGTCGCTTTCAGTATGGAGGTATATGATCATTTCATTTGCTTTTACATGTAACCCGTTCTTAAATGGCTCTTTTTGAATTTGCCAAATATGGAAACATTCGCAGACGACAAAATCAATACCAACTACGATAGGGTAGCTCACGATAAACGTCCTGGCAGAGCATCTCATTCCATGACAATAGGCTGGTCTGCCAGGTGATTTATCGTGAGCTATAAATATATACAATCGGCAGGTTATTCTTTAGAAAACATCCAGGGAAATGGGATGTTGATTATCTGTGTTTCCTTCTTTAAATGAAGGAGTTCTGACTCAGTTTGCGGGTTGGATGTCTTGAAAATTCGGGGAATAAGCTTGAAAATTAAGGAGTCTAATTAAAAAACATCATTTTTTTTCGTTCACTCTGCAAAGAAAGATTTTTTTAAGTTCTTTTAAACTATCTTGGACGCGCGGACGCCCTTTAGTGTCGGATACGTATTTTCTTTTCTATACCCGTTCCAGGGAAAGAAATGCTATTGCTTTGATGAAGTACAATTCCTGATGGCAACAACCACCACAGACTCGCTGGATACATGTACAAGCCCGTGTCCGGGACAACCCTGGGAAATGTGCGGAAACGAGGACGAGGATGTTAGCAACTATCACGCTTTTGTGTGACCATTGGGAAATACGGGCGGTGGAGAAATTGACCAAACGCCAATCGACAGATCGCTCCGCCCAACATAGAATTTAAGACAAACAATGGAAATGTGATCGTTAATGGGGAACGACTTTATCCAGTTAATCGTGACATAAATTCGGACAAACACATAGTATTTCGTAGGCGTTGTTATAAAATCTCGTAACTACGGCTTGATTTAAGCCGTAGTTACGAGATTTTATAACAACACCGACGGTTTATCAAAAAATAACAGTAAACCTAGTCTATTGTTAGCACAAAATTCTTTGCCATTGGCATGTCGATTGTTTTTATTGTCAGTCGATAAATCGATACAATAACACGTGCAACGATTAACAATTGGGGCATGACATTTCTCTGATCGTCCATTGGCTAATCGATGTTTTTGATTGACAGTCGGCGTTTGGTCAATTGGTTGTTGATTTAAGTGAAACGTATCCCTTTCCTATTCACGACCTTGTTTTGATATCGCTAGGGAAAGGGTTGGGGACATCATTGGTACAAGCGAAGAAAATGCTGATGATCGGTATTTTTTTAAAGTTGTCTCATCAATTTCCAGGTTTTATTATACTGGTACACATATTTAATCTATATCTTCATTCAACTTTTTGTTATTCTTGGTTTGAAGCTTGCATGTTAAAATTAACGAACCTTTTTCCCTTGTTTACATAATTGTAATTTGTAAATATGTACCATTGGAAAGCGTGGACTTTTTTTTTCAAGTTCAAGTTCTTTATTTGTGTAAATAAAGGCCACCGGCCCATAATACAAATACATAGATTTGACATGTTTTACAAGAGTTGCAAAATTAAATTACATGCATTATTCTAAATGGAAATATAATTCGATTTTTATTACATTTATATTGAGTTATTGACTATACAGATTAACTCCAGACAAGCACCTGTTTTATGTCTCGTATAACTATGAAGAAAACTGTGATAGAAAAGAAGAAAACGATGAACGGGTCATCGAATTCTTCTATTCCCTCAACGTTTCCCCCACCATTATTTAGAAATATTGATATCGACTCCTGTGGGCTGTATTTTTTCTCCAGTAAATATAGTTTATCGTTCGTAAAAAGGTTAAATGTAAATGTATTTTATCTAATATCGCTGTCTTTAAATTTCATTATAGCAGATATAAACAGTGTTAGTTTTTTAATGGTCGTATAGTTGTTAGTTTTCATTAAGTTATAAAAATTGTTTAAACTATTCATACCATTATACCAGGAAAAAAGAAGGGTTTGTCTCTCAGCTTGGAATTGCTTACATTCGAAGAAAACATGGAATTCACTTTCAATTACAGAAACATTATCATTGAAAAGACAGAATGTACAGATACGATTTTCTCTTACTACATTTATGTGTCTTCCTATCTCGATATTAAGCTTATGGCTTGAGCACCTAAACCTTGCAAAATACTTTCTTAGACTCGGAGAGATATCCATCAACAGATATCGCTCTGGGTCTAATAAAGTATAAATGTTTTTATAAAGATCACATCGGGAGGAATTATTGATAGAATCTTGCAAATTTTGTAGAGAACAATCAACTAACCTTTGTTTAAAAAGTTTACAAAATAATTCCGGATTTCCTAATTCTTGGGATAACCAGACATCACCAAAACCGTTTGTCTGTAATAATTTTCTGACTTTAGACACCCAATTTGTGCGACCAATTTCGTCGTGTCCTTTTAACATTAGATAACATTGTTTTGGATTTCTTAAATTAGACATTTCAAGTATTTTAGTCCAATATTTTATTACTTTTAGTTTGTAAATAACACATAAAGGCTTCCTTCCGCACTCTGCTAAAACTACAGATGAATTAGTTGATCTATTGACGCCTAAAAATTCACGACAATACTGCAAATGTACGTTTTCTATGATTTCTGAGTACTCTGTGCCCCAGACCTCTGCACCAAAAGTAAGGATCGGTGCGACAATAGTATCAAATAACTTAAAATATTCAGGAAAGGGAAAGTAACCAAATGATCGTTGATATGATTTAATGCAATAAATAGCTTTCTTAGCTTGTGCTGCTAATTTGTATTTTGCAGCTGACCATGATAACTTTGGAGTAAATAATAATCCCATATATTTGTATACATTAGTAATTTTTACATCCTCACCGTCAAATTTCCATTTTTCATTTAGTCTTAAAGGACCGCCATTTCTAAATACAATTATTTCTGTTTTATTCATATTAATAGTAAGTTTGAAATCCTTACAAAATTCACATAATTTGTTAAGTTGTAACTGTAAGTTTCTGACAGTTTCTGCGCAGTGTGCTACATCATCAGCGTATAGAATACATTGTATTGGAGAAATTGTATCGGATTTAAAGATTCCGGGACAATTTTCACTTAAAAAGGTAGATAACTCTTGGATGAAAAAAATTAAAAATTATCGGTGATGTAATGTCCCCTTGTCTCGTACCAATGTTGCACATAAATGCTTCTGTAGTTTTGTCTTGTACACGCAGACATGCTTTTAAGTTTGAATACATTGAGTTAAGCGTCTTAAATAATCTACCTCTCAATCCTCGTTTGAAAAGAATCTTAAACAAAATTTCATGATCTATCGAATCAAACGCCTTTTGAAAATCAACATATAATACATAGAAGCGTCCACGTGGTTTACAAATATACTTTTGAACCATACTTTGCAAAACAAATATGTTGTCGACAACAGAGTAGCCGCTACGAAAGCCTGCTTGATTTTCATCAATTAAATGAAAGTTATCAACTAAATGATAAATTCTTCTGTTAACAATGTTTGAGAATACTTTGTACAGAACATTTACGAGCGATATCCCTCTATAGTTATTTGGATCTTGTTTTACTCCAGACTTGAACACCGGCACTATTATACTATCACACCAAGATTTCGGCATATCGCCAGAATCTAAAATACCATTGAACAATAATAATAAAAACGGGGTTATTAAATCTTTGGTACATTTATAGAATTCTGCTGACAGACCATCTTGACCACATGCTTTTCCAGTCTTTAATGAGTTTATACTAAAAACAATTTCGTCCGTTGTGATAGGGCAATTTAAGATTTCGTCATATTCAGGAGTTATTGCTTCCTCTTCAAATCTAGTCT
The DNA here is from genome assembly GCA_963680895.1 of Fragum sueziense. Taxonomy (NCBI): domain Eukaryota; kingdom Metazoa; phylum Mollusca; class Bivalvia; order Cardiida; family Cardiidae; genus Fragum; species Fragum sueziense. Next base: position 11,480,948 of record OY804610.1, read on the forward strand.
CACTCAGATTTTGAACCTCTGGTTTATATAGTAGCTGCTTGAAATGTGAAAGCCAATTTTCAAAGTTATTTTCTGATATAGCATTCTGTGCCAAATTTGACTGATTATTTTGCTTCAGAAGTTTCCAAAATTCGCCTGGATTGTTTCTTTTACTGACCAATTTTTCTCGTTTCTGTTTGTTAAATGATGTCTTTTTTGACCTACATATTTCCTTAAAATTATTTTTTGCCCTTTTGTATGTTTCGTAATCTGTTTCTGCATTGCTCAATCTAAATTTCCGTAATAACGAGTATTTTTCAACCTTTGCCTGTTGACAATCGTTATCCCACCATATTTCATTTAGCTGCGGTTCTGAAGTTTTATAAACAACATTTTTCATGGTATAGGCTGAACGTTTATACAGATCAACTAAACAATAAACAGCATTATCTAAATTTTCAACTATCAACAACTTAAGATTTTCAGAAATGGCATGTAAATTTTCAGCAAATGTACGAAGAAATACAGCTTCATAATCAGGTTTAAATTTGTATCTTTCTAAGGGAAATAACTCGTACTGTCTCGGTAATGCGTTTTCATTGGTTATTTCCCTTGATTGACAAAACTTGAGACGGGTCAAAATTGGAAAATGATCCGAGTCATCCTGCTCAACAACATTAAAATAGTCAACACATGGAAATAATTCTGTGGAAGCGATATGATAATCAACAACACTTTTACCACCATGCGCTGTACATGTAAAATTACCATTTATATCGTCGAATAAACGACCATTTAAAATATGAACATTAAATGTACAGCACATTTCTACTAAACTCTTTCCAAACAAATTGTGTCTATTAACATCCATATTATTACGTGGGTAATCAAAATAATCAGATTCATAATCTACATTAGTATTATATATAATATCTAGATCATCTTTTGGAACAAAGTCTAAAAAGTATTTTGTTCTTGAATTAAAATCACCTGCAAGAAAAAGGTAACAATTAGGATATGTGTGCTTAAGAAATTCAATATTTTGGGACAATAATGTAATGCCATTCTTTTCATCTAAAGTATCATAAACACTCGAACCTTCCGGTGAAATATAAATAAACAAGATGATGACATCATTCATCAAATCATAAATGCTGCTTTTTAAATATAAAACAATAGAATTAGTAAAGTCAGGACAAATTCTCGTGACAAAACCATTTTCTAATAAGTGATCTTTTACAAACACACATATCCCGCCACTATTTCTCAATGCATATGGATGTTTAACTCTTACACTATCAAATAATGTATAATTATCAAGAAAAGTACAAAATTCACCAACAAAGTCACTCCAGGATTCAACAATACCTACAATGTCATATGACAAAAGAAATTGTTTAATATACATAGAATTTTCATATTTTTTCAAACCAGAAATGTTCCAAGACAAAATATTTAAGTATGACTCTTGGATATTAAGAGCGTCTCTGTTTGGACCTCGACCCCCATCCTAACTAAATGCACAACCCTGCGACTCATGTTCACTGTCCGGGTTAAGAGTCTCTTGATCTGACTGATCGTTTTGTTCATCGCGGTTTCCCTGTGCTGCCGTCGATCTAGCTCGTCCTACATAGTCAATTCTATTGCGCTGATCATCATACTTATACACTTTACCGTCCACAATCAACTTATCGTAACTCATACTCGCACGACAACCTCTGTTTCGGGCCTCAATCAATCGCTCACCTAATTTTCGCCGTTTGTATATCTCACTCGATCCGAGAAATCTTCATGAACTGACACACCATCTTCCCTGGTAAGAGTATCCTTGGCTCGACTTAGAACAGCTGACCGATCTTTAAATTTACTGAACTTGACAATAATGGGACAAATTTGACGATTTCTGCCTTTCAGCCTATGTGCTCGCTCAATCTCCATTTCCTCATGACCCGGCATATTCAAAGTGTCTCTGATAAAGTCTCTTACCTTGCCCTCACACTCATCCCATGGTTCGTTCATTGTTCCCCTAATACCATATATGCGCAAATTGTTACGACGAGAATGGCCTTCTAGCTTATCCAACTTTTCATTCAATGTTTCTAAGTCTTTCCTCATTTCTGCATTCTCAGCCCTAAGCATCTCATTATCTTCTGTTAATGTTTGAACCGTTGATGAAATGTCATCTAATTTAGAGTTTAATGCTACAAAGTCCGATCTCATGTCCGATCTTAACACCATTACTTCATTTTTCATTTCAGATTTCATGCCCTCTAAGAATGTCATTATATCTTGGAATTCGCCTTGTTTTGCTGTAGCGGAGGCTGATCTTGTCGAGACGGATTGTCGAACCGGGCTCTGACTGGGGGAATTATTCAGTGACTCACCGATAGTCTTTTGACGTGTCGCCTTTTGGTTTTGAGGGCCTGGGTTCATTTCCACATCCCCACCCAGTATGATTATCGTTGACAGCAGAAGTGCAAGTCTCAATGTCGTACTCACGGCCTGTCTGCTAACTTTCAGGGTCCTAATCGACGTTCTGCATTTGCTTGGCATCATAAACGACCCAATCCTGGCTCTGTAAATCATCAGACTCACTCCCATTTCGAAAATTTATTTATTTTTCATCTGCACGTGAATTATTCGTGACCTTCATCCAACTATAGACATAGATCAACCGTAACACGTGGTCCAACTGAACAGATGCAACAGCCATGATATTTGAACAATTCAACCCGTTCCCAAACGATAAATTTTTTGGGTAATCCACTTCCAAAACTGTAAAAAAATAAAGTTATTAAAAATATGATTTGTGTAAAATACGGCACAGAAAATATTGAGACAAAAGGAGAAACTGCTGGTTATCAGTAGTTTCTTCTTTTCTTTCAATGTTTTCCCAAGCCTTTTCTATTAGGGACGTCAAAACCAGGTCTTGTTTGGGAAACGGTTAAAGAAAGTGTGTACCATTAGATGTGCTCATACCAACTTTCTCACGTAGATATTTCCTTATAGTTAAAAGTAGATTTTAAGTCTCAAAATTTGTGGAACCTCTATTGTTGGCGCAAGATCGTATGGCACATGTTTACATTTTGTCCAAATGTAAGCAAAACAGTGTTTTATAAAAGATGAGTAAATTCTTTGTAAGTAGTGCCGTAGACATCTTGAAAATTTAGGTACAGTGATAAAGCGGTCTGTTCACTGTTCATAGTTTTCTGCGTTTTATCGAACAATGTTTTGTTTACATTTTAACAAAACGTTAACATGTGCCATACGATCTTGCACCAACAATAAATAGTCCGGCCATGGTGTTACGGCACTTTTGTTTTACAAAAAATCCTATGTAAACAACAAAATTTCAATTTACAAATGTTCAATTTACCTCAATTCAACATTTGATGATTTGAAACTTAAATTAGCAAGGGCGGATCCGGGTTTTTTCCTGGGGGGGGGGGGGGGCGGTCCAAGCCAAAAGATTTTTTCCGGGGGGTTGGGGGTGGGGATCCAAGCACGTTATATCTAGTCAAAAATTTGAATTTTTGGCCAATGCCGGAGGGCCCGGACCCCCCGAACCCCTTCTAGATCCACGTATGATATGCCACACGTCTTCAAGATAGGCTAAGAACAAAAACACACACCCTTGTATTTAGAAATGATCGCTTTGCCATTGTTTACGTACATGTATGTATCAAAAAGGACCAAAGAGGCGAAGGCCTATTGTAGTCTCCACTACCAAGTAACCAAGTAAAAATGGTAAACATCTGTCACCATATGGACCGTAGGTAGTTATTGTCCGAACACGGGATCATAAAATATACAATAATAAGGGACCGATAAATCGTAACTACCACAATTGTCGAATGGGTTTCCCGGACAAGGTGTCTTACATCCCGTAAAGAACGCATTTTCCAATTTTCTGTAGTTGAAATTTGTAAGTATGTGTTTTGATATCGTGACTGAACTATGTGTAGTTATTTTCCGAACAAAGGATAAACAAATATATTGTAATAATAAGCGACCGATAGTTCGTAACTGTCATAATTTTCGGACGTACTCCTCGGACATGGTGTGCCACAGCCCGTAAAGAACGCATTTTCCTTTTTATGTAGTTGAAATTTGTTAACATGTGTTATAATATCGTGATTTGGCTGTACATAGATAGTTATTGTCCGAACTGAGGATCAAAAAATATAACATAATTAGCGACCGACAATACGGAACTACCACAGTTGTCGGATGGATTTCCCGGACACGGAGTGCTACAGCCCACTACTGGAAAGATACTGGTGGCGGAGACGAACGATTGCTCCTCGTGACACAGGCAACTCTCATTCTGAAAAGGAAAATAATAGTGACCTGTCACGCTAAAAGGGACCTCAAGGGAAGTTTAAAAAATATCGATCCTAGTCCGTCTGCGCAGTACGCGCGCGGCCTGACTAGGATCGAAACCAATATCTACCAATAGATGTCGCCATAGTCGATTTGAATCTATCTGATTTGGGCATTCTGGGCTAACTACATGTATTTTCAAGATGTCAGCGCCCTTAAAATGCATATACGTGGTACATCCTGTCACGCGGCACATTTGCTTCACACGCTTGCTTCAAGTAAAATGAATAATCTGATTTAGATAAATTCTTTTATTCGATAAAATTGAGACAAGAAGTAAACTTCATTTTCTAGTTAAAGTACATGTAGTGTTTCTTTCTATTTTCTGCTTGCTACTGCTTGACGACAGGATTTCCGAGTTATGCGCACTGCGTACGTAGTGATTAAGACAAAAAAGAATAAAGTGATAAGTCAAATCAGTCAGTCCGAAAATGAAAATAAAAATGATAGACTGGAAAATTTCAGACTGACGACTAGTCAATGGGACCAAAACTTTTTACTCTAATATATTTTCAAATGTAGAACATTCCCCTGTTGTTGAAAGACTGGTACAAGATCAATAATCACTTCAAATTATACAAATCTATAGCTTGCTTTAATTTTTTTTTTTTGTTTATTCCATTTTCATTTAGGATATCTTTTACCACCATTACCGGTGGAAAATAGATATTCTCTTTCTTTTCATTCATATCATGTTAAACTCTATTTTTCAAATTATTATAAATGTATGATCTGTCTAATACATATCGTCGGTGTGAATGCAAAACCTCGTATGTCCATTTGAGCGATTTTCAAAGTACAAACTTGTGTGCTCAGTTGAAGACAATTCTTGCAGGTTTTGGGAAATTTTTAATGATCGGTATCAAAGACAATTCATTTGTGTACAATATGTCCAAATTTCAAGTAAAACAATTCAGTGTAAAAAAGTTATTGCACTTTTTTCTCTCCCCTTTAAAATTTTCCAAAAACGAGATGCGAGGTTTTGCATTTACAACGACGATATACCTATTTACAATTTTACAGTTGACTGTATATCACATGTATGCGGTTTATTTTTCATCAAAAGTGGAGAACCCTTCCCAAAAACGAACATTCATAAGAAAACATTAAGACAATGAGAGAAAAACGTTATGTCTCGACTCTTTTCTTTCGCTGTCTCAATGAACACTAAAACAGGTTATATATGATTAGTAACTATCATCTGATACATCAGTTAAAAGCTACTCTGAAAAGCTGAAAGCATATAGTCAACTGTAATCTAATGTACATGTGTATATAATTGCTATACACTGTAAAAAATACCGTAATTTTTTATCACTTTTACGGTGCATTTGTAACGGTATTGAGCCGTAGCGAAAAATCACTGGACGAACCGTAAAACCTGTTGCATTATGGGTTAAACGTGTTGCATTGTGGGTAGTAAATTTGAAGCGTGCAAGCAGACAGGTATTTTTCCCATTGAAAGAGTCCGTTTTTGCCTCGTCCTTGTTCTATTTCGGCCTATCTTTGACATTAATTTATACAACCGGTATTAGCATTTTTGTTCTAGATATAATGCTCAGCTTTTACTTTACTTTACTTTACTTTTCCATCGAGGTCTATACATTAGTCCGTAGACTCTACGACCCGTCTGTATCTTCTTCGATCCTGAATGTCCGCTTCCGGTCCATAGCACTCAGGATGGAATTTAATTGGAATATGTTTCCACACTTTATTTAAAATATTCTTAAAACTATTTACAGTTTTTGAGTTAATTAGCTCCTCAGGCAGATTGTTCCAGTGTGTGATAACACGTACAGAAAAGGTGTTTTTTCGCAGGTTTGTTTTGCACAAAGGTTTGAAAAGCTTATGTTTATGACCCCTAGTGTTTGTTTTATTTACTCGAAAATTTTTTTCTTTGTTGACTTTGTCAATATCATTGAGTATCTTGTAAGTTTGAATCATATCGGCTCTCAGCCGTCTATATTCTAAAGATGGCAATCCTAATGCTTTTAGTCTTTCTGAGTAAGATTTGTCTCTTAATTCTGGTACAAGTTTGGTTGCACGCCTTTGAATGTTTTCTAACTTGATTTTCTCTGTTTTATACATCGTTGACCAGACACAGCTACCATATTCCAAATGGGGTCTAACCAGGCTTTTGTATAAGGTAAGGAACATGTCTTTGTCAATAACTGAAAAACTCCTTTTGATCATACCAATCATTTGATTTGCTTTTTTAATTTTTGCGTCTATATGCTCCCTGAAGAGCAATTTGTTGTCAACAAAGATACCAAGGTCTTTTTCGGAAATTTCTTTGGAAATGTCTTTATTCAAGAGTTTATATGGAACAGAGTCTGTAGTTTCTTTTTTTCCAATATGAATGTGTTTACATTTTTCTTGATTAAAGTGCAGCTGCCATGTAGAAGACCATGATTCAAGTTTGACAAGATCTGTTTGAAGTTTGTTGTGGTCTTCTTTGTTGTTGACTGCAGAATAAATTTTAGTGTCGTCAGCAAATAATTTTGTTGTGTTTGATAGGTTGTCTGGTAGATCATTAATGAAGATGGTAAATAGTATTGGACCTAGTACGCTCCCTTGTGGGATTCCACTGGTTACTTCTCTTAATGTTGAGCTACTACCATTTAGTATTACTCTTTGCATTCTTCCAGTCAAAAAGTCTTTGATCCAACCAAGAATGTTTCCCGTAATTCCATAGCCTTCAAGTTTTTAAGCAGTCTCAGATGAGGTACAGTGTCAAAAGCTTTCTTAAAATCGAGATATATGACGTCAATACCTTTGTTTGAATCCATAAGCTTTGTCCAATCTTCCATTGTTTCAATTAGTTGGGTTGAACATGATTTGCCCTTTCTGAAACCATGCTGGTGATCAGAAAATAATTTATTTTCTTCTAAATGGGTTGTTATTTTGTCTCTAATGATTTTTTCCATGATTTTACAAACGATACTTGTTAGACTAATAGGTCTGTAGTTTTCAGCCTCTTGTTTTGATCCCTTTTTGAATAAGGGAGTAACATTGGATGTTTTCCATACAGTAGGGAGTTTTTTCTCGGACATTGATTTATTGAAAATTATTGCTAGTGGTTCTGCGATTTGGTCTGATACTTCTTTTAGAAATTTGGGATGTTCACTGTCTGGGCCCATGCTTTTACCATCTTTCAACTCTTTTAAATGTTTGGAGATAGTTTCTTTATCAAAATTTATGTTTTCTATTTCTTTGTCGGTTCTCCTGTTAAAATCTGGGATTTGGTCGTTTTCCACAGTGAAGACACTTTGAAAATGCTTATTGAGTATTTCTGCTTTTTGGGCGTTGTCAGTGTGTATACTTCCATCACTGTCTTTTAGAACTTGGATGTTCTCTTTTACCTTGGTTTTTGATTTTATGAATTTCCAGAATTTCTTGGGGTTAGTTTTTAGGGTAGCTACTATATTCTTTTCATAAGTGTGTTTGGCTTCTCTAACTTTCTTGGCGGCATTGTATTTTGCTTGACTGTAATGGGTTCTGTTCTGTGTGCTCCTGCAGTATTTGTATTTTTTCCACCTCGTACGTTTGGTTCTCACTGCCTTGAGGGCTTCAGCATTCATCCATGGTGTTCCAGGTGAGTCTTGGCTAAATTTGCACTCCGGTATATTTTCTTTGACTATATTTGTGATGTGATCGGCAAATTTATCCCAACTCCCCTGGGCATCACTATGGCTGAATTCTAATTCCCAATTCCTTTTGCATTTTCTGAAATAAGAAGCAATATTTACCTTTCGGTCATGTGTTTCTGAACACTACCCCAACCACCATCTTTTACATTGTATCACAAACAGATCTTCAAACCCCCCTCTGAAGCCTGATTATTCATTTTCATGCAGAATGTCATTGTAATTCTAGGAAATGACCCCCTATTTGTACTTTCCAACACTCCAGTGGCGGATCCAGAGGGAGTGGGGGGGATCCGATGCAGACCGGGGGGGGGGGGGGGTCCCCAAACTTTCAGTATAAATCATTTTTTTTTTCGTTCCGTAACCATTTGTTTTTCTGTTTTATATGTTTAGCTAGATTTAAGGAATTAAGTTAAACTTTTGCATGTTTTGTTACATTATTTATTTATGAAACAGCAATATTACAGGAAAAGGAGAAGAACTGTACTTTTATTGAAAATTTAGATTTTGCAGTATTGTTGTTGGTAGATTTACTTTAACAGGTTATAAGGTAGAATAGTTAGATGTATGATTTTCAGTAGAAAACCAACAAATCAAACAAACATATTGGAAGAACAAAGAGGATTCATGGGATTGCAATGACAAAAAAGAAATGGAACAACAAGACAAAAGAGGGCAAAATTTTGCACCAGCCAGCAACGGATCAACTACAGTATAGACCCGCCATGAACGAACTGACGCGAAATGGTTGACGGCCGGTGCATGCAGATTTTATAACATACTGTCTGTATCGGTTGTCAACCTCTTTGTAAGTCAGATCCTACATCACTTATTGGTATACTTTGACAATTTGGCGGAACTTTACCTGAAGAGATTGAATTTTATCAGTGATGGCTTGAAAATATTATAGACTGCCAGGGATTTTGATTTCATGTAGAAAGGAAAAGAATATCATTCATACTGAATAGAACATCAGGAGTCTAGAACTTGGATTTGAGGTTTTGTCCAGCAGATGGATGACTGCCACAGTGCCACAAAAATGCTCGGACGAGATAGGTACTACAACACATCACAGCTCTGACAATTTGCCGAAGTACGAAGTATGTATTGCTCGACACTCCCAGCAAACGATTCCAGTCCTAGACGAGTATGCCTTTGTCCAATCTTAATCAGATGAATAAGAACACAGTGGTCTAAAACTAACTTCATCATGACAAGCCAGAGATTGCAACTGTTTAGACTATTTTAGTATTTCCTTTTAATATGCCTTCGATAAAAAGTGTGATTGAGGGAGTAAATTTCCGATTTTGCCAGGGGAACATTGGACACAACATTTAGTACTTTATCATGCCAATCAGCCGTCTCGTTACTCAGAATGTCAACATGAGCAGGACACGACACATTCGTAACATCGGCTCCATTCCAGAGGCACTCATCATTTCGTGCCTTGATCAGTTCTACTAGATGGAGTTGTTTTTGTTTTGTACAGATTGTAAGGAAGGGAGAGTTTGATAGAACAGCAACTGTTGCGCGATCTTTTTATCATCATATGAGATATATTAGATAACTCTTTATTCTGCAGTATAATTGATGAATTGTTACAGTTTTTTTGTGTGTTGACCTTTTTATGCTCCCCGAAAAAATTTCGGGGGAGCATATAGTCGCCATGCTGTCCGTCCGTCTGTCCGTCCGTCCGTCCGGCTGTCCGTCCGTGTGTCCGTCCGTCCGTCCGTCCACAGCCAGATCTCAGCAACCCTTGGACCAAATTCAATGAAACTTTACATGTGAACTCCCTGGGATAATACCTAGAGACCTTTTTCTCCGTTTCTTAATTTGAGGCTGCGTCATGGAAAAAGGGGCCTTAGTGTGAAAATTAGTTTTTCTCTAATTTCTCTTCATCTAAAGGGCAGAATTTAATGAAATTTTGTACTTATGTAATGAATAGGATGTTCTAGACCATATTTTATAAATAATGTGTGTACAAAAAGGCTGTCATGGGAAAAGGGGGCTTAATGTATGATAGTTTTTATTTTGTGACAAACACTTATTCGGGGAGCATAATCCGTCTGTGACGGCTCTTGTTTGCAGATGAAACCATTGCTGCAGAGACAGCTTGATTATCATCCCTACTGCCATCTGTATAAGTTTCGAGGTGCTCAGAATAGTTTTATTCAATGTGCGCCTTGGTTTGAGGCATTTGTATGTCGATTTGTTAACAAACATAGAAATTAAACTAAAACGATTGTCGAACCATCAGTTTTCAACAGAAAGTGAAACATTTTAACCCAGATCAGCATGTTCATTCGTGCACATTTCTAAAGGACAATTAACCAGCTTAATTTAAAACCTTTTTCAGTAATTTCTTACAGGGAAACATCAAGAACAGTATCACCGTAACGGTACCTCATGGTAGATTTACGGGAAATAACCCGGCAGCTGGTTTCCAGGACATTTCCGTAAAGTTACGGTTTGGCTGTAACTGTCTCACTGTAGATTTACGGTTAATGCTGTAGATTTACGGAAAGACATGGTTATGGGCGGAGCGTAATTTTACGATATGGTCCTGGAAACCAGCTGCCGGGTTTTTTCCCGTAAATTTTTACGGGATTTTTTTACAGTGTATGTTCATCGGCCATGGCTGCATCTGATCAAATTCTCTAAATTTAGTTTTACGGACTTCCCATAAGGTCCTTTTAGCGTGACGGATCACATATACTTTTTCCCCTTTCTTCGTTCAACTTAGCTTAAAAGTGCTTTCCACATAATATAATTGTGACCCGTCACGCTAAAAGGGACCTTATCCCAACTCCAAAAATCAAAATTATGACAAACTTGTCATACTCAGCACAGGTCAACCAGATCCCATATGTGAAAAATGAACATTTAGTAAAATGGAAAGAACATTACAGGTTCAGAAAAGTACATAGAAGTGAAAAATATCGGCCCTAGTCTGGCTGCGCGGACTGCGCAGACTGACTAGGGTCGACATTTTTCACGAAACTCATAAGGTCCCTTTTAGCGTGACGGGTCACAATTATTTAATTTTCGGAAGCAATTTCTTTATTACGTTGTCACATAATCACGCGAATAGAATTATCAGCACCAACATAAATGCAAGTCAAACAGTAAAAGTATTTTTGAACAATATGTAAAGATCTACACTAACAATTTGATGTTATGCATGTTTTCTCGTTCATACGTTCATTTGATTTATTGGAGTTTATAGACGCCAAGGATTTTTGTTTTGCAAATCAGTTGTATAGTAGTTTTGAAAAAAAATATTTCATAAAGCTTTAGTGGATATTGAAACGATTTTAACTCAAGCCATCTGATAATAATTGTTTTGCATCATGTTTTCAAAATGGCCATTCGTTGAACTGTTTAACCCAATACCACACAATGACTCTTTTTGACTCCCAACAAAATAATGGCCGTGGAAAACATCGTGGAAAATGAAGAAATTGCTTGTGACAAGCAATTTCTTCATTTCCCACAATGTTTTCCATACAAAAAGATCTAAAAATTGACATTTCCATTCACTCGACATTGTCGACAGCAGGATCTTTCAATTTGGAAGGCTCTAAATTTTGTCGTTTGGTAATGGGTTAAGGAATTAGGCAACAAAACATTTCCTGTACGCATGTTTTGACATTGGCGTCGTCTGTTCGTGTCTTTATCCTTGAAAGGATCATATCCTCAGATTAAAGCAATCTGCAGTTACGAAACTGCAGCTAAAAGCAAGCTGCAGTTACGAGGTTTTTGTTGAAAAGCGACGATATTGTCGGTCAAGCTTTAAAATGACATAATACAGCTTCTATAAGATGCGCATATTTTGTTTGGTCGTAAATAACATTTTTGTATCATATACTGTTTAAAAAATCCTTTACATTCAGTAAATCCTAAATGTTTTCCCGCCTTCTTTGTTTCATACCCTTTAAAAATCGCCATAAACCAACGGTATTATTGATAAATATAAAAACAAATTGTGTCACGTGATACCCAGTCACGTGATCCTCGTCAAGACTTACCTCTAAGCAGAATCCAGGATAGTCGGAGCATAGTTCGCCACATTTTGAAATTGAGTTATCTGTGACATTAACCCAGTTGTCCTGTCCGGTCACTGTTGGAAAACACCCGAAACTGAGGAATTCCGGAAAAGGCGATTCTAAAAATAAATTAGTCTGAATCTAGAAAAAGGTCCCTTGACCATTTCCCAAACAAGACCTGATTTTGGCGTGCCTAATAGAAAGGGCTTCGTAAAACATAGAGACAATAGAAGAAACTGCTGATAATCAGCAGTTTCTCATTTTGTCTCAATATTTTCTCTGCCATATTTTACACAGATACTATCTTTAATTACATCCATTTTGTCATTTGTGGCCATTTTTGAAGTGGATCACCCTAAATTTTTGTCGTTTGGGAAAAGATTAATTCAATACCTGTTGTTGTTGTTGGTGGTGGTGGCGGCGGCGACGGTGTTGTAGTTGGTGGTGGGGGCCTTGCTGCTGCTGTTGTTGTTGTTGTTATTGTTGTTGTTGTCGGTGGTTGCGGCTGTGTTGTTGTTGTTGTTCCAGTGTTGTTGTTTTCTATTTTAGAGAAATACGAACTTGTACTCGTGGATTCGGCCGCGTACGAACTGGCATTGTAGATAGCTTCACATTCGTCACAAATGTTGGTTTCATCAGAGTAGAAGAAACTCTTGCAGGAATCGTCCATGGAGCATTCGTGCGCGCATCTCATTACACCATTTTGTGTGGTTGATTGATGAAGCTCGGTAGGTTGACAAGTTTTACTTTCAAAAGTCGAATCTTGTACAAATTGTTGAAACACATTCGCCCCGACGCCATAATGAAATGAGGACACGTACAAAACAATGTATATTTGGCCATCCATTATTTTCATCAGGGCAATATTCACCGATAACCCTAAATCTATCGTAAAGTTTTTAATTACATTTGCAATGAATCTGAATGGACAATATTATTTCTATTCCTTGAACTGATTGTTTCAATATAACCAATTTACTTCAAATATCTACGGAATTAATTTTCCTATTCTTGACCAGTACTAATTATAATGATACTATCAATGTACTTCATATATCTACAGAGAAAAGCACTTATATATTTCACGCTTGCTTAAATTAGCTTTTAAGAACTAACAGAGCACTTAAATTAACCTTTCCCTAACGGCAAAACTTTGTACTATTCCACTTTCATGGCTGCTGCAGATTAATGTTGATATAGAAATGCGAAAAAAATATTGTAGTCTCCCCCCAGACCCCCCCCCCCCCCACACACACACACACACACCATCGACACTGAATGCTTATAAATAAGATTTTATATCTTTGTTTCAATACTTTTCCAAAGCTCGTTGAAGCAGGAAAATCAAACCAGTAATTGTTTTGTAAATGGAGAATGGCTTACAGATTTTCTAGTGATAACGTTTAAACCAACAGGGAATACAAAAAAGTAAATTATAAAGTAAAGCTAATTGAAAGCCAAAGAGTCACGAGCTGCTACAATGTGACTTTGATATGGTATATTTTCTTTTACTTTTGTCAACAAATGTATATTTATGTACGTTATTCTACATATGGAAATACATACCAAAGTACCCGCCATTTAAAAGATTCAAATTCTGATACTAATGAGTGTCTTGTCCGAAAACTTGAAATATGTAAATCAAGTAGATTAGGGTATGTTAAAAAATAATGAAGCAAGAAATTATTTTTTTGATGAATTTTAGATGCTGAAATTGGACAAAATCTTTGTTTGCATCATGAAAGAAAATGGTTCAAATTTGATTAATTACTAGGGCCGTGATGATATGTGCAAACATAAATTCACAAATAAGGCTTTGCTTTAAACTTTTAGTCAAATTTTGTGAAAAAAATGACAGTATTTGGTACCTCATTGGAACCAGATAAATCATTCAATCAGTGTTTTTTCACTATTTCAAATAAAGATAGGTAATATTCGAAGCTTGTAATGCCAAAAAACATTGCATAGCTATAAACAAAATTGAAAAATTAAGATTTTTAACTTTTTACCTACTTTTTTTAAATGTGTACCTCTAAAAGTTTTGTTTATGTTTGTCTTGAGTGGAGAAGGATTAAAAAACTCAATGTTTACTAGAATTTATGATATTCCTAAAAGAAAGACCAAGTTTCGTCAATGTATGTCAAAAGTTGCTTCAGATATTGCTTGTTAAAAATGGTGCATAATGTGCATATATTTCGTACACTTGGGACAATTGATCAAGATAAGAACAATGACACATACACAAGCAACTATAACACACAAAATTAATATTATTTATACTAGGCATTATACTTGGCATTAAAAAGCCATGTTCCCATTTTCAAATTATGGCAATAGCACTTGTTCTAGGAAATCTTATAATTTATAACAAGAGCATCATGTTTTCTGAAATTTCAAAAATGTATTCATCTTTCACTAAAGATGCAAAAGCAAATAAGTGTAAATTTTAAAGTATTTACTCATCTTTATCTTTACAATGCTAAAACAATTAAACATGAGGAAATCTTATAGTATTTTTCAGAATAATAAACCATGTTACTTGGGACATTTATGTATGGAAAGGCATAAAACACCCAATTTACAAATAAACATATACTAACCCAAAGAGCCAACGCAACACGAACTTTGAATTACAACATTTTGATTATTGAAAATGTGAAGTCGTTGATTTTGACTTCATTTTGACCGCTGACCATTATGATATCAACAGGAAAAACAAATGGGTCTAAATCGATTCCATAACGCAAATAACGTTACAAACGTAATGCCGGGGTGTGTTTCAAAAATGAAACCAAGATCGGTATCTCGTATGTCCTCCTGTAGCATTGAACACAGCAAAACCTATCTGTGACATCGAACGTTACTAACGTCGACAAACGTTTACAGGAATATTTTGTCACTCTTGAATTAATGTTTGTCCCATTTCACGCAAGGTCTGTGGTTGGACTGGGCGTTGACGTAAGCGCATGTCAAGCAGGTTCCATATTTGCTCAGGAGGTCAGATTGCCACTTTTGGGCGTTGCACCACTGGAGACAGACTCGTGTGTGCATAGGTAGTAAACTGGGACCCACATAAGGACGTCGATGTAGGAACCCACGTTAACGTAACCTGTTATGTGTCTGTGCACTTGTACGGCGACCGTGGTTCCCAGCAGTTGCAGCAGCATTTTTGTTGCTAGCCGAAACCGGTCTCTGAGAATTTGGTTTCTCAACCTGTTGTCTTGTACCTTGGTAGTTACACGACTTCTGAAGGCTCTTGACATGTCATAAACATTACCGGAAACGTCAAAACAAACGTAAGCAAGAAAAATAAATGACCTTGAAAATAACAACAAAAATGGATTTTTTAAATCCAAATGGAACTTCTAACACATTCAGGCATGGTTAATGAGTAAGATTAATTGAACATACTGGTTTGCTGAAACTTCCGCTATATAGTCATGCTACCGTAGACCACGTAAAGGCCAATAGCCGGGTAACCACAGTCAGCCAGGAGCAATCCAATCACCTGCGCCTTTCGGGAAATGCTAAACTGTGACATTTTTGTCCATCACCGGACATATGTTTTTACTTAATCTTATCGGGTTATCTTGCGACTTTCCAAAAATGCACGTGCGTCGGTTTATTACACGCACTGTTGCACGTGCAGCGCGAACATAGGGTTTTGAACCACAGATTCTGTGTTCAGCGATGCATAAAAATTTCTACTTTCTTTTTATGTGGAAAATAAAATCACTATATAGAATAATGAAATCTGAAGTTTCGTTGTTCTATCTTATCTCATTACAAAGTTACAACAAAATTTCTTGTTGCGTTGGCAGTTTGGGTTAGTATATTATCCTTTTGTGATTAAAATATCTCTAAAAATGATACTGATAGACTCACATATACATGGAAATGATGGAATAGTACTTTTTAATTCACATTTGAAACATCAGGATGTTTGAATCATATCATACGAATATCGACAAAAACGAATGTACAGATCATTCATGAAATAATTGCCTGACTGACTAATGAGCACCTTTGCTTAAAATCTGCTCCTTACTAAATAGCACTAACTGTACTATCCCTCTTTTCTTTTTTTCTGACCCTTCTAAACATATTCCCTTGCTGTGCAGCCTAGATTGTGTTCAGTGTGGTGGGAAACCCATACTACAGGTTCTCTTTTAAATATCACATGACCAAGACTAAATTTCACATTTTTTCACAACCCCCTGTTTCTTTGACGTCACCTAAAACTCTTTTGTCCCCTAATAAGATATTAAATCAGCATCCATCAATAGATTTGAGTTTAAGCTATTTAACAGGAACTTGCATACAGTTCTTAAAGTAAATACAAAGCCACGATTCTCTGTACGCTTAAGCAAAAGGTGTATTGACCAAATACATGTCAATGTTCACAACAAAGGAGGTACATCTCTGAATTGATTCCTCTGAGCTTGATTCTTTGCCCTGGAAAAGTTCTGATTGTTTGACAATCACAACAATGACTGTCATGGACTTGCAGTTACATGTACTACAATGTTTGTCAAATTGATCGTGGAATACTATGTTAACTTGCTAAGACGCCTTTGGAGTGTAGAGCGGTACACATATCTTTCATATTTTGCTTTTAAACATAGATTCCACTTATACTTACATAGGTATGTTTTTTTTTTAATGTGAATAGGGTTTGAAAACATCTACATATTTCATGCTAAACAAAGATTGTGGTTCTAAAAAACCAAACTGTAATCAGGGATTTTCCTAGGCCGATTTTGGGGCCGAATACCGGACCTTTTCCCAATCGCAAAATCGTATAAAATTTCCCAATTTTCAGGTAAAAATTCCCAAAATTATGAGTGAAATGATACAATTAGATTTAAAAATCCCAACTAAACCACCAACTGGGAAAGAAAAGCACATAATAAGGCATACAAGACATGAAAATAACAATACATGATATCAAGTTTACTTGCTCTTTCACAGGTTGGTAGCCATCTTGTTACTCAAATTTCCCAATTTGGCCGATTTACACGCTATTTTTCCCAAAACCATGGGTCCCTGTTTTGAAAAGGTAGGAAAACACCTAGTAATAGCAGCTCTTAAATGTAAAATTTTTCTTCAATAATGATAATATCAATTGTTTTCACAGAAATTTGCAATTTTTAGAGCTAAAAAAGAAAATGCAATGACAAGTTTTTGTAATGATGCCGAATACTGATGTTTTTGTCCCAAGTGTACAACAGTTAATAACCTTTATCAGTATCATATAAATGCAAAATAGTTATATATTCTGTTGTAAAATTGATATAATTTGAGGGAGAGAATGTTGTTTTCTTTTATGGACACATTTTTTAGTCAAATATCGTTAACTTAAGATACTTCTGATTTATTTTACCTCTTACCTGAAATATCAGTACAAGATGTTTCAGCAATACAAATTATCAAGCAACCAGAAATGACAAATTCACTGTTTGATGTGTTATTTTGTTCATTTCTGTGAATTAGTTGAAAAATGTGTGCCTGAAGCTAATGTATTAAGAAATTAGAAGCTATCAATCAAATGTGACAAAATTCCGTACACTTGGGACAACACAAGATAACATCTTGGACAAAAAGTACAGGCTACTATGGCAAAAGGGTTTATTACAACTTGTTCTGAGTGACCATATTGTGAATTTAAAAGTGTAAAACTTTAAATAAATCATTCATTGAAAAAATATCTTAAATTTAAAGCAAAATGTACACTTGGGACAAGTTCCGAGTGCATTAGGTATATACCTTATATTTATTGAATGTTTCAGATTATTACACTAAAACTTGGAAAACCTTGAAGAATAAACATGTGTCTGCTGAAATGTGCAAGTTGTTCTTGTACATATTCAATCACATTGTATTACTGCACCTTTATTTGTAAAAAATGACAAAAATTATGGCATGAAAATGGCAAGCACTTCAATGCTTTGAACCTGTATAACAAGAACACAAAATGTCGACAAACTTTAAAATTCCATTTTTCTGAACCTTAAAATATCTGCCTACTTGATAAACAATGATAATTTAATGAAATCCTTCACCTTAAAATAAAGTGAAGGGTTGAAATTAAGGCTTAAGTTAAAATGTCACGCAAAAACCGTACACTTGGGACATTTTGGGTTTTTTTTTTTTTTCGGAATATCTTTTTACCTAAGTGAGATATCACAACGAAACTTTGCACTCAGGTTTGCCCCATGGAAACACATCTTTTAGACCTAAAAGCAATTCTATAAAACCTCATGCTGAAGAAATATATGGATGTTTTACTTTTGCTTCATTATTTTTGAACATACCCATTAGCAGATTTTTTTATTCATTCATAGAAAAACAACTGGAACATTGATAGTTTTGCAATAATATAAATGTAAGACCAACAACATAAAACAAAACATCTTGTCAAAGTTGAGAACATTCGGCAGAAGTGATGAATGGTAGATAGAACATTATGGTGCTAATTTTTAACCAATTTTAAAGATGCTGTTAGAACATTACAATTGTAAACATTAGTGGTGGACAATCCTGGGACGGAATAGATTCTTGAATTTGGTTGTTTATAATTCACATAAAAAATTCTAATATTTTCTTCATTTCTTTATGGAAACCTTCAAAACTTCTGAATCACGTGACTCGAAAAGGTTGATACAATTGAATGGTTGCCATTTAGAACATTATATAGCTGAAAAAAGTTGAAGATTGAACATTGTTACTGGGAATCTCTTAAACCAAATAAGACATTTTTTCATGTCCCAAATAAAAAAGGGGAATGATTAGGAAATCATTCAGAAAAGAGAAACAAAAGCTGGTTACCAACTTTTTCCGCTTTTGTCTCCATATTTTTTGTTGACCTTTGTTGTGTATCCCTTCATGTATAACAACCATCTAGATATTCTGATATATTCTTCTAAAAACGTGATTAATTTTTGAACACATATAATGGCTTCCCACATTTAAAAGCTTTGAAGTAATTTTATCAGAAAGGTTACTCGATCTATCGAAACCACAAGGGATGTTTCATTATAGCTAAGCTCCGACTAGTTCAATTTTTAGATAACTAGAATACACCCTGATACAGTTCCAAATTTTTAACCGTGACCTGCGCATGAAGAGAGCAAACAAAAGGTCACGTGGTCTTTTTACTATATAATTCATTGTGCGAGTCATTATTTTCGCCCGAGCATTTTTCATTTATTCTGCCTAAGTATTAAGAATATTTTTATACAGTCATTTGCGTTAATTATTAGAGTTTTCAGTTACAGGAATATTTTTGCAACTTTGATTGAAAAAAGAGATTTTTTGGCTTGTAATCATTCGTACCCTGTCTCCATCGCCCATTACCACCATGCAAGTTCAGGATGAGCTACTGCTTTTGAAAACCACATAAAAAGAATTTTGCAGGAGCAAGTGAGCTCCTTAGTACTGTCCAAGTGTGAGCGGTAATATTTTGCATGTGTTTGTGCTCTAGATTAGAGCCAATAATGGACCGGTCACAGGATGGATTCCCAGTCGCGGAGCGTGGATAATTATAAATTAACTTATTGCTGAAATATTGTTGAGAGGCGTTAAATTAAAAAAAGAAATGAAAAGAAAAATGTTTTAAACTTTTACCAAACAAGAAATGTTAATGTTTTGACTGTCAAGGGCGGATCCAGGATTTTTTTCAAGGGGTGGGGGGTGAGGTCTAGCCCAAAAGATGGCTTTAAATTTGTGAATTTTGTAATGTTAGATACCATACTAACGCTGTGTAGTCAAAATTCGATTTTCGACCTATTCAAGGCTGGGTCCGGACCCCCGACCCCCTTTTAGATCCGTCTTTGACTGTCTTACAGAGATTGTTTCAAAAATCATTTCAAGGGGCAAAATAATGAAATACTTTTAATCAGCATTTTCTCCTTTTGCCTCAAGGTTTTCGTTACTATATTACTATATTTTTCATGGGAGTCCAAGCCCAATTGCCGGGGGGGGGGGGGGGGGTCCACGCCCAAATGATGACTTAAATGTGTTAAATTATATATAACGTTAGGCCTATATTGACGCTTTAATTATAGTCAACATTCAATTTATGGCTGATTCCAGGGGGGGGGGGGGGAGGGGAGTGCGGACATCCCGACCCCCCACTCTAGATCCGCCCTTGCACTTAAAAAAACCTACTTTCATGATACCCATTCTGTTATCTGCAAGAGCTTCCAAATTGAATCAGGTGCCGTTTAGGAAAGGGTTAAGCCGCTGTCAAACTTGAAAAGTCTAAATAATTTGTCGTTTGGGAAATGGGCTTTAACAGCTATGTTTTTATTATCAAATTGATCTACCATGAACTCGTTATTATTTAAAAACTGATTTTATTATGAAATGCACTATTTTGGTATCACTTTTGTGGGTAGTTAGACGACAATTCTCTGCAGAAATGACCAATAAAAAACAACAAAATTTAGTCAGTATTTCATTTTTTAATGTAAATACATATATACTACAAGTCAGTTTTACATCAAAGGGGTTGTAAATTTACAACCCCCTTCAAATAATATTGGATAAATGATGAGCTGTTTCTCATTTTAAAAAGCCTTATTCCATAAGTTTAGATTTTAAAATTTCAGGTCATCAGGGGTTGTAAATTTACAACCCCCCCCCCCCCCCTGCGAATGATATTGGATAAAATTTGTGCTGTTTCTTGTAAAAACAAGCCTTATTCCATAACTTTCGATTTTAACATTTCTGGTCATCGGGGGTTGTAAATTTACAACCCCCCTGCGAATAATATTGGATAAATGGTGTGCTGTTTCTTGTAAAAACAAGCCTTATACCATAACTTTCGATTTTAACATTTCTGGTCATCAGGGGTTGTAAATTTACAACCCCCCTGCGAATAATATTGGATGAATATTGTGCTGCTTCTCGTATAAAAAACAAGCCTAATTTCATAAGTTTCGATTTTAAAATTTCAAGTCATAGGGGTTGTAAATTTACAACCCCCTGCGAAAAATATTGGATAAATGTTGTGCTGTTTCTTGTGAAAACAAGCCTTATTCAATAACTTTCGATTTTAACATTTCTGGTCATCAGGGGTTGTAAATTTACAACCCCCCTGCGAAAAATATTGGATAAATAACATGCTGCTTCGCATAGAAATAAGCCGTATTCCATAAGTTTCTATTTTAGCATTTCTGGTCATCAGGGGTTGTAAATTTACAACCCCCTGCGAATAATATTGGATATATGTTGCACTGCGTCTCTTGTAAAACAAGCCTAATTCAGCCACGACCTTAATACAATCTGATGATTCTTTTAGAATGTTGCCTTTCTCTTGACAAACTAAAGATGAAAATATACTTCTTAATAATGGTATAATTATTATAGCATTATTATATCATATGATATTGTTACTGTGTGTTCAATAAATTCGCGAAAAGGTATCGGTATTTCATAAAATCATGATGAAAACCCTTGCTCTTGACGTTATGTTTATAGAAATGTTTTTGTTTAATTTTCTATTCAATACACAAATTTCGACATTGTAACATTTCCCATTATCAGCTGTCATGCAAAAAATCACGGAAATGCAATCATCTGCTGTTTGGAAAACGATGTTTAAGTTATGTGACTCATTGTTCGAATTATGTGAAAAATATAGGTTTCCTCTTTTGGAATCATTTTAGTATTCCTGACACAAAACATCTTTTTGGCCATTAGGTTGCCATCATTAAAATCGAAATAAACTCTTCCGAAACAAGGCCTGGTTTTGACGCCCTTACTAAAAAGCTTTAAGAAAGCATTGATACAAAAAGAAAAAAAACTATGCTTTTGTCTGAATATTTTCTGAGCTATAATGTATACAAGTAGCATTCAGATCTGGTAGCATTGGCATAAACTAGTCGTTCGCATTTTGTTGTTTGGGAAAGGGTTAACTGATAGAAGCTGTTGGTAAACAGTTTCGTTTATCCACAATTTCAAATTGACAGATATTTTGTTTGTACTTATCATTTAACCCTTTCCCCAAACAAGACTTCATTTTGACATCCCTAATAAATTAGATTTGGGAAAACATTGAAACAAAAGAAGAAAAGGCTGATGATTATCATGCATTTTCTCCTTTTGCCTCGATATTTTCTGTCCTTTTTTACGCAAATTCATACCCTTTAGCAATCCATTTTGTCATCGGGCTCAGCATCTCCTTTGAAATTGGACCACCCTGAAATTTTGCCTATGGGAAAATGTTAACCCTTACTGCACAGTGACGCCTCACAAGAACGTTGCGGAAAAGGAACAAATTGCTTATAACATGCAATTTTTTCATTTCCAAAAACGTTTTCTACACAGAAAGATCCAGAAATGTAAAATTTCGTTTTACTTTTCATTTTCTTAATTGTGCAACATTTTTTTTAATTCTGTCGTCTGGTAGGCCTAATGGGTTAAAGTTCTACCTTTCGTGCGTCCACGAAACATTAATGTGGTAACAAATATAACCTATCTATATTCGAGTAAACGATCAGAAATAGCCTACTAAGTCATGGACATAACAAAATTTTGATGAAAAAGTAGTCCGATTCCAATTTAAGAACAAATGCCGGCGACGACATCAATTTGGAGTAAGGTGAACTATAATAACACATAATTCAATGAATGCGAAGGCAGAAACAAGCTGCTTATCACAATTCTGTGTTTTCTCAAATGTTTTATTAGGCACGATAACGCTAGTTCTTGTTTAAAAAAAGATTAAAAATCACTGAAAATTGTGAAGGAAAGGAGTTAAAGGGTAGATATATGTTTTTTTTCTGTTTGATTTTAGCGAAAAAGCCTGAAATAATGAAAATGTAATTGTTTCAAAATTGTGTTTAGTTGAGTGAAATATCTAAATAAACGAAGCGATAAATACCTCATCAAAATACGTCCGTCTGTATACAGTAGCCATTTAAACTGAAATCAAAGTTACACAAGAAAATGTGTATTCGGCTATGTAACACGTGGCTTCCCTTTTGCCTACTGATTGGAATGCCGCGGCCTTGATGTTGATTCGGAACAACCCTTTACGCCCAGGTGACAAAAGTAAGAGGCGTTTAACCCTTTCCCATCAATACCTGGTTTTGACGTCCCTAATCGAAAATGGCTTGAGAAAATATTGAGACAAAAGAAGAAACTGCTGATCATCAGCAGTTTCTATTTTTGTGTCAATATTTTCAGAGCTATATGTTACACAAAACTTACCTTTATCAACATAATTTATGTTTTGTTTCGTGCAGAAGATTTCAATTTGGACCGCCCTAGACTTTTGTCGTTTGGGAAAGGGTTAAGATTACAGCAATCTTGTCGATCTTGTCATCTACAAGGTAACCCTTCTGCAAATTTCATCTTTTTTCACGAGAAAGGCCTATTCCAAAATTTATCTGTCATTTGGAAAAACGAAAATTGTTGAAAAGTCAACAGAAGTATTTCATTTACCTAATTAAAAACACCACTTTCTAGCTATACGAAATGCATCCAATAACATACACTTGTAAATACACTTCACATAAGTTGATTCACCGCGCCAGATTTCAAGTTTATGCTTCAAGAAGAAAATAATTTACAAATATTATTTTACTAGATATATTCCTGTGCTAGATGGATAATTTGGAACATTTTGTCAAATATTTCCATAAGTATGCGTTAATTCAAAATGCTAAATCATACGAAATGCTTATGTTTGGAATGGAAATGTAACACGGTTTAGGAATTATTGGCACTTTTCAAATTTCGCCTTTGACTCTTTGGTAATAATTAGGGATTGAATACCTTAATGCAGAAAATTAGAATCGTATCTTTTTTACACCTGGGATAAGAATGTGCAAACCCCGTGCAAAGGTATGGATAGAAAATGTTGAGAGAAATGGATAGACCTCTCGCTTAACCCTTTCCCAAATGACAAAAAATGGACTGCTCCGAATTGAAGGGTGTTGCAGACGACATTTTCAATGTAAAGAAATTTTTAAAGTTATATTGTTGGCATAGAGACCAATGTGAAAATGAAGAAACCGCTTGTTAAAGCTTTTATTGTCCACGGCATTTAATTGCGTCTCTATTTTGGAAAGGGTTAAAAATAATGTTCTTCCTTCTTTTCGCTGCTTTCTACCGTAAGGCCGGGTTCGAGTTATACAGTCAATAGTCGTATGTACAATTATATAATACAAAGTTTATCCTCTTCTACGACCGAAAACGTCGTTACCCCAGTTTGAAAACAACTTGTAGATCTAGTTATAGCGCCCTCGAATGTATGTAATATCTATAGTATGAGAATAAAGATTGAGAATGATTTTTTTTTGTTATTCTTGGTAGAAAACGAACATTGTGGGAAATGGAGAGATTGTTTGTCAAGACGTCGCGCACGCTATTGGGGAACTTTTCAAAAAACGCTACCCTCTGCGATTCATAACTGAAATTTGCAAGAACCGTTTTCCTTCCTAAAACTTTGTTATATGTCAAAATAACCGTAAAACCATGATCTTTTTCAATAACATACTCTTTTCAGGTTGTTAGTTTGTAAACATTTGCTATTAAGACTTTTTGTTCGTAAATTCGGCGAAAAAACGCGTGTAACATGTAACATAAATTTTCAACGGCGACGGATATTTATAAACAACTTTGCGATTTAGTAACGTCAAACACATTGAAAAGTATATTATATGCCAGTGGAAATGATGTAGAATGTTTTGCCGAACGGAAATCAAATTTCGATGTCGATTACGCAAATAAGCCCAGTTTGTTCACCAAAAATCGAAGTGTAACAATTAGAATTACGTCGCAGAAAAAATGAAAATTTCGTTTGATATTTTGTGAATTAATGGCTGAAATGCAACAAAACTTAATACAAGAAATATTATTTTTCTCTATTTCTGTAATATATACACGAAAATTAGTTAGCATAATAAACGAAGCATTAATGATAAAAAATGCATGTGGACAGAAATTGTTTCAGGTCGTTGAAAACTCTACTTTTTTACCCTTAAGAGTTTAAAAATACCGGTTCCCTTACTCATACAACAATTTAATTTCAATATGGAAATATTATTTTTTTCTTGTTTGTCATATTAAAATTTCAACGCAAAATGATAAAACGTAAAAAAGATGTTCACATTTGTTCGTGTGGACAGAAATTTTATAAACGTAAACTTTTTTTAATTGGCGTAACCTTAAAAGTATCTATTTGGCGCATTTTAAGACGAAAATAAAACGAATCAAAGCTTAAGAAGTGCAAAAGACAGAAAAAGTGGAGATTTTCTTAAAACATGGTCTTGTCTATTTAAATCACATTAGTTTGTAAAGAGAGTAAGCATTAAAAGCACAACACAACCGTCTACGTAAAAACTTCAACGTTCCGCAATTATTAGAATAATGACGTTCGCTAGTTTGACGTTACATTTAGTTCCCCAATACCGTGCGCGACGTCTAAACGCAATTTCTTCATTTTCCACAATATTTTCCTATGTCTTTATCTTGTTTAGTGTCAAAAGACGTCATTTTGAGAGAATTAGAAAAGGAAATATTATCAATCGAGCATTAAAATCGAGGGCTTAGAAAAAAATAGTGTAAACTTGTACACTTTATAGAAATTTACAGAAGAGACAAAAAAGGTTAGAGAGATAAAATATTTTTTTAAATTATAAATATATTTCTGATTTTACAGAACACATAATGTAGCCTATACCTTCCTAAAGATTAAGAAAATACAATAAAAGAATTTCGGAAAATCTTTTGTTACAATAGTTTTGAACTGAGCCCTCGATTTGATACCATAAGCTCTTTAATCGAGAAAACGAAAATCATTTTATTGGGTTTAATACGATACTAAACGGCACAATTTTAGACTTGTCCAGATTCAGTAATGAAAAGTCTACAATAAGATATTAAACGGATTTTATTTTACATTTCTTGCACTTTTCAATAGAAAACATTGTGTGATATCAGGCCCGTAGGAACAGGGGGGGGGCTAGGGGGGCTAAGCCCCCAATGTTGGCCAAAAAAGCCGAATTTTCTTAATCTTATACTGAAAATTTTGGAAAAATCCAAATTAGCCCCCCCCCCCCCCCAATATTCAGGACAAGGGCTTTAGTCCCCCAATATGAAATTGCTTCCTACGGGCCTGGATATTACGAAATATGTGCAGCTGTAAGCAATATCTTCATTTTTCATAGTTTTCCAAAACTAGTATGCGGTCGATGCGTCAAAAGCGTCATTACGTGTGAATATAATGATTAGCGTTTTATTTACAAAATCCGTTTTGCATGCCTATTTTCCCGGTAACTTAAAATGTCTGTGCGTTAACGGTTATCAAAGATATTTTTTTAATAAATAGCGAAATTTTAGACCAATTAAAGTTGTTGTAGAGGGTAAAATTCGTATAAATTGATATGCAAATTGTGAATGTAATAGGTCAGGAAATATTGGGGCGAATGGAGAAAAAGCTGATCATCACCATTTTTTTCTTTTGCCTCATTGTTTCCGAAGCTCATCAAGGAAACCTGTCAAACCAGTTCTTGTTTGGGAAAGCAAAGAGAAGAAAGGGTAGGATGTAGACCAGTAAATCGTTGCTAGGCAACAATCGGATACCCGATTTCACACGATCACGTGATGGTTCTTGTGTAATAGTAAGTAAGTAAATTTTAATTATTATAGTGACATGTGTTGTATACATAATATTTAACAGTTCAGAAAAAACATGAAATAAGAAAAACACCCGGCCCCATGGGCCTATATGTCACCTTGAGAAATCGTGTATTTTACTATTTAGTAATAAGCTTGTTGCTGTGTGATATAGATTAAACCGTTAACCTTTTGTGTTCCACTCGTTATCGGACACAGGGGACGTTAGGAAATCGGTTTCGGATCACACCATTACAGGTTAGTGCATCTTTTACCCATCTTTTTTGCATGTTTAACTAGAATTTGTCTATAAATTGTAAAACATGCAACATATGCGCATAGTTCCTTTACAAAAACAACGAGAAAAAATAAGCTTTGTAATTTAACCCTTTCCAAAACGACTAAATTTTAGCATGATCCAATTGGAAAGCTACTGCAGACAACAAAATGCATGTTTTTTTGCCTCAATGTTTTCCCAGACTTTTTCTTTTTTGGACATCAAAACCAGGTCTTATTTAGGAAAGGGTTAATTGTATCAGTTTAACCCTTTCACAAACGGCACAAAGTTTGATAGTTTTAGTCCTTATTCACATCAATAAAAGAAAGATTTTTGAAACATTGAAACAAAAGAAGAAAACGCTAAATATCAGCATTTCCTCCTTTAGTTTTGTCACAATATTTCTAAGCTATTATTCATATACAAACTCAATTTTTATGACCTATATAGGCACCAATTTTATCGTCATAAGCAGCTTTTGCATCAGACCACAGTGAAATCCTGCCGTTTTGGAAAGGGCTAACTTTAAGTCCCCAGAGAAAAAGATGTATGCTTAGGCTATATAAGGAAAATATTAATGTACTAATACGAACTAATACGAACGGCAGATGGGTGTCAAAATTTAAAAAGCTGCTACAGACTGCAAAATGGATGTTAATAATGATTTTATGTACCAGGGTTCACAGCAGAATAATTTAAAGCTGTAGTGGCAAATAAGTAAACATTGAAATGCATAATGTTTTAACAATAAATTAACTTTGAATAAAAATATTACAGGAAAAGGAGAGATTGCTTATTTTGAGCAATTTCTTCTCTTCCCATAATATTTTACGCAACATTATTATATTTATAACTATCAAAATGCATTATTTATCAGTTTTCGACATGAAATACATAAAACCTCTCTTTTTGGCGACTATTTTGAAGAAATTAAGTTGTGTGGGGTGCTTTTAAAGCTGTAGGGACATTACTCTGATTTACATGAAGCTGTAGTGGGACCGATATGTACAGCTTTTAGGGCTGGGGAGGACAATGGTGTACTAATGTATAATTTAGCAAAAATAATTTTGAAACAAAAGGAGAAAATGTTGATCATCAGCATTTTCGTCTTTTGTATCTATGTTTTCCCAATCCATATCGGTTAGGGTTGCCAAAAGCAGGTCTTGTTTAGGAAAGCTAGGGTTTAAATTGGATAACCCCAAAATTTTGTTGTTTGGAAAAGAGATTTCGTCCGGGAAAATGGTAATTTCATTTATAGACTCTAAAGTCATATCTTTTTTGCCCTAAAAACCGTCGTAACTTCGGCTTGATCAACCTGTAGTTACGCCATTTTCGAACGTAACCATCGATGATCAGCTTTATCTAAACCAACTGATGAAATTCTTTTCCCAACTTAACCATTTCCAAAATGACAGATCCGGACAGATCAAGTATGAAAGCCGAAAAATAGATGTTTTTAAAGAACGAAAATGCGTAAAATATAGAAAATATAGATGCAAAATATGAAATGCTTGTCTATACTTTGGTTTTACATTTCGTCAAAAGAAGTCATTGTTGGGAAAGGCTTAAGATATGTTAGTACTGTTTAACCCTTGCTAAAACAGCAAAAATTTAGACTAGTTCAATTTCAAAGATGTTGAAGATCGGAGAAAATATTTTTTTAACTTTAAGGATAGACAATATTGTGGAAAACGAAGAAATTGCTTGTTTCCTAAGCCATCTTAGGCTACACACAGATACGTCGATGAAATCGTGAAATTAATCGGCCATGTTGAGGGAAGGAAAAGGATTTCACCTTTATATTCTTTTCTAAAACAAAACTGGGTTTTGACGTCCCTAACAAAAGGTTTGGGAAACTATTGAATCAAAAGAGGCCGGTGTATTTTATCATTTACCAAAATTGCACAATTTTACACATTTCATTTCAACGCCATAGTATGCGATAGACAACATTGATTGAATTAAGAAAAATACAAACATTCTATGGGATACTCTGCGGAATAAAATTTACTAAACCTTTTCCAAACCGACAAAAAATACTGTTACAATTGGAAAGATGACAAAATTGGTGCCGCTGAATATATAGGCCCCTTCTCTGATTAAGAAGACAGTGGCACAGAGGGTATTGTGGCCAAAGAAGAAAATGTCGAATACTCTGCATCAACACTTGTTTGTGGACATTTGAAATTTTCGTTAATCTAATTATATTCATAATATTCACGATGTATTACAGATTGTATGTGAACAGAGAAGAAAACAGAAGAAGGATAATGTTCTTTTCTACAGAATAATTTGAGGCTGTAGAGGCAAATAAATATACGTATCAGTAAACCTGTAAATGATCATTTTATGCAATCAATGATGAATAACACATCAAGGGAGAAAAATCATTATTGCTCATTCTGATAATTTTAGCTCCACTAGCCAAAGACCAGTGGCCTTATATCATGGCCCTGTGTCCGTCGTGCGTCCTTGCGTGCGTCCGTCTGCACGTGCGTTCAAACATTCTTCTTCAAACCTACTGGACCAATTTTAACCAAACTCCACAGGAATCTTTCATGTATGAATCTCTTCCAAATTCATTCAAGAATAATGATAATAAATCAATTCCGTGTAGAACTGAAATTTTGATTAAATCAAATTTTCGCAAAAAATTAAAAATCTTCTTCTCCAAAACTACTGGACCAATTTTAACAATACTTCAAAGGAATCGTCCTTGCATGAATCTCTTCTAAATTCCATAAAAAATATCGCGCAGTACTAAAATTTTGATTAAACTTATGAAACCAAATTTTCGAAAAATCTTTAACAACCTTCTTCTTCAAGACTATTCGACCAATTTCAACAAAACTTCATAGGAATCTTCCTTGCATCAATCTGTTCCTAATTCCTCAAAAATATGTGCAGAACTTTCGACGAAATTAACGAAATTATTTTTTCCAAAAATCTTTAAAAAAAAATCTTCTCCAAAACGCCTTAATTGGATTTCATTGCAATTTAGCCTGAATGTTCAATGTACACTACAGTATATTCTATGAAAAAATTCGATCGGATGAAAATCATGGCAGCTGTGTGCAGGGCTTATTTTTCGCTATATGAGACATAGTGTAATTTTAAGAAAAAACATTTCTCTTCCATAACCACTTATTGGATTTCATTCTGGTGTAGCATGAATCTTCTGTGGATAGACATCTATTGTATTCTTTGAAGAATTACGTAGTCTAAAAGTCTAAAGTCTAAAAGCCAGTGGAGCGATACAGGACCATCATGACCCTCTTGTTTCCTTAATGATTTTTTCACAAATTTTACATTTACAAAATTAATTCAAATACAAGTATGCATTTTCTAAAAATAATTTCGACATGGCGTACCTGAAAGTCCCTCTATTTGTTGACTATTTTGAGGAAAGCAAGTTACGTATATGAAACACTCGCACGAGTTAAAATGACAATTCATAGTAACTTAGATTTTAAATACTTTCTTGTTCCTCTTGAGTATTTAAGATGTGAAAACTAAGCCGTTTTATAAAAGGGTATAAGTTATAGGATGAATTCTTATTATATTTTCAGATTCGAGTTTTGGAGAAGAAACTCGAGGTTGTATACATGCACGAGTATAAGACGATCAACTAATTGCGGAGACATTGCGTCAGAACATACACGGACAGAGACCTCAGTTATATTATATACAGTGACAAATTTTGTGCAAGAGTAACGCTAATGCAAATTGTTTATTAACTCTTCTCAGAATAGCATAAATCATGGCCGCTTATCTCCTAAACAGAATAAGGCTTGTTTCTCTGAGAAGTAATACATCATTTATCTATTATACTCTATTGTAAGATGCAGCGGGTTGAACATTTTCAACACGCAATGACCGGAAATTTTAAAATCCTAACTTATTGTGTACTTTGGCTTGAATCTTAGAGAAAAAAGTGCATCAATTATCCTGTATAAGACGTAGGTGTTGTAACTTTACGACCCCTAATGACCATAAATTAAAAAAAAAAAAAAAAAAAAAAAAAAAAAAACACTGATTGTTCAATTTCACTTGTTTCTACGAGAAGCAGCACATCATTTGTCCATTATCATTTGCAGGGGTTGTGAATTTACAACCCCTAATGACCAAAAATTTTAAAATCATAACTATTGTGCAATTAGCCCTGTTTCCATCAATGGTAGCGCAACACTTATCCAATATTATTGTCAGGGGATGAACAGAACTTTTAGAGGCAAAACTTTTATGTATAATAAGGCTAGTTTCTATTAGAAGTAGCATATCGTTTATCTTGTATAAGATGCAGGGGTTGTAAATTTACGACCCCTAATGACCAGAAATTTTAGAATCATGATTAAATGTGGAATTTTACTCGTCTCTATGAGAAGTAGCACAGCGCAGTGCAACATATATCCAATATTATTCGCAGGGGGTTGTAAATTTACAACCCTGATGACCAGAAATATTAAAATCGAAACTTATGGAATTATGCTTATTTCTATGCGAAGCAGCATGTCATTTATCCAATATTTTTCGCGGGGGGGGTTGTAAATTTACAACCCCTATGACTTGAAATTTTAAAATCGAAACTTATGAATTTAGGCTTATTTCTATGCGAAGCAGCATGTTATTTATCCAATATTTTTCGCAGGGGAGTTGTAAATTTACAACCCCTGATGACCAGAAATGATAAAATCGAAAGTTATTGAATAAGACTTGTTTTTGCAAGAAACAGCACAACATTTATCCAATATTTTTCGCAGGGGGGTTGTAAATTTACAACCCCTATGACTTGAAAATTTAAAATCTAAACTTATGAAATTAGGCTTGATTTTATACGAGAAGCAGCACAATATTCATCCAATATTATTCGCAGGGGGGTTGTAAATTTACAACCCCCGATGACCAGAAATGTTAAAATCGAAAGTTATGGAATAAGGCTTGTTTTTACAAGAAACAGCACAAATTTTATCCAATATCATTCGCAGGGGGGGGGGGGGGGTGTTGTAAATTTACAACCCCTGATGACCTGAAATTTTAAAATCTGAACTTATGGAATTAGGCTTTTTTAAATGAGAAACAGCTCATCATTTATCCAATATTATTTGAAGGGGGTTGTAAATTTACAACCCCTTTGATGTAAAACTGACTTGTAGTATATATGTATTTACATTAAAAAATGAAATACTGACTTAGTGTTGTTGTTTTTTATTGGTCATTTCTGCAGAGAATTGTCGTCTAACTACCCACAAAAGTGATACCAAAATAGTGCATTTCATAATAAAATCAGTTTTTAAATAATAACGAGTTCATAATGAATTATCTTTCTTCATAAACCTTTCGGTACTGACAAAATCATCTTCACACTGAAAATGGCATGTTTCGTACTTTTTTTGTTGGGGAAGGGGGGTTTACGTGAATATGACAGTTTAACCTTGCGGCTAGGTCCTCAAAAGATCCGAGGATACTACTTTTTCGGAGGGTCAAAAATGACTTAAAAGCCGATAAAGGCCATAAATGGAAGTCAGTCAATGATATCCCGTCGAGATTCACAGAGGAATCATCACTAAACGGTGTGTGATTCCTCTTAAACTTCTTCTTTCCTCCGTTCATTTCCATTGTACGTTGGATGCTTTACTCTCATTTGGGTCAGAGCCTCGATCTGGCATCAAAAAGTGTTACTATTTTTAGTAACAAATTGGAAGTGTATTTGGGTGTATGAAAACAAAACGATATCAAAATATTCATTATTCATATAGATCTAATTTTTTTTTTTTTTTTAAATCAACATTTTATTAAGACGGCTTTTTAGCTGGAAGTGTTTAAAGATAAATTGTTGAAGATAAAAGGTTGAAGATAACAATAAAATGGATGTATCTGCATTCTAAGAAATGATAAATGCTTCATAACTTCGAACGGCTTTTTCTAAGAATCACTTGGTTTTTAACCCTAAAATTCCGTGTTTAGGAATGGTTAATTTATGAAACATTTATATTATATAATGCTTGAATTTGTATTGTCTAAAATTGTTTATTATGTTAAGGTAAAAAGGGCCTAATTAGCACCAAAGAGCCCGCGGCGAAATTTGAAAAGTGCTAGTAATTCCTAAAGTGTGTTACATTTCTATTCCAAATATAAACATAAGCATTTTGTACGGTTTAGAATTTTGAATTAATGCATATTTATGGAAATATTAGACAAAAATGTTCCAAATTACCTCCCCTTTATATGAATATAGAGTAAAATAATATTTGTAAATTACTTTCTCCTTGAAGCATTATCTTGAAATCCGGCACGGTGAATCAACTTATGTGAAGTGTATTTACAAGCGTGTGTAATTTGATGCATTTCGTATGGCTAGAAAGTGGTGTTTTTAATTAGGCACTTCATACCTTAAATGTTTCCTTTGTATTTTGGGCCGGTGGCCTTATATACATGTATAATAAAATGTTCAATGTACGTTCTTCTTGCATAACCAAACATGTTTAGCGTAATTACAACAAAAATACCCGAAGATTGTTTTTTTTTTTTTCTAAAAAAAAGAATGAAAGAAATCTTCGCGACTGTCTGTACTACAAATAGAGGATACTTTTGATTTGATAACTGCCAATTTCTTCTTTTGTCTCAATTCTTATGTGCTATATTGTACAGCGATTTTTTATCTTTATCAACGCCCACCCTTTTGTCTATGTACAGTAACTTTCAAGTCGGCTCAATACACATTCATCCGTATTTTCTCTGATGAAATTCGCTCTTTGACATGTTGATGAGCGACATCAACATATCAAAGAGCGAATTTCATCAGAGAAAATTCGGAATAAATACGCATGAGCCGGAAAAGAGAGCCTATTATCGAACTTGAGACCAACAAGGTTCCAGATCAACCAGCGGTTACACGCACTGCAGTAGTCTGATCAGCAACCCCTTTTTCTCCAATAGCTTCTTCGTGGCTTGCAGTAACTGTAGGAGAGTAGCATATCGTCGTTGTAAATGCAAAACCTCATATCTCGTTTTTGGAAAATTTTAAAAGGGAGGGAAAAGGTGTAATAACTTTTCCTAAACTTAAATGTTTTACTTGAAATTTTGACATATTGTTCACAAATAATATGTCATTAATACTGATCAGTAAAAATATCTCAAAACCTGCGAGAATTTTCTAAACTGGGCACAGAAGTTTGTACTTTGAAAATCGCAAGAATCGACATACGAGGTTTTGCATTTACACCGACGATATGTAGGTCTACTTATCAGAATTCACTTATGCAAAGGGCTGATCTAAAAATGTGGTTGTCCAAAATGCTATATAACACATGTCACTATGATAAAAAAAACTTACTTAATTGATAAAAAGAGCATTTTTCAGATGACATTTTTTCAGCATCTTTATCCATATATCTTTTGATGTTTTTAGAAAAGCTTGCGGCCTCATTCGAGTTCTTTTTTATGCATGAGATGCTCTCATTTGCGAGATTACCATCGTTATGCAATTAGAAAAATAAGTGGTTTTAGTGTGGAGATGCTGCTTTTTTAATGAGTAAAAACAATTATCAGCCATTCGTGATGTGGCTTTCGAAGCTTTCGGAATAAAACAGCAAATTCTAGTAGACATATAAATGTTTATGTAGACAATTTTCTTCTTATTTTTTACAAAAATTGACATATTGCCCGGAACTATGGAAGTTTATTTTGTTTTGTGTGCCTTTATTTTCCTCCCATTCGTTGAGGCGAATTTGTTTCAGAAATTCCGTTTCGATCCGACAACTGAAAGTAAAACTTGCCAACCCGCTGATCTCCATGAGACATCAACACAAGCTGACCCAGTGAGATGCGCACACAAATGTTCTCGTCATGAATCCTGCAAGAGTTTCTTCTATTCTGACGAGACCGACATGTGTTACGTATGTAAAGCTCTCTACATTCTGAGTTCAGACGGGGCCGAGTCCTCGAGTACAAGTCGCTACTTCTTCAAACTAGAAAACAACAACAACAACAACAACAACAACAACAACAACAACAACAACAACAACAACGGAATAACAACAACGACAGGTATGTAGAAATTTAACAATGGACACACTAATTCACAATTATTATACATTGTACATTGTGGGATGGATAGCAACTACGGCTAATTTTGCATCGCTTGAGGTCAGAATTCTGCAATGACTGCGTCAAATTTCAAGCGATTCGTTGCATGTACCCCACCTTACTGATCTCTTTCCTCTGACGTATGAGTTATTTGAAACTTTCCATCTATAATAGGATACCAAATGCTGCGTACAACTTCTGACGTCATCTGCGACAACTAAAATTGACATTGACGATGGTATTCTCTCTTCGATTTTCGTTGCCTTGGATGACGAGGGTATCTTATGTTTGGTCTACATCTAAAGACGGTTAGAATACCTTAGAATGATCTAAAATTGCAATAAGGTCGGTTTTCCCATTTTCAGGCTTAAGGTAGAATGTGGCCATTTTGAAAACATCGAGTTTTTTTTTTCTTTCTTTTTCGAGAGACGTCGTTACGTATCCGAACTTATTCGGGCGCGGTTGTAAACATTCGGCGGTGGCAAGTTCCATCACCGAATGATTTCGACGTCGCCCGAATAATTTCGAAGTCGCGTAAATCTCATTAGGGGTAGACTACCTTAATCCTTTATCAAACGACCAGATTGAAAGCCACAGGAGACTCAAAAATGGTTTTTGACAAAGATATAATTTGTGTAAAGAATCATAGGGACAAGGGGAAAATTGCTTGTTAGATCCTATCAACAATTTAATTTTGTCTCAATATCCAGCAAGCATTATTCTGCTTTCTAGAGATACCAAAACTCGAATTTATTTTGGAGAGTATTATGATATTCCATCCGTCATTAGATACCAAACACTTTGTGCAGATTCGGGCGTCATCCGTGGTTACGGACATTACCGATGGTATACCCTCGTTAGTTTACGGGCATCGTCCGTGGCAACAGAAATTGCTGATGGATACATGTACTCTAGTCAATTTCAGTTGCCTCGTATGACTCCCGAAGTTTTAACAATTGCTTTGTATTTAATGCTCGATGTATAATATAACGTCTCTTTTCAGTGAAATATTAAAATCTAAAAGCAAGCTGCAGTAACGAGGCTTTCGTTAAAAAGCAGAGATTAAAATATATTTTCAGAACAATCACAGTCCCAATACATTGATGTCGGATGTTTCTCAACTACTTCCAGCTCAACATACACAACACTAGCAGATAATTCAAAGGCGACTTGTGGGGAATATTGCAGTCAGTCTGGAATGACCTCGGAGGGATTTGGAATGGAGGTAATTTAAAGGGGCCCATGCTAGGTTTTTATGCTTCCGAACTGTTCGGGAAGTCATATTTGTGCATGGAAAAACAATTTGCAATGCATAAAATCTCAATCACGGCGAATAACCATCTTTCCTTTGCTATAGATCAATCATTTACAAGCGTGTATACACATTCTATTTTTACTTCAAAACGAGACAAGGTCAAGGTCAACGAGACACACCTCAGCGGTATTAACACACCGTACAACCGGTTGTGTCGATGACTGTGGCCTTATTTGCGAGGAATACGTGGAAAGGTTTATTTTGTACAAGCACTGAACATTTATACGCGTATTTATCAACTATAGAATACCAAAGATCCTTTCGTTTATCTATAAAAGTAAATTCCTTTGACCTACCACGCACATGACATCTGATGCCGAATCTGTTTTCGCAAACTTTCGACGAAGCCGGTTGTACGGTGTGTAGAATCTCGTTGAGCACAGATGGCGTTCCTCTGACGTAATTTATTTTTGAAGGTTGGGCATATGAAACCGTTACAAAACAAAAACAAGGACAATATGAATCTACCTGCATGTTATTAATTGACTTGGATTATAATTATGAAATAATAACAAGTTTAGCGGTCTTACGTGACGTTACGTGACGTTTTGGCGCATACACAAAGCATAATTACATAGAGTCATTATTGGTCAAATAAAACCCGATACAGTTTTTCTTTCGCTATACATGTATATGGATTTTACGGAAACGTGTTATAATACTTAATAAAGCTTCATGAGTGCTAACAATGGACTTAAGTGATCTACCCCTTCAGGTTGGTAATTTCATGTTATTTCTGGTTTGTAATTATTGTGCCATTTGCATTTTCGACAACCTAGCTGGTCACCCTTTAATGTATTTCTTTTTCTTACAGTAAAATACGAGACCCTTTTTTTAACCATTTCCCAACCAAGACTTCTTTTGACATTTTGATGATTTTGGATCTTTCCCAGTACCAACTACGTTGGCCCTTAGTTACATGTATACTACTCTGTAATTTAAGCGGATATATTCAAAATACGGAATCACTAATTCACTTTTTTGGGAAAGCAGCAATTTTGACATACGTGTAGTAGGCTATAGACTCACGTAATTGATTTAGTTGATTTTGTCATATTAAATTAAAGTTTAGTGCCTAGTTTAAAACCTGTTATGGGCAATTCTCCCCTATTAAGGTAGAAATTTATTTGAGACTAGTAGATCAATAATGCGTTGTAATAGGCCTACTAAAGTATGTTTGACAGGAAAAGTAGATCCGGTGTAACGTCGTAAAGTGACCCTCATAGAACATTGATCCCCGGCCGTTATTTCATATTGTATAAAGATATAAAGATTCCAGGTCATAATGTCATAGTGTTATGACCTCCCCACAGGTAGAAAAGTCACCCTTAACATAGAATAGTGACCCCCCATAAAATAATGACCCCCCATATACACAACTAACTTATATTAACCAAACTAAGGTACACGTATGTAACATACTCATCTTCACTGATAGGTACATGTCCGGGGGGGTGTAATGGCACCTGTCCGTGCCATTTTGAACACCTCGGATAATTCCATCAAAGATCGAATCATCGGCTCGGAAGTGTGTGTATGAAGAAATGTTAAAAAATCGCATTTCTTAGCCGGAAATATATAGTTACGCTTCATAAAGTAGTTTTCGAGGTTATCCAAATGAACAACCATGGCAACTTGCGGGACTTGCAGATTGTAATTATTCTAAAAAGAAAGGACACTGGAACTGCAAACAGTGCATTTCAGTAATATTGTCCCTTCATTGTTGATATTAGTTACATACGACCGTTTTGAATTGTTGTTCTTTTCTATTCTATTCATAGTCTGAAAGTAGTTCTCACTCATTCTACAAAAAAGTGCACAATTAGAAATATAAAAATCTGAAAAACCGACCATTCTGAAAGACTTAGTTTTTGACTTATTCTTGCAAAATATATGTTGAAATTAGAGAATTCAATTCTAGTGTACCCAAACAAAGCCGAATTTTTTTCAATTTTTGGATCCAAACACAGTGACGTCTATGCATAATAAGATACGTTATGGTGTTTGGTTTTCCTGTTTACTCATTCGTTTTGTCTATTGGTGTTGGGTGACGATTCATATTAGGTTTCCGCCAGATCAAGAATTTATTGTATTGCGAGAAAATGATGATTTATTGACTTGTTATAAAAATATTAAGGCCTTAAAGTTCGTATTTAAAGGAAATACCGTTTCTCTTATTATTTTTTGTTTGTTTGTTTTGAATGAATTGAATAGACCTTGTATGAAATACAATGAACTCCTGCTGAAAATATAAAGATAAGATACCACTCAATTGAATCATAACACAAAAAATATCTTATTCTAATTTATTTGGCCTTAGTCATTGTCACAAGGTAAGGAACCATGCCGTAACGTATCTTATTTCAACACAAAATATCTATCTTTTGAACATGTATACATTATCGCATTTTATATATTTTTGGTGAAAAGTGAAATGAATATCTGTATGCTTAGGCGTTGGTTAGAAATGCACTGGTTTCAAGCTTGAATTATAGAAGAAAGTCCGAGAAATAAGGATTAAACAAGATACCAATATATTCGAAATGCTTAATTGTGTCAATGGTAAAGGATAATTGCACCAAATGCCCTTTCTAATCTCTTTGTAACAATTGCCATTTAAACATATACAGAACATGATAAAATACTATAGTAAAACTAGCCAATGCAGCACTTATTTTGAAAACAGTGCAATCAAAATGGTTCGTAACGTATCTTATGATTTCATTTGTTTTATTGTTTCAAATAATTCAAGGACTTCGTGAATTATTACTAAATAATTCTTGTTTTTGAACTTTGGTGTTGTTTTATTCGAAAATGTTAATAAGCTTGATCTTTTTGTGTGTGTTTCTGTTTACATGTGTTTTTGTGTGCCAACTGGATCAACGATTCTACAAAGAATGTTATCAGAAGTTTTCCATAGCTTGTCTTCCTTTGGAGGGCATTGGAATACATATGGTTGTTTTGTATTGGTTTCTTTCATTTATTGTATGTCTATGTCTATTGGATGTCTATTCTTTGTCCAAAGTATACTATGTTCGAAAAGAAGTCCAAGTGGATAGTCTAATTTGATCACATAAGTTTTTTATTGCCATGACTTAGTCGAGCGTCACGTATCTTATCATAACGTATCTTATTCATAAATTAGTTTTTAAAGAAATTCATCAGGAATAAAGTTCCCTGGTTAATTACGCTGCAAATTATTTTTTTCTAAAGAAGGTTTGGAATCATTTAGTATATCACGTGTATGAAAAATGGTGAAAGATTCGAAATAAAACTAAGTTTAAGCCGTAACGTATCTTATGAAAAAAATGGGGGGGGGGGGATTCTTGTTTTTGAACTTTGGTGTTGTTTTATTCGAAAATGTTAATAAGCTTGATATTTTTGTGTGTGTTTCTGTTTACGTTGATATCTAACCTACCACTAAAAACCGTTTTGACCTTAGGAACACATCATGTTGTGTTTTACTATCAGTTAAAGTAGCGTTATGTATCTTACGCTGGAAATCGGGACATCAGAAAAACCTTTATCTCAAAAAAGTTTAGTCCTGCATTCCCACGAAACAGTAATCAGACCACAGGAAAATATATTTGGGAAGGAATAGAAAGATAATCGAGGCAAATATAGATTAAACTGCGTTAAAATCAAGCTGATTTTGAATTGCACCAGTGCAGGGACAACCAAAATTCATGGAAAATAAGCTAAAGAAATGTAAAATTTAAGGAGAAAAAATAGTTCCTGGTCTTGTATCATGATTGAAATACGTACAAGGTGTCTTTTGTATTATCTTAAGCAAAGAAACGAAAACTAAAACCTTCCAATGAATTTATTACTAGTGGGGGACATAGAATTTCAGTAATTGTGCACTTTTTGTAGAATGAGTATCTACGACTTGCATCCAAGGTATGATTCGACAGAATTGTCCGTGGTGTTCCAAATGAACAAAAGCGCCATGAAGCTTATTTTGTATCCTTTCTAGGGCACAACCTGTGAATGTCTGGATCAGACCGAATTTCTAGCAGTGATTACAAGCGGTAATCCCCTGACGACATGTACCACCCCATGCCCGGGACAAGCCTCGGAGATGTGTGGAAACGTAGATCAGGCAGTCAGCAATTACTTCTCGTACCCCGGTCCTTTAAGTGGTATGTTAAGGCGCTAACCCTTTCCAGAACAAGACCCGGGTCAGTTTCATCACAACATTTAATTCACCCACTACTGCACAGTGACACCTTTCGACTCCCTCACCAGAAAAGGCTTGGGAAAACATTGTGGAAAATGAAGAAATAGCTTGTGACAAGCAATTTCTTTATAAGCAATTTCTTTATTTTCCACAATATTTTTAACCCAAAATTGAAATATTCTGGAAAGGGTGGGTCTCACCCTATCAAAAATTCCCATAGGGTGGTGCCCACGCTCGGAATTTCATGAAATTTGGTATGTAGTTAGTATTCTCTATTACGGCGTTATTCCCGAAATATTTTTTAAAAAACTATTCTGGAAAATAATTTTCTAAGAATTTTAAGATTTTTGCTTAAAAATGGGGGGGTATCCTAATTTAAAGAGGCCATATGCACCCAGCTTTGTTGTATTTGAGCCAAATTGTCCCCAAAAATAATGTCTAATAATTTCTCATCATGTTTAAACCAGAATAGTATATATTACTCGACAAAAAAACAATTTTCTAAAAGATTTTGTATGACCTCATCGCCAGATTTTTTAGTTTTTGAATATTTCGACCAAATGCAGGTCTTAATTTCACCTAGTTCCAGTTTTTGTCAACCAATGAAATTTACATTAAAATTGCCCTGATATATGCCCATGCTTATGGGAAAATATGAAGAAAAAATGAAACCGGTAACAGTGTTTTTTTTAATTTAAGTGTAAAGGGTCCAGATTTCTAAGAATGTAAAATCTAAGATTT
Source organism: Fragum sueziense (assembly GCA_963680895.1). Classification (NCBI taxonomy): domain Eukaryota; kingdom Metazoa; phylum Mollusca; class Bivalvia; order Cardiida; family Cardiidae; genus Fragum; species Fragum sueziense. The sequence continues at coordinate 11,522,229 of OY804610.1, forward strand.
CACTTAATTATTTTCATATACATTTGTAAATAGCTCATTATGCTTTGTTGTGTCTTTATTTAACATAGCCAAGTTATACATGGCATTAATTATAGCTTTTTTTTACTCAAAAACATGATTTTAAAGAATAATAGGCATATCGTCGTACCCCACCCACCAATAATATAATGGAAGAAAAATCCCAAACAGCGGAGTTAATTATAAAATGTGGGGATGAAAAATAAAGGAGATGCATAATGTTACATATTTAATTTATTATGTCACCCTTTTTAACTTTCCTTTGTGGCTTATCAGCTCTTAGACTACTTCCTTCTTCTTCCGGTTACAGTGCTGGGCCGTTATAAGAGCATTTTTGCACAGTTTTTAAAAATACAAATATTATTTTCTTTACTACACTGCTCAAGATAATAAAAAGAACACAAAAGCAGTTTTTATTGTACATTAATTGTGCCTTTCAATGCAAAATTGCTAATATTTCTATTGTAATGATGAACTAGCCACTGCTTTGTTGACATATTAACTTTTTGATAATCTCAGATTTGAGAAGCATCATTTTTGCATGTTTGTATCAACAATATTGATACAAAAATGTTGTACGATGACTCCTCTTGCTATTCTGATTTAAAATTGGGGACTGATATCAATACTATGCAGGTAATACTGAGCTTTTGCGACATGGGTACCATTAAAATCCGGGGGCATTTTAAGGTGCCATTGTTCACAATTCTCATTATTTGACAATGTTACCGGTTTCAAATTTTCACCAAATTCTGCATACGACTAGGAGACATATATAGCAAACCTTTTTATCAATTTCATAGGTTGACAAAGACGGGGACATTCAAGAAAATTATTTAAATTGAAGGTTTTGAAAATTTCTCGGCTGTTTTTCTGACAATTCCTGACCAAATAAATTTCTGAGATTTTTTTTTGCATTTTGGCATCAACATTGTTGGTACCAAAATGTTCTTCAGTGACCCCTCTTGCTATTTTGATTTAAAATTTGGGACTGATATCAAAACTAGGTAAGCAAAATTGGGTTTTTGCTGGACGGGTACCATTGAAATCCGGGAGCATTTTAAGGTGCCGTTGTTCACAAGTTTTATAATTTGGCAATGTTACCGGTTTCAAATTTTCACCAAATTTTGCATGCAAACAGGGAACATATAAGGCCAACTTTCTTATTAATTCCATAGGTTGACAAAGACGGGAACATACAAAAAAATTTGATTGAATGTTAGGTTTCATATAATTTTCTGGGTTGTTTTTCTGTCAATTTCAGACTAAATAGATTTCTGAGAAATTATGTGGCATGTTGCTATTAAAAATATTGGTCTGAAAATGTTCTACATGTTCTACAATGACTCCTCTTGCTATTCTGATTTAAAATTTGGGACTGATGTCAAAACTAGGTAAGCAAAATTGGGCTTTTGCTAGACAGGTACATGTACCATTGAAATCCGGGAGCATCTTAAGGTGCCGTTGTTCACAATTCTCATTATTTGAAAACGTTACCGGTTTCAAATTTTCACCAATTTTTGTATGCAAAAAGGGGACATATATGGCATTTTTTTTCTTATCGATTTCATAGGTTGACAAAGACGGGAATATACAAATAAATGATAGAATTTTGGGTTTTGAAAATTTCTCGGCTATTTTTCTGAATAAATAAATTTCTGAGATTTTTTTTGTTCATGTTGGTATCAACAATTTTGGTACCAAAATGTTCTACAATGACTCCTCTTGCTATTCTGATTTAAAATTTGGGACTGATATCAAAACTAGGTAAGCAAAATTGGGCTTTTGCTAGACGGGAACCATTAAAATCCGGGATCATCTTAAGGTGACGTTGTTCACAATTCTCATTATTTGACAACGTTACCGGTTTCAAATTTTCACAAAATTTTGCATGCAAACAGGGGACATATATGGCAAATTTTCTTATCGATTTCATAGGTTCACAAAGACGGGGACACACAAATAAAATTATAGAATTTTAGGTTTTGAAAATTTCTCGACTATTTTTCTGACAATTTTTGACAAATTTCTAAGAATTTTTTTGTTCATGTTGGTATCAACAATATTGGTACCAAAATGTTCTACAGTGACTCGTCTTGCTATTCTGATTTAAAATTGGGGACAGATATCAAAACTATGTAAGCAAAATTGGGCTTTTGCTAGACATAACAGGTACCATTGAAATCCGGGAGCATCTTAAGGTGCCGTTGTTCACAATTCTCATTATTTGACAATGTTACCGGTTTCAAATTTTCACCAAATTTTGCATACAAACAGGGAACATATATGGCCAACTTTCCTATCAATTTCATAGGTTGACAAAGACGGGAACATACAAAACAATCTGATAGAATTTTAGGTTTTAAAAATTTCTTGGCTATTTTTCTGCCAATTTCTGAATAAATTAATTTCTAAGAATTTTTTGCGCATGTTGGTACCAACAGTATTTGTATCAAAAGTTTTTACAATGACTCCTCTTGCTATTCTAATTAAATCTTGTGGATTTATACCAAAACTTGATAGCCAACATTGAATTTTTGTAAGACGGGTATCAATGAAAACCGGGAACACTTTAAGGTGCCGCGTATAGGCCTATATGCACTCTTTGAGTAAAACGAATATATTTTTGTAGTTCATATGTCAGAGGCATTCTATGAGTAAAGTTAAAAGAAAATCTGTGCGTGGGCGCAAATGAGACCCCCCTTTCATCAACTTGAAATTGTTGTCTGCAACTTCTTTCAATTTGGACAAGCTTATAATTTTGTCGTTTGGTTAACATGGTGGAGATTGTGTACCACATGACGGATAACTTCTACGGCCAAATAGCCCCACTTCCGGTAAGACTTTGTGCAATAACTTTCCTATTTCTGCGTCAATTTCCAAGCGGTTTTCTAGCATGTACCCCGCTTTACTCAGTTCTTTCCCCAGATGTATATTCTATTCCCCCCCCCCACACACACACACACCACCACCACCACCAAAAACAATATATTCCAACCGACCAGAAGAACGACAAAGTCTTCGGATAGTTGTTGTGGTAGGTTGGGATTATTTTTGGGAAAAGTACAGGGAGCTTTCAAGTGAGTCATACATCTGAGGAAAGAAGTCAGTTAGGTAGGTATGTTGTGCCTAATCTTAGTTTTTTGCCTTATTTCGAAATTGGGCATGCATGCCTATTTTCGAAATTGGGCACGGAACTTTGCCTAATTTCGTAACTGGGCATCCATTTTCGAAATTATGATTCAGTAAGTTCCGTGTGTCATGCAGAACTATTTCTGTCGAGTTTTTATTGATAATTGAATCAAATAACGCCCGAAATGTTGATATTATTTACGGTTTACTGCGACAGTGTCATGCAGAACTATTTCTGTCGATTTATTCTCGTTTTTTTCCTCGCCGATTTATTAGAAATGAATCGAACAACGACATAATGATTATTTTGGGTAGGTATAAAAAGCTGACTGGCTGACTAGCTGACCAGCTGACTGGCTGACCAGGTAAATGGCTGACCACAGAGTTACCACAGTCTTGCTCCCACTTATTTTTGACTGCATATCTGCAACTCCTCCTTAACCCACACTTTATTCTCATATTATAGACATAGAAGGGAATTTTACATTAGATTTATCTTATACTTAAGTTCAGTTATTAGGACTTCTTATTATTGAATTAGGAAGATTTTTCTAGGGAAAAATGTTGCAAATATTTATCAAGTACATTTGTGTATTTTTCTTTTGTCATTTTGCTGTTATTTAAAAACTGTTTTAGATTTATATTTTGTGAACATTTCTTTTCAATTTCTTGTCATAGATCTAATTGTGTGTGTGTGTGGGGGGGGGGGGTGCGTTATTGTTTTGATATCTTTTTTTCTTTCTTTAAAAAAAAACTTAATTGATAATAGCTGCAAAGAAACACATTTTAAAGAATTCACACTTTTCCTTTATTTATCTTATATTATTTCCAATTTTTATGCTGCTGAAATGAATCTTAAAGTTCTCTCTTTCTCAAATTTGTTTTTATATGGATAAAATGTTGGGTAGACTTATAGTGTTTATAATCGATTCACTATTAAACGAGAATAATTTTAGTTGAACTGCTTTATCAAAACAACTGAAATTATTCTCGTTTAATAGTGAATCTATTATAAAAATGTGGTATAAGACTGTGTTTTTCATGTATTTCACTATGTACAAAAGACATTTTAACAGTTAAATAATTCATTCCTAATGTAAGCATTATAGTATAAATTACAATAATCTAAGCTAAAATCATTTTTTAACCCTTTCCCAAATGGCCAATATTTAGACTGCTCCTATTTGAAAGCTACTCCAGGAGACATTATTAAATTATGTAGGATTTATGTGAAATTTAGTAAAATAAATTATACTGAGAGGCAAAAGAAAGTTTACTTTTTTTCTTTTGTCAATATCTCACCTAATTTTCACCATATTGACTCAAAATTTTGTAAAATTTAATTCTACCCATTAACTAATAATACGGTGTGATAAATTTCACATGAAATTGCTTGATTATCCATACTCTTGCTATATCCTAATTTTGCAAACTTTGCACGTGCGAGTTAGTGGAGCATCAAATATTGCTGTTCAATTGCTATTTGATTTCTTTATTTGTTATTACACCAAATCACAAGCTTAAATTTTCTCTAACATTATAACATTCATCTCGTTTGCTGGTAGAAATCGATCAATATTCTACTTTTTGGCATTTGGGCCCATTTTTCTATGACACAGTTTACTATGAAAGAAACTAGACACTATAAACCCTTAGTCAGGTAGCTAGGAATATTCTGTGCAAATTTGGTCAAAATGTTGAAAATCTGTCTATAAATTTAGAAGGGGTTATGTCGGATAACTTGTTTACATCAAGTCACCTTTTGTCATGACGCATCGTTAGGTGGTAAAGCACTAACAATCTATGCATGGTCCAAGGTGACTGGGCACTTTCCGTGAAAATTCTATCCAAATCCGTTCATAAATGTAGGGGTTGTGTCAATGTGAATATTTGCATCAATTAATTGATTAAGTCCCCTTTTTAGATGGCGCTGTGCGATATGAAAACACCTTCGCAACGGAAGGAAGGACAGACAGACTGATAGGCGGAGGTTACATCAATAAACGAACACCTTCGGTGGCGTTTGAAATCGTACATAGTCTATTAATCGTTTTCTCGGAAAACCTGAAAGAACGAGGGTGTATACTTATTTTTGCCTCTCAGTATATATCGAAGCAGATGGAAAAATTGATAATTAGATCCATCAGCATTTTTTCCTGTCAACATTTTTTCAAAGCATTTCTACAGGGGACGTCCAAACAAGGTCTTGTTTGATAAAGGGTTAAGCAAATAATGAATTATTGCAATCATTATCACCCATCTCCTTAACAATTCCCCCAAACAAGGGAGTTTTAGATTTAGTTAAAAATGAAAATTATTTTTCTATTGTAAAGGAAACATTAAATCAAAGGAAATTTTGGTGTTTATCAGCATTTCCTTCTTTTGTCTGAATTAGTTCAAAAGCTTTCTTTACCAAAATATCAAAACCATGGTTTTTGGGGGGAAAGGATAAAAAGGGTTAAAAGTAATCCAACCCTTAACCAATTGAATGGATACATTTTCTGGGGTCATATTTTCTACAGACAAAATATGTGAAATAATGTCTTTTACTAGCTGAAAAATGAATGTTGATGACATTTTTTTTTCTGACTGGTATTACTGACATTTTGATTTTCGAGGAATAGTCAGCTGCCCCAAAAATACTGAGTAGAATAGTTGATTATTCATAGTTGAAGTATCATGAAAAGTCAGCTGACCAAATAAAGTCGCTGACCAGAGTAACTGACGAGTGAAGTTCAATGAATAGTCAGCTGACCAAATAAAATAGCTGACCAGGATAGCTGACCAGTGAAGTTCCATGAATAGTCAGCTGACCAAATAAAGTAGCTGACCAAAATAGATGACAAATGTAGTTCAATGAATTGTCAGCTGACCAAATAAAGTAGCTGACCAATGTAGTTCAATGAATACCATAATCAGTTGACCAAATAAAGTAGCTGACCAGAATAGCTGACCAGTGAAGTTCAATGAATCGTCAGCTGAAAAGTAGCTGACCAGAATAGCTGACCAATGTAGTTCAATGAATAATCAGCTGACCAAATAAAGTAGCTGACCAGAGTAGCTGACCAGTGAAGTTCAATGAATAGTCAGCTGACCAAATAAAGTAGCTGACCAGAAAAGCTGACCAGTGAAGTTCAATGAATAATCAGCTGACCAAATAAAGTAGCTGACCAGAATAGCTGTCCAGTGTAGTGTCATGAATAATCAGCTGACCAAATAAAGTAGCTGACCAGAATAGCTGTCAAGTGAAGTTAAGTGAATAATCAGCTGACCAAATAAAGTCATATCCACAGGCAGGCCTACTTATGGTCATATCTATGATTAAGTTAAAATATTCAAAATCAAAATTGACTGTTTCACCTAAAGTTCCTTCTAAAAATGTATGGGAAAGCATAATCTGAGTTTTCTCTGATGAAATTCTCTCTTTGATATGTTGATGTGGCTCATTTACATCAGAGCGTACTACCATTCAAAAACAATGGAAAGTTCGACAAAAGTTGTGGCGCTTTGACCGCCCTCGGATCTTAAACGATATCCTTAAAACGCCAAGTCCACGGGTGGTAAACAGAGAAACTAGCTCCAAAAAGAGGAAGTTGCATAGAGCGAAAATTTGAAGGTCACGAACATATTTTCTAAAATTATTTCTTTTAAAGCGAGTTTTTGAGAAATCTGGCGATGCTGTAATATGAAGAAATGGTCGAAGTTTGTTGTGCACAGGAGTATACGATATTAGTAGCAGGGTTTGAATACAATCGTTGAAAAACATTTCAAAATCGAAAGTAAAAAAGTTTTTACTTTCGATTTTGAAATGTTTTTCAACGATTATATTCAAACTCTGCTTACAAACACCGTATATTCTCGTGCACAACAAACTTCGACCATTTCTTCATATTACAGTATCGCCGGATTTTTCAAAAACTCGTTGTAAAAGGAAAAAAGTGTAGAAAAATGTGTTCTTGACCTACCTTTGTATACAGATTTTAGCTCTATGCAACTACCTCAGTAGAGGCCGGATGTCACGAGGAAACGAAATACCGTTGACTCTTTTTGGAGCTAGTTTCTCTGTTTACCACCCGTGAAGTCGGCTTAAACAAGGTATTCGGAAACACTGATATTCACAAATGAAATAAAAAATGCAAAAATTTGATTTACTAAGTGTAGAAAAGTAGATGAAATGGGAATGATGTCCAAAATAGTAGAATTGGGAGTAGAGACAAATTGGGAGTAGACCAAATGGGATGTGAAATGAAATCTGTAAAAGTACTGGTACGGGAAACAACATCAGTCCATAATTAGGTGCTCCAGCTGTCGCGATATGACAATAGCAGTTGAATGATGCATTAAAACCCAATCAATCGTGGATTTATCCTTTTCCCAAATGACAAAAAAGGTTGGCGGTTCAATTTGAACGGTCCTCAGACAACAAAATGGATGTTGTTAAAGATATAATTTGTGTACAATATAGCACGGAAACTATTGAGGAAAAAAGAGAAAAAGCTGATCATCAGCCTTTTCTTCATCTTTTGTCTCAACATTTTCCCGGGCCTTTTCTGTTAGAGAAAATGGTTTGGGAAAGGTTTAATATGAATTGAATATATTGAGAACAGTTGTTCAAAATCAATTGATCAAATATTTTCCAAGCAACAAGATTTTTGACAGCAGCTGAAAGTTTTCTTCAGTATTGCAAGCAATTTCTTTTAACCTTTTACCAAACGATAAAAATGTACATGTATGGTGTTCATTTGAAAGCTGCTAAAGACCGACTGGATGTTACTAAAGGTAAATTTCTGAATAATGTATAGAACAGAAAATATTGAGGCAAAATGAGAAAATGATGGTTATCAGGAATTTCTCAAGGCATTCAAACATTTCTTTTCTTCTACATCATGTTTTTCAAAACTTTTCAACCCACTATATCTTTTTACCCCTTTCCTGTACAAATAAAATATGAAAATGTGCATATTTATCAACATTTTGTAACAACACACTCTATTGAAGCATGGAAGTTAAATATTCTTTTGTCTAGCCCTCATTAATTTCACCCTTTCTCTAAGAACAAAAAATAGAAGTTTTCATACAATTAAGTACAGAAATTGATGAAGTAAAGGGAAGAAAATTAATATAACAACTTTGAAAACAGATTGTTTGGCAAAATGTTAAGGACAAGTCTCAGTTTTGTTTAAATTCTAGATAAATATACATGTATGCCAAATTGGTGCTTAATATGGTCATGTGCTACTGTCATTGAATGGTAATGACATTTTCAAATGATAAGGGTGAAGGGAATGGATAGTTAACCCTTACCCAAATGATTAACAATTTTTTGACAGGTCCACATGCAAAGGAGTTGCAGATGGCAAAACAAAATTGAATGGTAAACTAAAAACAAAATACCGGTATCTATGATAATAATCACATGAATTCTTGAAAGAAGAGATACAAAATGTTGGATATCAATATTTAAAATTTGTTTTTATTTCGAGAGATTTTTAACAAAAATTCTGTAGGCTCATCAAAAGCTGGTTTTGTTTAATCCTTTTCCAAGAGGAAAAAAATGAATTCTTTCCATTTGAAATCTGTTGCACATCATGATCAAAGCCCTGAAAGGTATGTTGATTAAGATAGGGTTTGTGTCCAATTTTTGCATAGAAAATAGTGAAAAAGGAGACAAAGGGCAGGCATACCAGAAATAATTTCCTTCATTCCATTCAAGTTTTTTAAGCATAGTGTCAAACCAGACCACTACTTGGGAAAGGGCCAAGAAACAGCTAATTTGCTATTCAACTGACAGGCTCTCAACTGACTATAACAATTCCAACACCTTGATAATTTGTGTATCAAGATAAGATATCAAGTCTCTTAACCCTATTGCTTGTTCATTTTAACTTGAGATATTTGCATACTGATTTCACGCTTCGGGTATTATCGATATAATTGATAAGATACCTTTGAAATATAGATTCTATTTTCGCATAACATTTCAATTGCCTACGTGGCGTATTGGATAGCGCGTTGGGCTCATGATATTGAAGATCGAGGTTCGAAACGAACTAGAATCTTTTATGTTTTCTTTTTACTATTGTGTGCTTTATATCTTTTAATTTTACTATTGATATACTTTCTTTGTATTTATTTCTATATTTTTGTAAAATTTCTATTCATTTCAGTTGTATACATGTATTTTATTAATAATCTTATTAGATTATTTCATTTCAAACATAGCATTTCAACATCCAAGTTACATCTCGTCAGCAGTGTCAGTAGGGTGAATTACATCTAAAATCTGCGTTTAAGTTATGCGTTTAAGTGTAACTTAAACATACCAAAATGTCAGCTTTCTTTGTCGCTGTCGTGGGACACTTGTCATCCCGAACAGAATGGTACTTTGCATTATCCATTACGATAGCTGACTTGACTATAAGATTCGGCAGCAGCCTCTCCTGCATCCATTTGGTAAATGTTTCTCCGTCTATTTCCCCATGGTAGTCTCCGGTTGACGACGCCGCTTTATACACAAGTTTGGCCCCCGGAACGAATCCTGTCCTAGAACCAGCATGAACGACTATTATGCGCTGTCCCTTGTTGAGTGGAGCAAAAATTTACACCGTGAACTCTAGGACGCTGCCAGCAACTCTTCTTCGTATAGGACGTGTCGAGCCAGGTCTCGTCAGTGTAAACTAACTGGAATCCTCTATCTTCCAATTCTTTCTTTCTATCGTAAAACATGAGTCTTTGTTTAACAATATCAGTCTTTTCTATCAGTTTTTTTTCCTGTTGTTCTCAACTTTTTTAAACGAAAATCCCATCTTCTTTAAAGTGTTAAATAGAAGAATGCGACCTCCGGGGTAAACGAAATTCACGAGGATGATAATTGCAGAAAAAAATATTTATTAATAAAAAACAGTCACCTTCTGAGATTCGATCCTTGACCGTAAGGTCTGAAGTCAGAGATACTTACCATTACACCACAGACTTTGCATGAAGAAAGACTAATATTTAACGCTAAATAAATATTCATTTCAATACAATCGTGACCCAATATGACCCGAATATGCAAATATCTCGGGTTAATTTGAACGATTAATATCCATATGACAAAATATGGGTGTGGTTAAATTTAGAATGGGCTGCCAACAAAATAATTGATTTAACAGTGAAAAAAAAATGGTTATTTGATAGCATAGATAAAATTGAAAGAAAAGGAGAAATTGCTGATAATCAGCAATTTATTCTTTCCTTTTAATGTTTTTACAAAACTATTCCTACTAGGGGCATGAGAAGCAGGTGTTGATTGGGAATGGGTAAACTCTTTTCCAGACAATCAGCTTTAACAGACAGTCAAATTCAAAGATTGAACAGGTAACAAAATACATATTACAGTAAGAATAATGTAGTGTGCAATATATCAATAACAAAAATATAAGAAAAGGAAAAACTGCATTTTCTATAATTCCATCATTTTCCAAAATCTCTTCCATTCAATTAAGTGTAACAATTTTCTTGTTACAGTGTGTGATGTTTTCTTGAAGAAGCAAAGGGTTGCTGTCAATAATTCTCTACCTTACTATTATAACCTCAATTATTGGAAAATGGTGTAAGTTATCTAAGAACTGGTTGATGCTGATTGGTCAATGGGTTTTGATTGACAGCTGTCAATTAACACTTTGAATGGTTAATATAACATGACTTTGTTGATCTCTAAAACTAGCCAATTACACATCATTCTTTTAAGTCTGATGGAGCCTGATTGGCTGAGATTTTGATTGGGAAAGTTTGTATGAATGAAATAGTAGGAGCTATCAAACTCCCAATATATTCTTAGTTCTTTTCTTAAAAATGGGATTTATATTAACATACCATTTATGTCTTAACCCATTACCAAACAACAAAATTCTGGGTTGGTCCAAATTCAAAGATGTTGCAGACAACAATTCAAAATGAATTATTTTTTGCATTTTTGGGTTATTTTGTGTAGAAAACATTGTGGAAAATGAAGAAATTGCTTGTCACAAGCAATTTCTTCATTTTCCACAATGTTTTCCTGTTTATCTATGTCTCTGCTTTAAGGGAGTCAACAAGAGTCATTGTGTGGTAATGGGTCAGTCCAAGTTAAATGTGTAGTGTTACATTGGTTCAATTTTGTAAACTTAAAAAGGTTTCAACCACTGTTTTATCAGTCTTAAGGTGTTGTAAGAAAAATCTTTATAGCATGAATATGGTTTACATTATTGTATGTTAAAGTATAAATGGACATCGAGTCGTGAGCCGTGACGGAAGGTTACGGTATATTCCAATACATGTAAATAGGGAGGAGTGCCTTTTTCCTTTAAATAAAAGCGAACAATGGCACCTGGTATTGCGTGCTGCATGTGATGTCGTGTGAGTTCAGTGGTTGTATCCAGGTAGGATTTCGTCGATTTATTACAGGGAAACGTGTTCGAGTCCGATTTTTCTATAATTCGAAATCCCTCTTCCCCCGTCAATTTAGACTCGCTGATCTTTGACCATTCACAGGTCGTTGTCTATCTATAAATGTTCTGGGTTATTTGTTAACAGTATATACATGTACAAGTGACCAGGGTCTCCTGTTATTTTAATTGTTACAACATGGAAATATCTTTGAAAAAAAGAAAACCTATGTGGATATATATCTTATTTGAAAGGTGAGTAGATTCTCAAATTTCATCTAAATACCAATCAACATTCTAACACATAAAAATACTTTTTTTAAATGCACCACATTTTGGACAAATGAATTGCTCATAACAAAATTTGTTCCTCATTTCCTACAAAGTTTTTTACCCAGAAAGATTTCAGTGGTCAGGTGCTCTAGTCAATATTTCTATTTGGTCAGCTGACTATTCATTAAAACTTATTGGTCAGCTACTCTAGTCTATATTTCTATTTGGTGAGCTGACTATCAAATCTCTGGTCAGCTACTCTCGTCTATATTTGTCATTGGTCAGCTGACTATTGAATAAATTTCAGTGCTAAGCTACTCTGGTAAATATTTCTATTTGGTCAGCTGACTATTAAATCTCAGTGGTCAGCTACTCTGTTCTATATATTTGTATTTGGTCAGCTAATTATTTATCAAATCTCAGTGATCAGCTACTCTGGACTATGTTTGTACATGTATTTGGTCAGCTGACTGCTAATCAAATCTCAGTGATCAGCTACTCTAGTCAATATTTCTATTTGGTCAGCTGACTGCTAATCAAATCTCAGTGGTCAGCTACTCTAGTCACTATTTCTATTTGGTCAGCTGACCATCAAATCTCTGGTCAGCTACTCTAGTTAATATTTCTTTTCAGTCAGCTAACTATCAAATCTCTGGTCAGCTATTCTCGTCTATTTTTGTCTTTGGTCAGCTGACTATTAAATAAATCTCAGTTGTCAGCTACTCTGGTAAATAATTCTATTTGGTCAGCTGACTATTAAATCTCAGTGGTCAGCTACTCTGTTCTATAATTATATTTGTATTTGGTCAGCTAATTATTTATCAAATCTCAGTGGTCAGCTACTCTGGACTATGTTTGTACATGTATTTGGTCAGCTGACTATTCATTAAATCTCAGTGATCAGCTACTCTAGTCAATATTTCTATTTGGTCAGCTGACTGCTAATCAAATCTCAGTGGTCAGCTACTCTAGTCTATATTTCAAATTGGTCAGCTGACTGCTTATCAAATCTCAGTGGTCAGCTACTCTAGTCAATATTTCTATTTGGTCAGCTGACTATCAAATCTCTGGTCAGCTACTCTAGTCTGTTTTTCAAATTGGTCAGCTGACTGCTTATCAAATCTCAGTGGTCAGCTACTCTAGTCAATATTTCTATTTGGTCAGCTGACCATCAAATCTCTGGTCAGCTACTCTAGTCTGTTTTTAAAATTGGTCAGCTGACTGCTTATCAAATCTCAGTGGTCAGCTACTCTAGTCAATATTTCTTTTTGGCCAGCTGACTATCAAATCTGTGGTCAGCTACTCTCGTCTATTTTTGTCTTTGGTCAGCTGACTATCAAATAAATCTCAGTTGTCAGCTACTCTGGTAAATAATTCTATTTGGTCGGCTGACTATTAAATCTCAGTGGTCAGCTACTCTGTTCTATATATTTGTATTTGGTCAGCTAATTATTTATCAAATTTCAGTGGTCAGCTACTCTGGACTATGTTTGTATTTGGTCAGCTGACTATTCATTAAATGTCAGTGGTCAGCTACTCTAGTCAATATTTCTATTTGGTCAGCTGACTACTAGTATCAAATCTCTGGTCAGCTACTCTCGTCTATATTTGTCTTTGGTCAGCTGACTATTAAATAAATCTCAGTGGTCAGCTACTCTGGTAAATAGTTCTGTTTGGTCAGCTGACTGTCAAATCCAAGTGGTCAGCTACTCTAGTCAATTTTTTCATTTGGTCAGCTGACTGCTTATTAAATCTCAGTGGTCAGCTACTCTAGTCAATACTTCTATTTGGTCAGCTGACTATTTATTAAATCTCAGTGGTCAGCTAATAAGGCCCTGGTTTCTCGAAAATACTTAAGTATGTTCTCATGTTCAAATCTGAGCACCGTGCTAAAACGCACGAAATCCATGTGAACTTCAATCAAATACCCTTCAACGTTGGAGAGTATTCCTTTGAAGTTGAGCATGTTCTCATAAATCTGTACTTCAGTAATTTCCGAGAAACCAGGGCCTGGTCAATGTTTGTATTTGGTCAGCTGACTACACATTAAATCTTAGTAAGTGGTCAGCTATTGCGTTCAATATTTCTATTTAGTCTGCTGACTATTGATTAAATCTAAGTAGTCAGTTACTCTAGTCTTTATTTCTACTATTTGGTCAGCTGACTATAAAATCTCAGTGGTCAGCTACTCTGGTCTATATTTGTCTTTGGTCAGCTGACTATTCAATATATTTTAGTGGTCAGCTATTGCGGTCAACATTTCTATTTGGTCAGCTGACTATTCAAAATATTTTAGTGGTAAGCTATTGCGGTCAATATTTCTGTTTGGTCAGCTGACTATTCATTAAAACTTATTGGTCAGCTACTCTAGTCTATTTTTCTATTTGGTCAGCTGACTATCAAATCTCTGGTCAGCTACTCTCATCTTTATTTGTCTTTGGTCAGCTGATTATTAGATAAATTTTAGTGGTCAGCTACTCTATTCAATATTTGTATTTGGTCAGCTGACTATTCATTAATATTTAGTGGTCAGCTTTTGCGGTCAATATTTCTATTTGGTCAGCTGACTATTCAATAAATCTCAGTGGTCAGCTACTCTAGTCTATATTTCTATTTGGTCAGCTGACTATCAAATCTCTGGTCAGCTACTCTTGTCTATATTTGTATTTGGTCAGCTGACTATTAAATAAATCTCAGTGGTCAGCTTCTCTGGTAAATATTTCTATTTGGTCAGCTGACTGTTAAATGTAAGTGGTCAGCTATTTTGGTCAATATTTCTATTTGGTCAGCTGACTATTTATCAAATCTCAGTGGTCAGCTACTCTAGTCAATTATTCTTTTTTTTTATCTGACTGTTTATCAAATCTCAGTGGTCAGCTACTCTAGTCAATATTTTTCCATTTCAACTAAGGTCAGCTGACTATTTATCAAATCTCAGTGGTCAGCTACTCTAGTCTATATTTCAATTTGGTCAGCTGACTGTTTATCAAATCTCAGTGGTCAACTGCTCCAGTCAATATTTCTATTTGGTCAGCTGACTATCCAATAAATCTCAGTGGTCAGCTACTCTAGTCAATATTTCTATTTGGTCAGCTGACTATCCATTAAATCTCAGTGGTCAGCTACTCTGGACTATGTTTGTATTTGGTCAGCTGACTATCCATTAAATCTCAGTGGTCAGCTACTCTAGTCAATATTTCTATTTGGTCAGCTGACTATCCATTAAATCTCAGTGGTCAGCTACTCTAGTCTATATTTCTATTTGGTCAGCTGACTATCCATTAAATCTCAGTGGTCAGCTACTCTAGTCAATATTTCTATTTAGTCAGCTGACTATCCATTAAATCTCAGTGGTCAGCTACTCTAGTCTATATTTCTATTTGGTCAGCAGCTGACTGTTCATTAAAATCTCAGTGGTCAGCTATTGCAGCCAATATTTCTATTTGTTTAGCTGACTATTTTAAATTTGTGGTCAGCTACTGGCATTTAATCTATTAGCAAAAAACAAACAATAGAATGCCCCAAATTGACAGATGTACATAATTTCAAGTCAATGAATTTCATTTTTTTTATCTTAGTATAAAATATTGTTGAAAATAAAAAAAAATGATTGTCAAAAGCAACTTCTTCATTTTTCACAATGGTTAAACTTGTCCAAAGCCATGTTAGGCATCAAAGGGAGTAAAAAGTCATGTTAAATGACTTAATTTTATTTGGTCAGCTGGCTATACCTAGGGTAAAGGGTTATATTACACTGAACCCTTATTTTACCGTTTCCCAACAGACATAAAGTTTTGATGTCCTTGCTTAATAAAACTTTGCAAAATTGAAACACATTTAATTTAGTTTAAAAACAGTCTTTACAAAAGAATAGTCCTCAGTCTCTTCTGTTTCACTGATGTTTCAAATTTAAAAGGTGTGAACAAAATTTGTCAAAGGATTCAAAAATAGTAAAAGATTGGGATTTTTTCTAAATTCTTCATAACCAATTGCTATGGATTAATGATTGTTATTGTTATTTCAAATAAATGGTTTTGCTTCGATAAGTTTAAATAGTTTATACAACATTATTAAAATTTAGTACTTAATGTCCTCTTTGTAATGAAATATTTAATAACTCATAAAATTTTTCATATGCATGTACATCTTTTTTAAATGATATTTAATTCTACCAATGCCCACAAATCAACTCTTTTTGACTCCCTAAAAGATAAAGGCTGTGGAAAACAGTGGAAAATGAAGAAATTTCTTGTGACAAGTATTTTCTTCATTTCCTACAATGTTTTCTTCACTAAAAGACCAAACCATGTTAAGTTTGATTTACTTAGAATTGTCATCTGTAATATCTTTGAATTTTAAAGTCTAAAAAAAATTCTGCTGGTAATAGGGGAATAAAATAGACTATAATTATATTATTAAAAAGTGATATAAAGAAAATGAAATAAGAAGGAAAAAATAATCACATACCATTCATAATTAATCAGATACAACTCATAAACTACAACAACAAAAATTATACAAGAATTTGATAAAGTTAAAATACATCTTTTCTCCAAACTTCATCACACAATTAGATCTATAAAAAAATCCTATTAATGAACATAAAACTGAAGAGATTCAAGATAGTAAAATTTTCTTCTGAGTCAAAAGAATAAAGTGTGGGTTAAGGAGGAGTTGCAGATAAGCAGTCAAAAATAAGTGGGAGCAAGACAGTGGTAACTCTGTGGTCAGCCATTTACCTGGTCAGCCAGTCAGCTGGTCAGCTAGTCAGCCAGTCAGCTTTTTATACCTACCCGATTATTTTACGGTTTACTTTAATTTTTGATGCTTCCTACGTACTCGTTGCTGCCGCGGATCAAGGATTTCTGTGATGGGGTTAGAATTTACAGATAGAAAGGCTCGTTTTCCAAGTATTACACAATTTTGACGGAATTTCTGCATTGAAATAAAACAATCAGGCTGCAGAGACAGTGGCAAATCCAGAGGGGGTGCAGGAGTCAAACAAACCTCCTCTGAATCCTAATTATTTCAATTTCATGTAAAAATTCAGTCAGAATTTGTAATAATAAGAGAACGAACAACCTTTTTGTAATTTCGAACCACCTTACAAAGTCTGGATCTGCCGCTGAGAGGGATTTCCTTTGAACCTCGAAAATTCCTCCACCCATTGGATACGCCTCTGCATTGTAAACGTGTACACCAGAATGTAAAAACTTCATCTGTGGGTCCCAGTCGAAAACGAAAGTAAAGTGCCATTCCCTAAACGAAACCTGTCTCCTGGTGTATTGATGTTTATCCACATGCGAGAAAGACATACGGCAACATTTTATCTGAATTTTCAGCTGGGAAGGATTGGCTTTTTCAGCTTGGTTGGTCGCTTGTTCTGGCCATCATGGTGGGACTGATCTAGGAGTATTTATACTCTCTTCAACCTCCTTGGACTGATCGGCTTGTTTGGAAAGGTCAGTTGCTTGTTCTGGCCTGCATGGTGGGACAGATCAGCTTGTTCGGAAAGGTAGGTCGCTTGTTCTGGCCAGCATGGCGGGAAGGTTTGGCTTGTTCGGAAAGGTCGGCCGCTTGTTTTGTCCAGCATAGTGGGACGGATCGGCTTGTTCGGAAAGGTCGGTCGCTGGTTCTGGCCAGCATGGTGGGACAGATCAGCTTGTTTGGAAAGGTCGGTCGCTTGTTCTGGCCAGCACGGTGGGACGGACTGGCTTGTTCGGAAAGGTCAGACGCTTATTCTGGCCAGCACGGTGAGACGGATCGGCTTGTTCGGAAAGGTTGATCGCTTGTTCTGGCCAGCACGATGGGAAGGATTGGCTTGTTCGGCTGAGTTGGTCGCTTGTTCTGGCCATCATGGTGGGACGGATCGGCTTGTTCGGAAAGGTCGGTCGCTTGTTCTGGCCAGTATGTTGGGATGGATCAGCTTATTTGGAAAGGTCGGTCGCTTGTTCTGGCCAGCACGGTGGGACGGATCGGCTTTTTCCGAAAGGTCGGTCGCTTGTTCTGGCCAGCACAGTGAGACGGATCGGCTTGTTCGGAAAGGTCAGTCGCTTGTTCTGGCCAGCACGATGGGAAGGATTGGCTTGTTTGGCTGAGTTGGTCGCTTGTTCTGGCCATCATGGTGATACGGATCGGCCTGTTCAGAAAGGTCAGTCGCTTGTTCTGGCCAGCATGTTGGGACGGATCGGCTTGTTCAGAAAGGTCAGTCGCTTGTTCTGGCCAGCAAGGTGGGACGGATCGGTTTGTTCGGAAAGGTCGGTCGCTTGTTCTGGCCAGCACGGTGGGAAGGATCAGCTTGTTCCGAAAGGTCGGTCGCTTGTTCTGGCCAGCACGGTGAGACGGATCGGCTTGTTCGGAAAGGTCGATCGCTTGTTCTGGCCAGCACGATGGGAAGGATTGGCTTGTTTGGCTGAGTTGGTCGCTTGTTCTGGCCATCATGGTGGTACGGATCGGCTTGTTCGGAAAGGTCAGTCGCTTGTTCTGGCCAGCATGTTGGGACGGATCGGTTTGTTCGGAAAGGTCGGTCGCTTGTTTTGGCCAGCACGATGGGAAGGATTGGCTTGTTTGGCTGAGTTGGTCGCTTGTTCTGGCCATCATGGTGGTACGGATCGGCTTGTTCGGAAAGGTCAGTTGCTTGTTCTGGCCAGCATGTTGGGACGGATCGGCTTGTTCAGAAAGGTCGGTCGCTGGTTCTGGCCAGCATGGTGGGAAGGATTGGCTTGTTCGGCTGAGTTGGTCGCTTGTTCTGGCCATCATGGTGGTACGGATCGGCTTGTTCGGAAAGGTCAGTCACTTGTTCTGGCCAGCATGTTGGGACGGATCGGCTTGTTCAGAAAGGTCAGTCGCTTGTTCTGGCCAGCAAGGTGGGATGGATCAGTTTGTTCGGAAAGGTCGGTCGCTTGTTCTGGCCAGCACGGTGGGACGGATCGGCTTGTTCCGAAAGGTCGGTCGCTCGTTCTGGCCAGCACGGTGAGACGGATCGGCTTGTTCGGAAAGGTCGATCGCTTGTTCTGGCCAGCACGATGGGAAGGATTGGCTTGTTCAGCTGAGTTGGTCGCTTGTTCTGGCCATCATGGTGGTACGGATCGGCTTGTTCGGAAAGGTCAGTCGCTTGTTCTGGCCAGCATGTTGGGACGGATCGGTTTGTTCGGAAAGGTCGGTCGCTTGTTCTGGCCAGCATGTTGGGACGGATCGGCTTGTTCAGAAAGGTCAGTCGCTGGTTTTGGCCAGTATGGTGGGACGGATCGGCTTGTTTGGAAAGGTCAGTCGCTTGTTCTGGCCAGCACAGTGGGACGGATCGGCTTGTTCGGAAAGGTCGGTTGCTTGTTCTGGCCAGCATGGTGGGACGGATCAGCTTGTTCGGAAAGGTCGGTCGCTGGTTCTGGCCAGCATGGTGGGAAGGATTGGCTTGTTCGGCTGAGTTGGTTGCCGGTTCTGGCCAGCATGGTGGGAAGGATCTGCTTGTTTGGCTGGGTCGCTCACTAGTTCTGGCCAGCATTGTAGGGAGGAGTGGCTTGTTCGGCTGTTTTGACAGCCCTTAAAGATACAGTTTGGCCTCTACAGCTTATTGAGCAGGGAAAAATGCTGGATATGGTATTTTTCACAGAAAGGGCTTCCCCTGTTTAAATGGTTTTACAATCAACTCACTATTTTGAGTTAGTTATCTTGAAAGTCTAAATGAAATTAGAACATATCAAATTAATTAACATAAGTATGCAGATCTATGGTAGATCACATATATTTAGCAGATGAAAAGCTTCATAATGAATCTTGTTTGCTTTAAAAGAACCATTTCTAAAATGCCGATATTTAACTTAGTGAAATCATTCTAATTTTGGTGGTTAGAAAGCCCAAAGCAATGGATCTAATTCAGGCTACGAAAAAATGTGGAACTTCAACTTAAATAAATGGAATCGAGTGTAGATATGATTTTAATGGCAATATTATCTATAATTTTGATGTACTGCTGAATGTGTAAACAAATTGATAAAGGCAGAGACATATAATGAAATGTTTACCTATATCTCTGATAAAAGATAAGGTACGAAATGCTTAGGGTACGAATCAACTTCCGCGCAAACGGAAGAAGAATGTTCCGTATGTTCTGTTCGGTACGGAACTTTAGCTGTTCGGTACCGAACTTTTATTGGAATAAAAAGTGCTTAAAATGATTTTGTAAGTGCAAACTGTGATACCTCCCTAAAACGGATATTTTGAAGATGAGTTCTGCACAGAAAATGGCCCGATATACCTTAAAATAATTATAAATAAGCTATCTCGCCGAGTTTCGAAATTAGGCAAATGAGTTCTGCAGGGATTTGCCGAATTTCGAAAATAGGCAAATCCGAAAATCGGCACAATAGGTACATGCAACAGAACATAAGAAGACTAATGCAGAAATCATTGCACACATTCTTATCTGAATCCGGGTTAAGACAAAAATGCGGCTTTATTAAATGCTATGATAAGTATGCATAAGTATGCATGAATTTAAAATCCTAAACCGTACAAAATGCTTATAAATGTTTATATTTGGAATGGAGATATAACACAGTTTAGGAATTACTGGCATTTTTCAAATTTCGCCGCTAACTCTTTGGTGCTAATCTAACTCTTTGGTGCTAATTTCAGGTCTTCTACCTTAAAAGAAATATTGAGAACCAAGTACAATTTCAAAAAGATGTGCCACACCCAACATACTAGGCCTACAGACTAACGAGTTTTATTCTGGCCAAATTTAGAATTAATCTGGACAAACTTTTTACTGACACTTATATACTGAGAGGCAAAAATAAGTATACACCCTAGTTATTCCACGTTTTCTGAGAAAACGATTCATAAAGTATGTACGGTTTTTAATCGCCACCGAAGGTGGTCGTTTATTGATGTAACCTTCTTCGCCTATCCGTGTTTATGTTGTGTTTCCGTTGCGAAGGCCTTTTCATAGCCTACAGCGTCACTGAAAAGGGGATATAATCGATTGATTAATGCAAGCATCCACAGTGGCACAAACCCTCCATTTATTAACGGATTTGGATAAAATTTTCATAGAAAGTTTCAAGTCACCTAAGACCATGCGTACATTGTTATTGTTTTTTTTTCCTATTACGATGCGTCATGGTAAAAGGGAGCTTGGTGAAAACAAGCTATCTGGCATAACTCCTTCTAAATATTTTGACAGATTTTGATGAAAATTTGCGTAGAATGTTTTTACACACCTGACTAAGTGTATATAGTGTCAAATGTCTCTCATATCATACTGTGTCATAGGAAAATGGGTCTTAATGCAACAAAGTGGCTTATTTGCCGATTTCTACCAGCCACCAAGAATTGGGTTGTAATGTTAGAGAAAATTTGACGTTGTGATTTGTTGTGGTAAAGAATAAAGAAATCAAATACGGTTTAACGGCAACATTTGATGCTCCACCAAGTCGCACGTGCAAAGTTCGCAAAATCGGCATTTAGCATAAGCATGCGTAGTCATGCAATTTCAGGTAAAATTTATCAACACTGTATTATTGGTTTATGGGTAGAAATGAAAAAGTACAAAATTTTGAGTCGATATGATGGAAATTAAGAGCGATATTGACAAACAAAAAGTGTATACTTTCTTTTGCCTCTCAGTATATTTTTGTTTGAACCTACTCACACATCTTACTATTGGGTACGAAAACCATAGATGGACAATTTGTGTAAATATTATTAATACTTTTTTCTTTAATGCTTTTCGATGGACTATCGGGAAATAACGGTAGATTATCATTTTTATTGCATTCCTAGCAGTGAAATCCTGGATTTTCACAGTGAAATAGATTTTGATATTTCACTGCAGTGAAATATTTCACTCCTGCCGAAACTACTTTTTTATTCTTTTCTCCCCCTTAATTCATTATCCTTTACAGATTCCATGCATGCATAATATCGGAAATGTGTGTCAAATAAGATCTACCTGCAAAAAAGAAAAACATCTAAAGAGAACTAACCTACACTTGGTTGTGATGGATATTTTAAACAAAACCTTTTTTAAAAGCTTGTTATAGCGGATGAGAATTGACCTGGCAGAGCATTCCATTCGATTAGCATTGGCTGCTCTGCCAGGTCAATTCTCGTCCGCTATACAATCAAACAAAATAGTGTTTGGTCGTCAATGCCCTTTTTATCATGCTCAGTTTAAAAGTTCCACCACTTTCCGAAATACCTGTTGACTTTTGTTTTCTATGCTTCAAATCAATTTCAAATAGGCTATGTGACTTATTAACAGATTTTTGTTGTATTTTTTTCTGTTGTTGTTATTGTTATTATTGCTGATTTTGATGATGATGAATCTGTTAAAATTTGACCGATTTGAAAAAGGATTTGAAGCAGAGATAGCGTGAAAACGCCATGGATTAGCTGGATGCGAAGGATTTTTTAAACAATTTCAGCTGACAAAAAAGTTATTAGAGACCAACGAAAGTTTCAGATGCTCGGAAATATACGTTTTTATCAGCCAATTTCTAATTCTAGATTTACAAAGTCCTATTGTCGTTTTCTTCTCTTCTTCAAACCGTGTTCAAATTGGTCAAGTAGGATATTAATAAAATTATTGACGATTTTGTGAAATCACGGAACTGTATTTATAAGTTGTAGGACCCAATACCACTGCTGGTGAACTCGGCCAAAGCGTGGGACGTTTTTTCGCGATCATAGTATTCCGTCGGTGTTGATATAAAATATCGTAACTACGGCTTCGATAAATCCGTAGTTACGAGATTTCATAACAGCGCAGACGGTTTGTCAATACATATCGGTAAATCCGGTCTGTTTTTAGAAGAAATTCATTATTATTAGAAAAACTATCCAATCAGATCTTTCAACTCACATTTAAACGCAAAATATCTTTAATTTTTTGTAGCAAAAAACGTCCCTCGCTTGGTCGAGTTCACCACCGGTGAATACTGTTTTTACGCAAGAAACTGGTGTGTCACGTGATTCCCCGCTGTGATTTTGTGTATTAAAACGATTTTCAAGTTGTTAGTAACAGTACTATATTTATTGTATGAAACTTTTAACTTGGTGAGCGTGTAGAAAAAAATAAATGATAAGAATCTTAGAATGTTTCAGCCAGATAAATTTTTCAGCGAAACTAAGTGCTTCTCGTTCATTACAAGTTCTTGTTTTACAAGATATCAATCATGTGTGCCGTGATCACGGTGTACGAACAGCCCATTTGTGGCTCCTTTCAAACCCAATATTTAAGTTTTGACGAGCCTGAATAGAATTGGATTTGGAAAACATTGAAACAAAAGAAGAAATTGCTGATAACCAGCAGTTTCTCCTTTTGTCTCAATATTTCCTGTGCCAAACTTTACACAAATTCTATCTTAATAACATCTATTTTGTTATTTGTGGCGGTTTTTGAAGTGGATCACCCTAAAATTTTGTCGTTTGGGAAAGGGTTAAACCCAATATTTAAGTTTTGACGTGACTAAATATAATTGGATTGGGAAAACATTGAGATAAAAGAAGAAAACTCTTATAATACGTATATTATGTCGTCTGCAGGAGGTTTTATTTTTGACAATCCTGAAATTGTGTCGTTTGGGAAACGATTAATTTAATCCTTTCCCAAACGACAAAATTTTAGTGTAATTCCATTCAAAAACTGCAACAAATGACAAAATGGATGTTATTAAAGATAGAATTTGTGTAAAATATGGCATAGAAAGAAAAAAAAACCAAGATGTGTTTGTGAAACACAAATGCCCCCGAAATTGCCATTTTTCTAAAATGTTAAGTTTTCGTGGAGTAAAGGGTTGATAAGGGTCAACAGATGACATTAAGAAATGTCACATTGTATGGAACAGATAGATATCATTGAAAGGAAGTTGCATACCAAATTCGGGCTTTTTATTTCAAACCTTTTTGTTAAGTTTTCGAACAAACAGACGGACGGACACGAGTAAAACAATATGACGCCGATCTCTCGATACGGGGGCATAATAACCCTCGTGAACATTCGCTTTGTATCCAAGCTTTTTCGGGCGATGTCGTAGACATTCAGCGGTGTCCCCCAAATGTTTACTACATCGCCCGAATATTTTCGACTTCGTGTAAATCTCTTTAGGGGTGGACTAACTTAAAAGTCTAGCTCTGAAGTCATGCGCCTTCAGGTTAACTTAGAAAACATGGATGCATCAATTTTAGAACGTGGAGATACATGTATTATAATACGTCCCGCATTACTTCAACATAGAGTGACAATTGTATGTATAGGCGTATTTAACATTTCCAAACATCACTGGTGGTGAACTAAAACAATTTTTCGCTACAACAAGGTATAGATATTTTGCGTTTAAATGGGATTTATAGATTTTTTTCTAATGACAATGAACTTGTTCTAAAAACAGACCGGGTTTACCTTTTTGTATTGAGAAACTGTCGGTGTTGTTAAAAAAATCTCGTAACTACGGCTTCGATACCGACGGAATACATTGATCGCGAAAAAACGTCACTCGCTTTGGCCGAGTTCACCACCAGTGAACATGGTTATAATTTAGACACCACCATTTTCAGACAACACTCACTTTAAAAAGATTATCATACTCGAACCCGGGCTAAACAGAGCGCACATTAGCCGTATTTTTATAATTGAGGTATTCCGTCCATCATTAGATTCCAAATACGAAGTGCAAGTTCGGGCGTCATCCGTGACAACGAAAACTGACAAGGGTATCCCTCGTCAATTTCCGTTGTCATGTACAACGCCCGGAAATTGACGAGCGTATATCATTGCACATTTTTGTTGCAAGCCAACGAATGACGCCTGAAGTCGCACGAAGTGTTATGCATCTAACGATGGATTAAACCCAATTTTTTCGAAAAGTCTCAAAAAGGTTTAGATTTTTATGGTTTTTTTTTTCTCTAATGAATGCTAGTGAATAAGTTATAAGAAACCTGACTATAAGGAAAATTTTACATTAACACATTTAAGCTAAGTAACGTTAGGCCTATACTTAAAAATTTAAATGATGGCGTCGCGTCGAGTTAACTAGATCGCGTCGGGGGAAAATAAAATGCGGTAAATGTTCTTTTTCATATCGTCTTCACCAAAAGTTACACGGGACAACTAAACTCTCGTTTCGTTTTATAACTTGCCAGTATATTGGCGAACTGGGTTTCAAACCAATGGTCATTGAATGGCATTTCTCTTTCATAAAATGAATATTAATGTGAAAGATTTGTATACTTTGGTAAAGAAATCATTGACCGTAAAGGAGCAAATGCTGGTAATCGTCATTTCTGACTTCTTGTACAGTATCTAGAACAAGTAGGTAATATGCACGGTGTATAATCACGTGACTCAGAATTTCCGATAATCTTCCATATCTTTTTTAATACTAGACCAATTTGTATTCAGTTTGAAGCAGAGAAGGTGGAAAAATGCCAGGAATAAGCTGGACGTGGCGGATTTTTGAAAAGCCAACCGATAAAAAAGTTATTGAAGATAAACCAAAATTTTGGTTTATCTTCAACTTTTTTTCAGTGGATTTTTAAAAAATCATTCACGTCCATCTAATGCGTGACGTCTGTCCACATTCTCTGCTTCAAACCGAATTAAAATCGGTCCAGTATTTACAAAATTATTGAAGATTTTCTGAAAATATTGTATCACGTGATTATCCACCGTGAATATGGCTCGCTCGTGAGCCAGGTAACCTCTATATTGTATAGATGAGTATTTTTGGAGAGGAGTACTTTTTACCTGCGCAAAGGTCAGTTCAGTTCAAGAAGTGTTCTAGAACGTTAAATGGCACTTCTAGAACTGTTCTAGAACTGTTCTAGAACAGTTCTAGAAGAGCCTTTTAACGTTCATGAACGTTCTAGAACAGTTCTAGAAGTGCCTTTTAACGTTCAAGAACGTTCTAGAACAGTTCTAGAACTAGAGCTGTCGCCCCTAAGTGCTTACGAGAATACCCCCCTCACCGCCACAGATGTTTTTCTATGAATACCAAGTTTTTTCAAATTGTTTTTGCATAAAAGGAACCGACTAGAAACACCGAGAGGAATTCCATGTACACAGAGCAGAAAACTGTGTGAGGAGATGATGAAACAAAATTATATCCACGGAAAGTCAGTATGAGCCTATGTTCAATTTTTGACGCCCGGGGGGCGGGGTCAAATTTGACCTCCGAGAATAAACCATTCGATATTTTGTAAAGGTCAACAAGATGATGTTACTTACCACATTTTGTAACTCCCCTTATGGTTACTGAGTTTTGCAATTTTATATTTTGACTACAGACCCCCACCCCCACCCCCTTTTAAAAAGTTCAGTGGCAAAATTCTGAAATAATGACTGGATCAAGATGAAAATTGCTGGTGCACAACTTCATGTGATAGGAAACAACCTAATAAAATTTCAGTGCAAGAGGCCCAAGAGGGCCTGAATCGCTTCACTGGCTAAAGTAAAAGAATTATGTCATGATTTCTTGTAAGCCTAGCACTGCCAAATCTTGAAAAGGGTCACCCATGGAACATTTCTGCCAAGTTTAGCCTGAATTGGCCCATTGATTTATTTTTAAAGAATTATTTCATGATTTATCCAATTCTGATAAGCCCTGCCTGGCCACACCCACATTTATAGACCAATCAAAATTTCACTGACAAAGTATTACACAAGGAACATCTTTGCCAAGTTTGTACTAAATTGACCCAATGGTAGTTTTTAAAGAATTATTTCGTGATTTCTCCCATTCTGATAAGCCACGTCCTGCTTTGCCCACATTTAAGGACCAGTCAAATTTTTACTACCAACTGAAGTAATTGGACACCCAAGGAACATTTCTACCGGGTTTGGTCAGAATTGGCCTTGTGGTTGATTTTGTAAAGAATTTTTCGTGATTTCTGCCATTCTGATAAGCCCGCCCTGCCATGCCCACATTTATGGACCAATCAAAATTTCACAGACAATTTAAGTATAGGGTCACTTAAGGTGCATTTCTGCCAAGTTTAATTGAAATTGGTCCTATGGTTGATTTTTAAAGATTTATTTTGTGATTTCTCGAAGTCAAATAAGCCCCACCCACATTTATAGACCAATCAAAATTTCATGGACAAGTTAAGGAAAGAGTCAACAAAGGTACATTCCTGCAAAGTTTGGTCAAAATTGGCCCATTGGTTTGAGAGGAGATTTTTAAAAAAATATTTTGTGATTTCTCCAAGTCTGATAAGCCCCACCCTGTCACGCCAACATTTATAGACCAATCAAAATTTAGTGGACAATTTAAGTGAAGAGTCACCCAAGGTACATTTCTCCAAGTTTGGTCAAAAGTGGCCACATGGTTGATTTTTAAAAGAATCATTTTTTGATTTCTCAAAGTCTGATAAGCCCCACCCTGCCACGCCTACATTTATGGACAAATAGAAATTCTTTGAAAAATTTAAGTAAAGGGTCACCCAAGGAACATTCCTGCAAAGTTTGGTAAAAATTGGCCCACTGATTTGAGAGGAGATGATTTTTAAAGAAAAAGTTAACGGACGCACCCACGGACGCACGACGGACACAATGCCATGACAATAGCTCGCTGGCCTTCAGCAAGTGGAGTTAACAAGAGTTGTCCGCGGACAACGTAGCTCGCCTATACGAGAGCTTGTCACAAAAACAGCATTTTTTTTCAAAAGTAAGTCAAACTCCAAGGTCAAGTTCACAAGGTCAAAGGTCATGGTCCCAAATGAAAGGTCTTGTCGAGATGTATCTATGTATGAAATATCAAGGCTGTATCTCTAATAGTGCCTGAGATATAGGCCAGGTTAAAGTTTTTCAAAAGTAGGTCAAACTCCAAGGTCAAGGTCACAAGGTCAAAGGTCATGGTCCCAATTGAAAGGTCTTGTCAAGATGTATCTATGTATGAAATATCAAGGCTGTATCTCCAATAGTGCCTGAGATATAGACCAGGTTAAAGTTTTTCAAGTGAAGACGCGACGGGACGCGACGCCGACGCCGACACTAGGGCTGTGACATTAGCTCCCCGGACATAAAGTCCCGGCTCGCCAAAAATTGGTCAAAAACTGTGGGAAAAGAAGAGGACACAAAATTATGTCCATGGACGGACGGACAACATGATTCCAGTATATCCCCCCATAACTTCCTTGTGGGGGTATAACTAGAAATGCGTTCTTGAACTTTTTTTCGCAGGGTTTGTTCCCCAGACTGTGTACCTTTATAACACTAAATATCTTTCGGTACTATCAAAACAATGCATTTTTATCATGAAAGGGTAAAACAAAGACAACAACAAACTAACTAATCAATTTCACCCTCTGCTTTATTCAGCCAAAATTCACCCAAAGATTTCAAAAATCTAATTTTATATACACAAAAAAGCACTACCTGTGCACTGATAATTGATACCTGTCACGCAAAAGCGACCATTTTGGGAAGCATGAAAACTAACAAGTATCGACTCTAGTCATTTCGAGAATTCTTTACAGACTGGCTAAGGTCGAAACTTTTCGCTCTCAGTAGATTTTCTGAGTCTAGAATATTGTTCTACCTTCTTTATATTCAAAATCTTAAGTTTGGATGGTATAGCTCACGATGATCATAAATACCCTGGCAGAGAATCTCTAGCTTATTGATAGGTATGCTCTGCCAGGTCATTTATTGTGAGCTATATCTGCTGGTTTGGATGTCACTACTTTTCAACGAAAACCTCAAAACTGCAGCTTTTTTAAGCTGCAGTTACGAGGTTTTCGTTGAAAAACAACAATGTGTTATTCATGGACTCTCAGATGGTCCTTTTAGGCATGACAGGTCTCAATAATTATTTTTCAAATCAACCAAAATTCCTAAAAAGTTTTCAAATCAGTATTTTGTACTAGTTTGATTAATCTAAAATGTTCATTTATTTTAAAGGAAGCAATTTACATTAGTTATATAACTAATTTCAATTTCATTATCAAGCTAAAAATTCAACCCTTATACTGTGAAGGGATGTTATCGATAAAATGAGTGCAATCACTTGTGAAAAATTTAGTAAATTAATTCAAATTACAAAAAAAGAACAGTGTGCTAACCCTTTCCCAAATAAGCCATGTTTTAACGACCTAGTAAAACGATACAATGCGTGTAGATAAGCAGCCACTGGCGGGAAAAATGCTGATAATCAGCATTTCCTCCTCTCTGAAGGGTTTTTCTACTTTAAATTCTACACTTTTCCTATTTTCTATTACACATGCTTTGCCTCACCTAGAACAGCTTTCAATGTGGATCAGACTAAAATTATGTTTGGGAAAGGGTTGATATCAGTACTTGGACTTATGTCTGGGATCTTTTTAACCCTTTCCCAAACAAGACCTGGTTTTGACGTCCCTAACAGAAAAGTCTTGGGAAAACATTGAAACAAAAGAAGAAACTGCTGATAACCAGCAGTTTCTCCTTTTTGTCTCAATATTTTCTGTGCCTTATTTACGCAAATCCTATCTTTAATAACATCCATTTTGTCATTTGTGGCAGTTTTTGAAGTGCATCGCTCTAAAATTTTGCCGTTTAGGACAGGGTTAACCGATTACCAGAAGGCAAAATTTTAGACTTGTCCAAATTCAAAGATGTTGCAGATGACAATATCAGGTGACTGAAATTTTACATGTCCTGGTGTTCTTTGGTAGGAAACATTATGGGAAATGCAGAAGTTGCTTGTCAAAAGCATTTTCTTCTTTTTCCACAATGTTTTTGAAAGCCATTATTTCGTAGGGTATCAAAAAGCATTGCTTTTTGGGAATGGGTTAAAAACGTTTATACAGAAAACAGTTATTTGGATTGATTTTGTTTGAATAGTAAACTTTCTTCATCAGTTCCTATGTGTTTCAAAACTAATTTACAATAAAATGTACTGAATTAAAACTTCCATATTTTTTTTACTATTTTACCAATAGAAGTACACATAGCAGCTCTTAAGCCAAGTACTTATACATGCTGATAGGCAAACATCAAAATAAGTCTCAAATTTGAGAAGATTTATTATTAAGTAACAATAGTTTGGTATTAAAACCCTTTCCCAAACAAGACCTGGTTTTGACGTCCCTAATAGAAATGGCTTGTGAAAACATTGAGACAACAGAAGAAACTGCTGATAACCAGCAGTTTCTCCTTTTGTCTCAATATTTTCTGTGCCATATTTTGCACAAATCATGTCTTTATTGTCATCAGTTTTATCGTCTGCAGCAGCTTTCAAATTAGATCACCCTAAAATTTTGTAGTTTGGGAAAGGGTCACATGACTGAAATAAAACTAAGATAATAATAATGTATATGAAAATTGATTGAGTGTAAAAATTTACTGAATCTTCTACTTTGTGTTGCTCCACACCGAGAAAAAAAGACTGTTTAAAATGTTGACTAACAAGTTGAACTGGTATTTTCTATTCCAACGGAATTAAAAAATCTTTTTAACAGTGGAATTACACCAAATAACATTTTACCTACATTTCTAAGGTTTGAAAGTTACAATATTTCATAAGATATAATTGTATTGTTTATAAAGTGATCAAGTCTTGTGTTTACTATTACAGTTTTAAAAACAACGGAAAAAAGAGAATTTTGTCCTAAGAATTACATCCAAGGTCTTAAATTCTTTTTAAAAGGAAAAAAATGACGTTATAAATTACATTAATAAAGTATTTTAAATAGGAGTCCAATAGTAGAATTTGACAATAAAAATATTTCTAATCTTAAAGCTTTTAAAATTATTTCTACTATTGACATGTTATTTTTATCAAAGCTATGTTCTTGAATAACAAATTGAGGGCTCAGTGCGAAACTATTGTAATTATAATTTTTCAGAAAATCATTTTTTTGCATTTTCTGAATCGTAAGGAAGGAATACATCATGTGTTCTAAAATTACGTTTCCATTCTGAATAATGAAAAAGGTACTTTGAATTTTAAAAATATTGCATGTCTTTCATTTTGAGAATGTAATTAAGTTTTTTCTCTCTCCTGTAAAATTTTACAAAATGTAGTTACAATAGTTTTGCAATACCCCCTCAAAATATTGCCTAAAATACCAGGTGAAATTGCTTAAAAAGACATACATTATGTGCTGTGATATACAGGTACCAATAAACTCTAGTCATTCATATCAAATATGGTTGATTGTTCCTTTGCAGAGGGGTTGGGTATATCTAAACAGAACATCTTTGGTTGCATTCGAAAATGCCCTAACTTCAGCTTGAAAAAGCTGTAGTTAAGAACTTTTCAAAGGCAATTATATGTATTGTAGGATAAAAAAGTATCCTTCAAGAAAACTATTATGAAAATACTACAGAAGATTACGACAGGTAGAATTGAGATCAGGATTTCGTGCAGTGGTCATTGCTTTAACAAACAATGACAGAGAGAGAGATGGTAGTTCTAGAAATGAAAAAAATATTCATTGAAAAGTAAGACGATAGTTAGAATCAAGATCAAGAAATTGAAGAAATGTAAAGAAAAAGAAGTAAAGTTGTTTAGACAACCAAATTTTGTAAACAACAAAACAATTGTAAAGGAAATATAAATGTACAAACATAGACAAGTAATTAAACAATAAAGGAAAATAATAATACATTTTAACCCTAATCCAAACAATGACCGTTTTGATTTCAAGGAAGTGAATTTGGAAAACAGATATAAAGAGGTTAAGACATTTTAAATTTGTTATTCCTTATCAAAACCCTATGTTGTGGGTGCTCATTTGGATCATCTCAATGAGACAATTCCATTGAATACCCAAAACATAGGTTTTAAGAAAACACCAAGTGATTTTTTTTTTATCATTATCCGCTCACATCTTTAGCTCTGGATGATATCATTTCGTCGGTGTTATTGCAAAACTTTGTAACTCTAGCTTTAATTGAGATGGAGTTACAAGGTTTTGCAATGACACTGGCGATTTTCTTCTTTTGCCTCAATGTTTTAAAAGCTTTACCTGTGACATAGGAGCATCAAAGGTGTCACAATTTGGGATAGGGTTAAACATTAAAGGAAAATAATAAATTATCACAATACAAACACACACAGTGCCTCTCATACATTAAACTCAAACAAACTAAAACATTTTTTCCTGCAAGTTGCAATGTATCTTTTTTTATATTTTTTTTTTATAAAGATTTTCATTTTGTTTAACAGAACGAAAATAAACAAACTGGCATAAAATAAACACAAACACAATATCAATTGGGAAAATATAACAAAAAAAAATAATAAATGCATTTCATTTCAGATGAATTTTTACACTTTAAAATTATACACTGGCATTTCTTTAGTATGAAATATTCAGCATTTGATAATCAGGACAGTTTTATCAAATGATTGATTGCATAAAACAAATGAATGAATGGAATAATTGAATGGTTTTACCGATTTTGGTGCAATATATATTATGACTGTATACTGATCATAAAATCAACATGTTTTTTTTTTTGTTCTAAATTGTAAAGCAAAAGATCTGTTGTTTTGCGGTTTCGTTATATAAATATCCCCCTGGTAAACATGTAGCACTATTAAATTCTAAGCACTTTACAGCAAATAAATCAAGATTTCTAACTGAAAACAATAAATAAATGAAAATTAAAATGACAAAAAGCATCTTTACAAAAACATGGAAAATCTTAATACTGAAAGATATCAAGATCTTTAAGTTAGAGAGGGTAATGTTGGTTATATTAGGATAAGAGTAAAATTATCATTTTTGTTTTCTCAAGAATGTCGAAAAATTGAACTTCAAACGCAGACATTTTTATAACCCTTATTGAGACAAAATATAGATTTCCAGAAACAATTAAACTTGGTAAAACAACCTTGATTTTTTTATTCAAAATGGTCAGATCTATTCAACCAAACAATATCATAAATTAAGCAGTAATTTGTTAGGAAAATAACTAACAAGAAATTCTGTATCAACCATTTCAAAACATCACCCTCTCTAACTAAAAGCTCTCTTTAAATACATTGAGCCAGAATCTGGAAAAAGTCTGATCTAAATCTATGCTGCTTTTTCACAGGTGCTAAAGCTACAAAATTAATGGAAGTTGCTTGAAAATAAAACTGATCCTGATCAGATTTTACAACCATTGGTAGGAGACAAGAGTCAGAAAGCATATTTGCAACAGCGGGGATTAAACTATTGGTCAAGCCAGCATTCAAACACTTATGATCCCTAGATTAATAGTTTCTAAAGTTCCCAATTTATGCTGCTTGACAATAATTTACTGTTCTCAAACAGCCAATTTTCCAGATCCTGGCTCATTTACATATTTCTGTACCTCAGACTGGTTCTACTTGTACCCAGCCAATTAGCAAGTATCACAGGATGGCCATATATCTACATCACAACTTATTACCAGACAACATAATTTTAGACTGATCTAACTTCAAATATGTTGCAGAGAGCATGCATTTTCTAAAGTGATTGATTTTTTTTTTCAAAAAAATGTTGTTGTTGTTTGTTCCTGGGAAGAAGATATCTTGTAAAGCACTAAAAGGTATCATTATGCTGAAAAACGTTTATATTAAATGATTGGGGTTTAACACCTGTTTCAACTGCTGTTGGATTGGAAAAAATAATTCTGTAGAAGAGAAGAGATATGACCATCTTGCGGTACACGTTAACATAATTAAGATGAAAGACATTTATTTATTACAATGAAAGACATTTATAATGTTCTGGAAAAATGACCTTTATGGTATTAAACCCTTTCCGAAATGGCAAGTTTTTAGGCTGGTCCAATTGTAAAGCCATTACAGATTACAAAATGGTTGTTGATATAGATAGCATTAGTGTAGAAAATAGCCAAGAAAAATTTGAGGCAAAAGGAGAAAATGCTGGTTAACAGCATTTTCTTCTTTTGTCTCAAAGTTTTCCCAAGCCTTTTCTACTGGAGACATCAATCCCAGGTCTTGTTTGGGAAAGGATAAATTGCCGTTAAGGCCCTTTTTCCAGCTCCAATCTCATTTACAATGAAAGACATTAATGATAATTTGGAATGTTGTGTCACGTTTGCTGCTTGGCAGTGTTGAGCACCAAATAAATATAAGCACCATCTGGTATAATCTCTTTAATATCTGTGTCTGCAATAAAATATGCAAAACAATAGCAATCTGGAATTTTTGCAAAAATTGGGTCGTGTACATCTACAGGTCCAGATGCACATTTAAGTCTGCCAATTATGAAGCAAATTTGACAGAAACTGTAAGAGAAGTGTTGTGGATATGCATCTTTTAGTGAAATACTAAATTGCAGTAAATACAAAATTCTTGATGGAATTTTTGGCAAATATTGCATGTTGCACATCTACATGTTTCTGCAAAGTTAATGAAACAAATCATACAAGAACTCTAGGAGAAATTGTCCTGACAAAATTTTGTTGAAAGACGGACCAACCAACTAACCGACCAAACAGATAATTTCAGTGTATCCCTGAACTTTGCTTGAGGGGTACAATAATGAATCAGTACCTACCATTCTACATGAGGCCAAGTGTAGCCTGTCCCTTGGTGTTTCTAGACAATGGTTTATGGTTTCTCATACGGTAGGGTTCATGTTTCCAATACCAGCATGTACAACAGAAATACCATCAGAGTAACAGATAAGAGGGAGTAGGGGCATTCAAGTTATTTCAAATCCAAACCATATGTTGTGGGTATTCATTTGAATTGTCTCGGCGAGACAATTCAAATGAGTACCCACAACATAGGGTTTGATAAACTATTAATGAAATATTGCATTTTGAAAGCCATCACCCCTTCTAATCTGTAGCTCTGCCTAACACTCATTTCTAGACTTCATTTGCAGGATACAACAATAAAAACAATGAAAGTACTTTACCTTCTACATGAGGCCAAGTGTTGCCTGCCCTTTTGTGTTTCTAGACAATGGCTTATGGTTTCTCATGTGGTCAGGTTCATGTTTCCAATACCAGCATGTACGACAGAAATACTTAAAACATTGTAGATCCCGGCAGAAATAGGAGCCTTGTTGTAGATTACACATCGAACAGATGCAGTCTTCAAGGTATGGGTCTATCTGGATCTGGAAAATAATGTGGGTAAAGGAGAAAATCAGTGATTTTGCTTTTACACTAAGATGTTTGAAAGATTGAATTGTGTCTAACGCAACTTTCAACAGTGCAGTGTCTTGTTTAACAAATTCCCTAGATCTAATAGAACAATATGTGTTTGTGAAATATGAATACCTCCAAAGGCCACTGTTAAGGTTTTGGACAGATAGACAGACAGAAAGATGAACAGATGGACGGACACAAGTAAAACAATATGCCCCCGATCTTTTGCTACAGGGGCATAAAAAGCTTTTGAAAACATTCAGACACAGGAAGAAACTGCTGGTCAGCATTTCTTTCAGTTTGCCTCAAGATTTCCTGTGCCATATTGTATCCAAATCATGCTTTATCAATATCTTTTTTTTTTGTCATAAGCAGCTTCAAATCAACCAGCATTTTTCTCTATTGTCTCAATATTTTCTGTGCTGTCCTATGCTCATATCCTTTCTTTATCCAATTTTTTGTCTGCAGCATCTTTCAATTTGGAGGGGTTTAAATAAATTCTTGTTTGAGAGCAAGCAAAGGATAAGGTCAATTACTTTACCTTTTTTGTGAACTTGGGTGTTTTAATCTCTACAAAAGCAGCTTGAACAGCTTTCATGTAACTTCTTCTACTGCTGAAGGTCACTCTACCACTGCCTGTGAAATATATTGTCAGTGTTATGGCAAAACCTTGTAACTCCAGCTTGATTAAAGCTGGAGTTACGTGGTTTTGCAATAACACTGATGATATGTGACCCATCATGATAAGGTGCCCTTGAGAATGTGACATAAGCCACTTGGGCGTCTTTATCTCCACAAAAGCAGCTTGGACAGCTTTCATATAACTTCTTCTACTGCTGAATGTCACCCTACCACTGCCTGTGAAATAAATCATCGGTGTTATTGCAAAACCTTGTAACTCCAGCTTAAAGCTGGAGTTACAAGGTTTTGCAATAACACTGATGATATATGTGACCAATCATGATAAAAAAGACCTTAAAAATGTGACAAGTATAAACCATAGTTTGGGTGGACAGCCACTACATTTTGGGTGTCTTAATCTCTACAAAAGCAGCCTGAACAGCCTTTATGTAACTTCTTCTGCTGCTGAAGGTCACTCTACCACTACCTGTGAAATATATTGTCAGTGTTATTGCAAAACTTTGTAACTCCAGCTTGATTAAAGCTGGAGTTACAAGGTTTTGCAGTAACACTGATGATATGTGACCCATCATGATAAGGTGCCCTTGAGAATGTGACATAAGCCACTTGGGTGTCTTTATCTCCACAAAAGCAGCCTGAACAGCTTTCATATAACTTCTTCTACTGCTGAACGTCACCCTACCACTACCTGTGAAATATATATTCATGGTGTTATTGCAAAAACCTTGTAACTCCAGCTTGATTAAAGCTGGAGTTGTGTGGTTTTGCAATAACACCGATGATACGTGACCCATCAAAATGAAAGGGACCTTTTTGAAAACGTGGCAGGTATCGACCCTAGTTTGGGTAGACAGCCCCTACATTTGGTCTAAAGGTTACTACCACTGCCTGTGAAATGAATCATCGGTGTTATTGCAAAACCTTGTAACTGCAGCTTGATTAAAGCTGGAGTTACGCGGTTTTGCAATAACACTGATGATATGTGACAGATCACAGTGATGTGACCCATCATGATAAAAGAGTATCAACCATAGTTTTGTGTGGACAGCCCCTACACTTGGGTGTCTTTATCTCCACAAAAGCAGCTTGGACAGCTTTCATGTAACTTCTTCTACTGCTGAAGGTCACCCTACCACTGCCTGTGAAATAAATTGTTATTGCAAACCTCGTACCTCAAGCTTGATTAAAGCTGGAGTTGAGATTTTGCAATAACACCGATGATATGTGACCAAACACAATAAAAGGGACCTTCTTGAAAACATGGCAAGTATTGACCATAGTTTGGGTGGACAGCCCCTACACTTGGGTGTCTTTATTTCCACAAAAGCAGCCTGAACAGCTTTCATGTAACTTCTTCTACTGCTGAATGTCACTCTACCACTACCTGTGAAATAAATCATCAGTGTTATTGCAAAAACCTTGTAACTCCAGCTTGATTAAAGCTGGAGTTACAAGGTTTTGCAAGAATACTGATGATATGTGACCCGTCATGATAAAAAAGACCTTAAAAATGTAGCAAGAAAAAATCATAGTTTTGGTGGACAGCCACTATACACTTGGGTGTCTTTATCTCCACAAAAGTAGCTTGAACAGCTTTCATGTAACTTCTCCTACTGCTGAATGTCACCCTACCACTGCCTGTGAAATATATTGTCTGTGTTATTGCAAAAACCTTGTAACTCAAGCTTGATTAAAGCTGGAGTTACATGGTTTTGCAATAACACTGGTGATATGTGACATATCACAGTGATGTGATCCATCATGATAAAAGAGTATCAACCATAGTTTTGAGTGGACATCCACTACACATTTGGGTGTCTTTATTTCCACAAAAGCAGCCTGAACAGCTTTCATATAACTTCTTCTGCTGCTGAAGGTCACTCTACCACTGCCTGTGAAATATATTGTCAGTGTTATTGCAAAAACCTTGTAACTCCAGCTTGATTAAAGCTGGAGTTACAAGGTTTTGCAGTAACACTGATTATATGTGACCGATCACAATGAAAGGGACCTTTTTGAAAACGTGGCAAGTATCAACCATAGTTTGGGTGGACAGCCCCTACACTTGGGTGTCTTTATCTCCACAAAAGCAGCCTGAACAGCTTTCATATAACTTCTTCTACTGCTAAAGGTCACTCTACCACTGCCTGTGAAATATATATTCATGGTGTTATTGCAAAAACCTTGTAACTCCAGCTTGGTTAAAGCTGGAGTTACGTGGTTTTGCAATAACACTGATGATATATGTAACCCATCATGATAAAAAAGACCTTATAAATGTAGCAAGTAAAATCATAGTTTTGGTGGACAGCCCCTACACTTGGGTGTCTTTATCTCCACAAAAGCAGCCTGGACAGCTTTCATATAACTTCTCCTACTGCTAAAGGTCACCCTACCACTACCTGTGAAACAAGAGACGTCATTGACGGATTATGCTCCCTGAATAAGTGTTTGTCACAAAATAAAAACTATCATACATTAAGCCCCCTTTTCCCATGACAGATTTTATGTACACACATTATTTAAAGAATATGGTCGAGGACATCTCATTTATTCGGGGAGCATAAAAATGCTGGTGACCAGCATTTTCTTCTTTTGTCCCAATATTTTCTTTATGATTATTTACACAAATATGTAGTTATCTACATCAGTTTTATCATCTGAAGCAGCTTTCAAATTAGACCACTTTGTCATTTGGGAAAGTCAAACAAGTCTAATGAGTACCAACAATAAAGGATTTCAGCATTGAGAAATTTCAACTCAAAATGGCACAAACCTGTTTGATCCAGAAATGCACTTAACCTATAGGATATTTATGTTTATCAGAACAAGACCAGCATACACCACATTCCCAAATCAAATGCTCCAATAAAAGTTTGAGTTTGAATTTAATGGGGTTTTACACCATTTTCAACTGCCAGGGTCATATCGCGGCGTCTGGAGCACCTACCCATGGATTCCTGTTGTTTCTCAAACCAGTACTACAACACCCTTACCCAGCCTCCAGCTGCTCCCTCACTTAGGTTAACGATTTCAAACCCATTGGAAGGTGACAAGCTCCAATAAAAGCCATCCCACATTAGACTATGTGGATAATGACCATGCACAAATGAAGAGTGGTATAAAATAATAACTTTGTAACAGCAATGAATTTTGTGCTAAACATAGACTGGATTTACCATGATGTTTTGATAAACCATAGGTGTTGTTATAATATCTCGTAGCTACGGCTTGATTCAAGCCGTGGTTGCAAGATTTTATAATAACACCTATGAAATAGTATTCCGGATTTTCGTAATTCCGTCGTTACAGAGTTGTCGTTCATGCGGGACGGTATACCGTCTTCCGGTGTCAATGTAAATAAGCGCTATCGGTGGGAAAGAACCGCTACTGCATTCATAAATGCCATAATTTTGCTGATAAAATTGGAAATTTGGAACTGCACAAACTACCGGGTATATCGAAAGAGGCAAATGCAAGACGAGCTTGGATTCGTGTAATAAGTCGCAAGAATTAGAACCAGGCATCGTTTCTGGCCTAGGCATGATACCCGAGTCTGAGAGACAGTACTTATTAGCCGAAACGCGTAGATCGTTGGGATATTCCAACAAAGGAACCTCAGCGGAGAGAAGAAAGAGAAATCCCATCGCAACATAGTCCCAACACACTAAACGCTTACATTATATCAAACTAGATCTAGATCTAGTCTATTGAGACAGAAGGAGAAAATGTTGGTTATCAGGGTGCTCTTACATTTTGCCAAAATGTTTCTCAAAGTATTTTCTATTAAGTAAAACCAGGCCTTGTTTGGGGAAGCTTTAACGAACAAACAATGAATTACATAGATCTACTTGAACAAAATAGCAAAGTTTTGAGAGAAGAGAAAAACGTGCTGACTTTGCTTTTCCCTCAATAGATTCTACAAATCTACACCAAACTGTTCTTCTTAGTAGATCTACGTATAATAGTCTACAGCCTGCTTCAAATATGAATTAAATTTGAAATGGTGGTTTATTATGTTAACCCTTTGCTATCTAATTCTTTGTTTTGATGCCCACAAAATAGCAAAATCAGAATCATTCTGACAATTGGCAAGACTTAATTTTGAAAGGACCATACTTTGTTGTATGGGCTAGGGTTTAAAAAATCCGTCATTTTTTCGGCACATTCAAAAACGAATTCTTCATTTTTTTTAAAAAAAAATCTTAAGTCCTGTATTTGACCCCAGTAGATTGTTTGGAAAAACATTGAGAAAAAGGAAGCAATTTGACGATAGTCAGAAATATCGCCTCTTTCCTCAATAGTTTCTGTGCTTTAACATTCACTTATTCTTTTTCCGATTTTAATCGTTTTTCGACTGTGGAAACCGTGTGGGGCGGAATGTTCTTACAAACAGTTACAAAATATTTGTTTGGAAAAACTCGCTCACAGCGTTCATGTATATACATGTATCTTTTTCCCCCAAAGTTGCCCCTCTTTTTTTTCTATGACGTCATATGACTAGAGTAAGCAAGGCAAAGTCATGACGTCTCAAATCGACACTCGCCTGATTTGAGGCACGCCACGGGGAAAATATTTTCAATGATAACCTATCATCGGATTATGGCAGATTTCCTATGTTATAGATCTCCGAACGATCTAAAAATGATGGAAGGTGCAGAGGAATTATTAAATTCCATTATTAAGTTACAATAAAAATCATTTTCATTTAATTACTAATTGAATTTACAAAAATATTAAAGTTGCCGCTTGTCAAACAGGCAAATGGAAGTAAACATACCCTCCCGCAGGAACGACAACTCTGTATCACCGGAATTACGAAAAGACCGAATTGTTTGTCCGAAATTATGTCACGATTAACAGGATAAATTCATTCCCTATTCAGTTTGTATTTACCTATGGGATACTTATGTTTATCCGAATCTAATCCAGCATAGACGACATTCCCAAATAAATCATCCATGATGACCGACAGCGTCACCGCCGAGATCATTCCATGTAACGCTCCAACAAACACCATTGGACATTGATAGATAACCCATGTATTTACATAAGATATCAGTTAATCAACCCTATCCCAAAAAGTGATGTCTTATGACGCCTCTTGTAGGAAATACTTGGGAAAAAATTGAACCAAAAGAAGAAAATGCTGGTGACTAGCATTTTCTTCTTTTGTCCCAATATTTTCTGTACGATTATTTACACAAAAATGTAGTTATCTACATCAGTTTTGTCATCTGAAGCAGCTTTCAAATTAGACCAGTCTTCCGTTTGGGAAAGTCAAACAAGTCTAATGAGTGCCAACAATGAAGGCACTGATATGTCATAAATTTCAAATCTAAAATAGAACCAATCTCTTTAATCCATTAAGTCAATTACCTATAGGATATTTATGCTTATCAGAATCAAGCCCAGCGTAGACAACATTCCCAAATAAATCATCCATGATGACCGATAACGTCTCTGCCGAGATCATTCCATGTAACGCTCCAACGAACACAGTCTTATTGGCCTCGAGTCTTTGCGAGGGTTGACCGACATAGTTGCT
Organism: Fragum sueziense; assembly: GCA_963680895.1. Taxonomy (NCBI): domain Eukaryota; kingdom Metazoa; phylum Mollusca; class Bivalvia; order Cardiida; family Cardiidae; genus Fragum; species Fragum sueziense. The sequence goes on from OY804610.1 coordinate 11,563,333, forward strand.
GTCGCTGAGTATCCATGGGATCACCTGGACCTCCTTGGATCTCATTCGTCGACTGGATATGTTGTAGTAGTATTCACCGTTACTGAAGTCGTGCGTACATTCTTGTAGGAGAGCTCGGACTGCCTTCTCAGATTCAAACAGTAAATACACATAGCCTGCCAATGTATAAACAGAGCATGAGATAAGAAGGGGTAAAGGCTTTCTAAATTTGTTATTTCAAATCTAAACCCGATGACAATGAGACGATTCAAAGGAGTACTCACAACTTGGGTCATTGATATCAAAACTTGGTTATGTAAAAGTTCTTTATTGTTCAAGGAAAATGACTCCTATCAAAGATTGGATTGAATGGAGTTTTACGTCCCACTCAACTACTAAGGTCATTTGGAGACGGGACCTTGGTTTAAAGTCTCATCCGAAAGACTGGAGAACCGGGGGATCAAACCAGCAACCCCTGTGTTTAACCCTTTCCCAAACAAGACCTGGTTTTGACGTCCCTAAGAGAATAGGCTTTGGAAAACATTGAAACAAAAGAAGAAACTGCTGATAAGCAGCAGTTTCTCCTTTTGTCTCAATATTTTCTATGCCATATTTTACACAAATTCTATCTTTAGTAACTTCCATTTTGTCACTTGTGGTTGTTTTTGAAGTTGATCACCCTAAAAAATTGTCGTTTGGGAAAGGGTTAAAGTCCAGCGCGATACCACTGCACCACCTCTGCCCTCACTCTTATCAAAGGCCAGAAAGAGTTATCATACTTACCATCTCTGCCTGGCCATTCTATATTAAAGGGAAATAACTCCTATTTACATGACCAAAGATCAGTAAGAGTTATCATACTTACCATCTCTGCCTGGCCATTCTGTTTTAAAGGGAAATAACTCCTGATTATTAAACAGAAGACCAGCAAGAGTTATCCTACTAACCATCTCTGGCCATTCTATTTTGAATGGGAAATAACTCCTTTTTACTTGACCAAAGATCAGTAAGAGTTATTTAACTTACCATCTCTGCCTGGCCATTCTATATTAAAGGGAAATAACTCCTTTTTACTTGACCAAAGATCAGTAAGAGTTATCCTACTTACCATCTCTGCCTGACCATTCTATATTAAAGAGAAATAACTCCTATTTACTTGACCAAAGACCTATAAGAGTTATTGTACTTACCATCTCTGCCTGGCCATTCTATTTTGAAGGAACCAAACTTGTTAAACGACTGTTGAAGGCCAGCTGTAAATACAAAACAAAATTGACCAATACCAGAGGGCAACATTATAGACTGATCCAAATTCAAACAAACGTCACAGAACAATTCTAAGACAATGAAATCTGTGGAGCATTCTTTAGAGCAAGATTTTTTAAGATTTCTTAAGATGTTTTTGATACAGCGTTTTTGAGACAGAGATTATAAGCAAGGGGTTCCGAATGTTCCATACTTCATACAAATGACATCATGATGTCATTTGTATGAAGTATGGAACATTCGCAACTCCACGGTTTATAAATCATGGAGCATTCGGAATAACTCGGTGGTCAATTCTCTCCCATATAGATTCTTCAGAATTTACCAAGGGGTTCTGAAAGAAGTATAGAGCAATGGCGGTTCCCAGTGGTTGTCTTAAATATCTTGCTCAAAAGAGCGCTTAATCCCAAAACATCTTAAGAAATCAAGATATCTCAAGAAATCTCGCTCTAAAGAACGCGGCTCTGTAATATATCAGGGGTAATGGCCCATAGTTTTTGTACTGTAAGGGCATTAGCCCTAGAGCCAAAATTTTCTAGGCAGTCATTGCTCGTTATCCCTATTAGTTTCCCAAAGTTCAGATTGACAAGGTCAGATTACAGGTTGCATGGCAGGAATTACTTGACAACTATTTCAATTTTCATTTTTTAAAATACTTTACAAATTTGAATTTTGTTTTAACCCATTACCACACAATGACTCTTTTTGACTCTCTGTAAGATAATGGCCGTGGAAAACATTGTGGAAAATGAAGAAATTGCTTGTGACAAGCAATTTCTTCATTTTTTCTACTCCAAGACACCAAAAAATGTAAAATTTCATAGGCCTAAAATTGTCGTCTGCAACATCTTTGAATTTGGAGCAGTCTAAATTTTTTGTCGTTGGGTAAAAATGCCAGGAATTAGCTGAAGGTGGTAGATCAGCTGATATAAAAGTTCTTAATTTTGTTGGTCATTATTAACTTTTTCATCTGCTGCATTTTAAAAGATCCTTTGGGTGCAGCAAATCCCTGGGATATTCCTCCCATCTCTGCATCAAAGTTCTTTATTAATTATTATAGAAATATATTGAAAATGTTGTTACACGATTCCCCAACATGGGTAGACTACTCCGATTTGTTCATATGATAGTTGATGGATTGGGGTTTTATGCCTCTTTCAACTGCTGTAGTCATATTGCAATGGATGGAGCATCTAACCATGGATTCTTATAGTTTCTGATACAATGCTAACCCTAACTACATCCTAACCAAGCCCTCAGTTGCTCGCCCACAAGGTTAACAATTATTAAACTATTGGTGGGAGAGACTTTATTTGAAAGGTTGACTAGTTTATAAACCATAAAGTTTACCTTCAGTAATATCCCATGGAACTCCACCAAGGAACACTTTACATGAGAATGTTGTTGGGTTTTTGTAGTTTTTGGGTGGGATTTTTCCGCTCCACGTGCAGCTGGCCTCACACATAGCTGGAAAAGGTAACAGTCATTAAGATGGGTCATATGTCAGAGGAAAGGGTTCAGTGAGGCAGGGTACATGCAACAAACTGCTTGAAAATTGACGTCACACAGAAATATGAAAGGTATTGCACAATTTCTTACGTAAATCGAACATTATTTGGCCGTAAATGTTGCCCATCCAATAATGCAAATCCCAAATGATAAAACCAAATAACGATATAATTCAATAATTTTGTTTAAAGTTTTTTTTTGGCATATTCAGGGCTAGAATTTCCCTAAAAAAGTGACTCGCAATATTGTGTTAGTGGCTTTTAAAACCACTAGCTAAGAGGCAAATTCATTTGCAATCTGGTTTTGTAAAGGTTTTCATTTTGAGTTTGAGTTTATTGGGGTTTTACGCCGTTTTCAACTACCAGGGTCATATCGCAGCGGCTGGAGCACCTACCCATGGATTCCTGTTATTTCTCAAACCAGTACTACCACAACACCCTTACCGAGCCTCCAGCTGCTCGCCCACTTAGGTTAACGATTTCAAACCCATTGGTGGGTAACAATTTTGTCAGAAAGGGTATTAGCCGCGGCCGGGTATCGAACCCGGGTTTTCATTTTGAAAAAAAAGAGCCGTCACAGACGGATTATGCTCCCCGAATAATGTTTGTCACAAAATAAAAACTATCATACATTAAGCCCCCTTTTCCCACGACAGCCTTTTTGTACACACATTATTTATACAATATGGTCTAGAACATCCTATTTATTACATAAGTACAAAATTTCATTAAATTCTGCCCATTAGATAAAGAGAAATTAGAGAAAAACTTATTTTTACACTAAGGCCCCTTTTTCCATGACGCAGCCTCAAATTAAGAAACGGAGAAAAAAGTCCCTAGGTATTATCCCAGGGAATTCACATGTGAAGTTTCATTGAATTTGGTCCAAGGGTTGCTGAGATCTGGCTGTGGACGGACGGACGGACACACGGACGGACAGCCGGACGGACGAACGGACGGACGGACAGCATGGCGACTATATGCTCCCCCGAAATTTTTTCGGGGAGCATAATAAAAGCCTGATATGGTGCATAATTTAAATGGCATTTGATAAAACATGTAGGTGTGGACTATTTTTCCATTTGTCAAAATAAATTTAGTGTCAGATGGAATTACAAGCAACTTTCAATTTTAACTTGCAATTTGCCAGTATGCTAGTGTAAATTTGAGCCCCGATATTTTAGGTTAAAAAATCTGTCAAATTAGGCCTACACAATTGTATGACAAAACAAAGACATGAAATAAAACGTACCATTACCTGCTGCACTACGATGTAGTCTGGCAGCCCTGTCTATAGCGTACGGATCAAGATTGGCGATCGCGTAGGCTCGCATCAGGTTTTGTGATCCTGGGGCACGGTTAGCTGGAAATGAAAAGTAAACATCTATCACATTTCATTTTGCTGATATTACATTTTTTCTCAAGGTTCTCCATGCAAAAAATTTGAATATTGCTCCCTTTAAAATAATCATTTTGTCATCTACAAATTATTTCACATCATATTTACATAGACTTGCTATTTGTTGTTTACTAAAATGCTTTGTTGTATATATCTATGTATTGATTTTGTTAATATTTGTAGAGGCTTACATAGAAGGCTCAGTGATCCTTATTATGTTGTGTCATTAAATGGCTTTATCATAAATCATTTTATATGAAGATGGGAAATTCCAAATTTTGGGAGTGTGCTAAAAGGATAAGAAACTTCTACATTACCTGTGACAGTATCAGCTGCTGGTAGAGCCAGCTGATTGGTTGTTTGTAGAGACAGCTGATTGGCTGCTGGCAATGCTCTCTGTTGATTGGCTGCTTGGGTGACGGCCATTAATTGTTGTTGTTGTTGCTGCTGTATTTGTTGTTGGAATGGAATCAAACTCTGCTGTTGCTGCTGTTGATGATGATGATTAATTTGTTGTTGTTGTTGTTGAGTTTGTTGCTGATGATGCTGCTGTTGTTGCAGGGAAGCTTGCTGATGTTGTTGTTGTTGCTGTTGAGCTGTAAACAGTTGCTTTGACAAGTCGTTGATGGGTGAACTGGCTTCACGTTTAGATAGCTTCAACACATTCTGTAAAGAAATGTTTTTTTTATTTGACATGGCACTGGCCTTTATGCAAGACATATTCATATTTTTCAAATAGATCCAACTTTGTGCTATATCAGAGCTTTAAGTCTAAGTACACATCTTTTTATAAAAAATGCAGGGAAATATGACAGAACTAATATTAAGAGACAGCTCAAGCATGTAATCTGCCATAAGAAAAGTTAAACTACACCAGTGCAATAAAATTACACAAAATTTGTTCATAGTCAATGGATCTTTTTCTCATTTTAATACTGAAAATGTCAATTGCAACAACACTGTGGCTGTGTAACAAAAGACTTTCAGAAATAAAACATTAACTGGCTTAAAAAATGTTAATAACAAACGGTTACCATCATATCAATAAGTGCAGCCTCAGATCCCTCACTACTATGTCCACTCGTATCAGACTCATACGGGGACGTATTACGAGACTTTTGGCGATTTCCTGACATCAGACCAAATATCTGCTCTATCGGGGATAAAGTGTCGTTCATGCCCGGTGTTGAGGGGGTGCCCGGAGTTCCTGTACTCGAGTCATAGTCACTGCAAGAAAGATAATTGTGCCAATTCTAAATTATTTCTATCATTTGCATAGTGTTCTAAAAAGAAACCACAACATGTGTTTGTGAAACACAAATGCCCCCAAAAAGGTAAATGTTAAGTTCTTGACTGACAGAGGGACAGTGGTAAAACAGTATCCCTAAAAAGGTTTTTTAGAGTGATCTAATCAGCCAACACACCTTGTAGTCCGACAAGGATACACTTGGAAAAAAATTCAGGTAATTACTCAATTAAATCCAAATGTTTATTACAAAACAAGATGTGTTTGTGAAACATGAATGCACCCGAAATAGCCATTTTTCTCAAATGTTAAGTTTTTTTTTCGTGTGAAGGGTTGATAAGGGTTAAAGAATGACCTTGAGGAAGGTCATATTGCTTGGAACAGATAGATAATGAAAGAAAGTCTCATACCACATTTGAGCATGGTAAGTTTAATACCTTTGGAGAAAAGGCAAATGTTAAGTTTGTTAAGTTTTCAGACAGACACAGTCACAGACGGAGAGACAGGCAGACAGATGGACGGACACGAGTAAAACAATATGCCCCCCATCTTTCGATGTGGGGGCATAAAAAAATTCTTTGATATTTGTTTGGTTTATGATAATGTGCAGTAAAAATATCTGGTATTTGTTTTAGAGTAAATGAGACCCGTCGCGCTAAAAGGGACCTTATCGGGTGTGTGAAAAATATCGACCCTAGTCAGTCTGCGCAGTCAGACTAAGGCCGACACTTTTCACTTGTATGTAATTTTCTAAATCTGGATTGTTTTCCCTATCTTACAATATGATCATTTTTTGCATACAGTAACTGGTTGACCTGAGCTTAATCTGACAAGTTTGTCAAAATTTGGATTTTTGTAGTTCTGATAAGGTCCCTTTTAGCGTGACGGGTCACAAATACAAAGTAGTAACATTACCTAAAATCAGATGTACCAGGTGAGCCCCTAATGGCCCTGGATGTTTTTTGTGGGGTCTCAGTGGCTGCAGCTTTAATCCATTACTGCACATTGACACCTTAAATTGACTCCCTCACAAGAAAAGGCTTTGGAAAACATGGAGGAAATTGAAGAAATTGCTTGTGACAAGCAATTTCTTCATTTTCCACTATGTTTTCTAACCAAAAATGGAAAGATTTTTCAAATTTTATCAACTTGAAATTGTTGTCTACAACATCTTTGAATTTGAACTAGTCCAAAATTTTGTCATTTGGTAATGGGTTAACTAGAGTCATCATGCTCTCTATCTTATACTGTGTAGAATTGGTGTCTACCATAGGCTTATTGTATTGGTGTCACTAGTGCCCTTAACTCATTACCAGATGTACTAAGTATACACAAGTGTAACATTACCTAAAATCAGATGTCCCCGGTGAGCCCCTAATGGCCCTGGATGTTTTTTGTGGGGTCTCCGTGGCTGCAGCTTTAACTAGGGGTAAATACTTAAGTGTAACATTACCTAAAGTCAGATGTCCCAGGTGAGCCCCTAATGGCCCTGGATGTTTTTTGTGGGGTCTCCGTGGCTGCAGCTTTTGCGAGAGCCATCATGCTTTCAATCTTGTACTGGGTAGAATTGGTGTCTACCATAGGCTTATTGTATTGGTGTCACTAGTGTCCTTAACCCTTTCCCAAACAAGACCTGGTTTTGACATCTGTTATAGAAATGGCTTTGGAAAACATTGAGACAAAAGAAGAAACTGCTGTTAACCAGCAGTTTCTCCTTTTGTCTCAATATTTTCTGTACCATATTTTACACAAATCTCATCTTTAATAACAGCCATTTTGTCTTTTGTAGCAGTTTTTGAAGTGGATCGCCCTAAAATGTTGTCGTTTGGGAAAGGGTTAACTCATAACCAGATGCACTAAGTATACACAAGAGTAACATTACCTAAAATCAGAAGTACCAGGTGAGCCCCTAATGGCCCTGGATGTTTTTTGTGGGGTCTCTGTGGCTGCAGCTTTGGCGAGAGCCATCATGCTTTCAATCTTGTACTGGGTAGAATTGGTGTCTACCATAGGTTTACTGTATTGGTTGGTAAACATATCAGAGCCTTTCTGGTGGAAGTAAGCTGTGAAAGGAAAAATAAATTTGAGCTTAGTACGAAGGGCATTTTAGGGATAGATCTAGATCAGCTTGCTTGTAAGACCTGCATAGATGAGCTGAGGTAATGATAGTGATAATGGCATTTGAGACAATTGATTGATTGATTAATTAATTGGTTGATTGATTGACTGACTGATGGTGTTTTAATACCTTTAACCCTTTCCCAAACAAGACCTGGTTTTGACGTCCCTAATAGAAAAGGTTTGGGAAAACATTCAAACAAAAGAAGAAACTGCTGATAACCAGCAGTTTCTCCTTTTATCTCAATATTTTCCATGCCAAATTTTACAAAAAATTAATCTGTAATAACTTCCATTTTGTCATTTGGACAGTTTTTGAAGTGGATCATCCGAAAATTTTGCGGTTTGGGAAAGGGTTAAACAATTAAAATTTTCTCAGTCATTGCGTCTGGAGTACCTAATAACTGATTCCTGTTGTTTCTTTTTACCACTACATCCATGACACCCTTTCCAAGCCTCAAGCAGCTCTTCTAGTTAGCCTGGTGGATAATCATGTGATACAACATTTTCATAAAATCTTCAAATAATTCTGTTAATATGGGACCGATTTGAATTTGGTATGAAGCAGAGAAGGCGAACAGATGTCATGCATTAAATGGACGAGGGTTAGATTTACTAAATGAACCTACCATCTTTTGATTGCTGGACGTAGGTGTCGGGTTTATAATGTTGTTGATATAGGTCGTGTTTGTACTGCATGCTTCCAGACTGATAATGTTGTTCGGGTTTATATTGCGAGTACGGCTGATTGTTGTACTGTTGTGCTGCATTTTGATAGAACATCTGGAATCCTGAAGAAAACATTGTCGCTTTTCAATGAAAACCTTGTAACTGCAGCTTAAAACAAGCTGCAGTTACAAAGTTTTTTGTTGGAAAGCATCTACATGTGACCAGTTATGTTGTTGATACTGGTCATGTTTAAACTGCATACTTCCAGACTGGTAATGGTCAGGTTTATATTGGGAGTACGGCTGGTTATTGTACTGTTGTGCTGCATTTTGATAGAACATCTGGAATCCTAAGGGAAACAAGAGAAATGCACTGCTTCAATGGTCAAATGAATAGGGTGTTTGCTTTGGAAGCGAGAAGTCCAATGCATAGGGGTCCTTAATTTGACATCACTAGGATACGAAGACACAAAGACAACTAGTGGTGGCAGTCACATTAAGGACGTTCAAAAATCTGTTGTCGCCGGCCCTTCAGATAAGACTAGAAGTAACCGCGCTGTCATCTACAAGTCTGTTAAGCCAATGGTTACCGTTAACAAATCTCTGCCATGGAGCATGTTTAAGTACTTGTCCACAAGTCACAAGGCCAGGGCTATGACATAGCTCTTTCTAAAAAGGGGTCCTCATGGCATTTGAGAACCTTATGAATCCAGTTCAGCCTGTGTATACAAGCAGTCTAATCAGAATCCATATTGTTCTCTGATAGTCTCATAGCCTCTTTATAACTTGTAACAATTAATTGTAAGAGAGTAGTGCATTCAAACATAGTCTAATCAGGAACCCTGAAGGTCTAAAGTGCTATAAAGGCCTTTTACCAATATAGGTTTGATTGATTGGGTTCAAGGCCTCTTTCAACTGCTATGATCGTATTGCTGAAGCTGGAGCACCTAACCATGGATTCCTGTAGTTGCTCATATAAGTTAAACCACAAAACTTTTTACTGAACCTCCAGCTGCTCTCCCACATATAGGTTAACGATTATCAAACCATTTGGAAGAGGAAAAACTATTTCAGAAAGGATGATTGCCCCTGCCCGGGATCAAACTCAGGACCTCAAGGCTCGTGAGAGATAGTTTAATGCGCTACCAACTTTATCATGGCCTAAACTAAAATACATGAGTTTGAGTTTATTGGGGTTTTACACCGTTTTCAACAACCAGGGTCATATCGCGGTGGCTGGAGCACCTACCCATGGATTCCTGTTGTTTCTTAAACCAGTACTACCACAACACCCTTACCGAGCCTCCAGCTGCTCGCCCACTTAGGTTAACGATTTCAAACCCATTGGTGGGTGACAATTTTGTCAGAAAGGGTATTAGCCGCGGCCGGGTATCGAACCCGGAACCTTTCTTATGCTAAAATACATGAAATGTTACCTGGATATACAGGCGATATATTGTTATACTGGTTGTCATGGTAACTAGACGTCTGATGACTGTGTGGTCCTGTCAGTACATGAGGCATAGGTTGTAGCGAGTCTGAAATAGTAGGGGGAAAGGAGAAATGATTTAGATCTATTTGTAAACATTTTTCGAAAACAAGCTCTGGTTTTCACATCCTAAAAAGAAAATATCAAACGTGACTTTTGGAAACCTTTGAAGCAAATGAAGAGAATGATGAAAATTGAAAATCAGTATTTTCTTTCTTTCTCTTAATGTTTAATATGCAGCAAATTTCTTTTTCTGGAGCATCTTTTTCTGTTGTATACACAGACAGACAACCTGATATAACAAGCTGACAGACAGTTAATACATTAAGCTCTATTCATGTTTTGATTGTTCATTATTGATGGAAGCAAGATTGTTCAGTCTTAGAGTATTATGAAGTGTTTATCTGTTGATTCTGTTGATTGCCAATCAAGGAAGCAAGATTGTTCAGTTCTAGAGTTTTATCTAGCATGGCATTTATCCTTTTGTAAATGTCTGATCCATTTCATAAAAGAGATAGACAAAAAAACAGACAAACAGACAGTTAATTGATTAAGCTGTACTCATGTTTTGCTTGTTCAGTATTGATGGAAGCAAGATTGTTCAGCTCTAGAGTATCATCTAGCATAATCCGAGTCTTCTCTGATGTAAATACGCTCTTTGATATTTTGATTTTTCGCTATTTATATCAGAGAGCGTTGCTCTTTGAAAAAATCAAGAAGTTCGCAACAAATTGTTGCGCATCGTTCACTGTCCGATCTTAAACGCTATCGTTAAAACCCCTGATGATATCGATAAATGAACCATTTATTGTTATGGCTGCTGAAAAAAATTACGACCAAAAAGTATTTCTAAAAGGTTAATAGGCAATGTTTTGCAACAACCCTCACCTGAGCAGCCTTTGTTTACCTTGACCTTCCATTCAAAACCAAAGGTTATACTCATCCAGCAGGCCGATTTGAAATGAAATTTTTGGTCAGGTATGACAAAAACGATTTATTGATCTATACCCTACAGTGTTTTACCGAGTGATTCGATATGATACACAAAAACAAAGCTTCAAGTTACTTGTAACGTTACCGAACTTTCCGCTGTTTTCAAAGAGCAACGCTCTCTGATGTAAATAGCGAAAAATCAAAATATCAAAGAGCGTATTTACATCAGAGAAGACTCGGATTACATCTAGCATGGCAATGATCCATTTGTAATGTAAATATTTGATCAAGGTCTTGCAAGGTTAAAGAGAGACAGACAAGCATAAATTATTTTTGCTTTTCAACAAAAACCTCATAACTGCCGCTTGGTTTAAGCTGCAGTTTTGAGGTTTTTGTTGAAAAGCGATAATGTGACAAACTGATAGTTAACAAAATTTAAGCTGTACTCACGTTTTGCCTGTTCAGTATTGATGGAAGCAAGATTGTTCAGTTCTAGTGTATTATCTAGCATGGCGTTTATCCGTTTGTAAATGTCCGATCCATTTCCACTCATGTAGTTGGATGAGCAACTGTTGGCAAAGTCAAAGTCGTCTTTGTTCATGTCTGTGACCTAACCTGAAAATCAGAAACAGAACTAGTCTAGAACTATAAAATGCAAAGAATGCTGCAAACAAATATCCCACATCACATCACTGAAAAAGAGCATTAGGTGAAACAAAAACTATTCTTGACTTGGGGAATGGAAATACAGGGTTTTCCATGACGCACAAATCATGCGTCATTGTCACAATTTCAAAACAAATGACCCCTTAGAAATTTACTTGAGGGACAATAATGATTCAAGTTTTAAAATCCAGATTTTCATATGATACTTCAGTGTTTATTTTCAATTTTGGGGGAAGGGGGTCAGGGCCCATAAATGGGAGAAAATTTGCGCGTGAACACCCAACAAGAGCAACGCTAGGCGTGGCATTATACGCCCGAAGCTCAGAAATAAATGGGTGTGTGACATTTGTTGATGTCCTGTTCTTTTCTAAAAGTCTCTTGCAAGTATCCGATAAAACAAAACTCACCGAGTACTAAAATATTCACGAAGTGTTGCAAGTACCCGAGTACTACTAAAATATTTACAAATTTAATCATATTGAACACATGTGAAGTTTCAACATCGTAGGCCTTGCATTTTGAAAGTTATGGACCGGACACAAATTTGCAAACTGAATCAAACAAAGGGCAATACGTCAAAAATTATAAATGGTAGAGTTAGGGTAATTGCACTCTGCATGCCCTAGCTATGAGATCTATACACCTGTGAAGTTTCAAGACCATAGGCCTTATAGTTTTAAAGTTATAGACCGGACACGAATTTGCTAACTGAATCAAACAAAATCAAATAAAGGGCAATAACTCAAAAATTACAAATGGCAGAGTTGTGGTTCTTGTGCTCTGTACACCCTAGCTATGAGATCTATACACCTGTGAAGTTTCAAGTTTGAGTTTATTGGGGTTTTACGCCGTTTTCAACTACAATGGTCATATCGCGGCGGCTGGAGCGCGTACCCATGGATTCCTGTTGTTTCTCAAACCAGTACTACCACAACAACCTTACCGAGCCTCCAGCTGCTCGCCCACTTAGGTTAACGATTTCAAACCCATTGGTGGGTGACAATTTTGTCAGAAAGGGTATTAGACGCGGCCGGGTATCGAACCCAGGACCTCTCGAGTTTGAGTTTATTGGGGTTTTACGCCGTTTTCAACTACCAAGGTCATATCGCGGCGGCTGGAGCACCTACCCATGGATTCCTGTTGTTTCTCAAACCAGTACTACCACAACACCCTTACCGAGCCTCCAGCTGCTCGCCCACTTAGGTTAACGATTTCAAACCCATTGGTGGGTGACAATTTTGTCAGAAAGGGTATTAGCCGCGGCCGGGTATCGAACCAGGACCTCTCGAATGAGGGTCAGATGCGCTACCAACTGCGCTATAAGGCCGCGGCCCGTGAAGTTTCAAGACCATAGGCCTTATACAGGGTGTCCCAAAAGTAAGGTAACACTTATAAATGGTTCTAGCACTGCTATTTCTTAGCCGATTTCTTTCAGAAAACTATCAATATCTGCAGAATTCATTGGAATTTTGTTCACCATACACTTCAATGATATGCACATATCAAAATGGCGTCATTTTTGACGTCATCTGTACCACTATCAAAATGACGTCACGACCTACCTTCTCAAAACGTATGTGTGCGGTAAAGCATATCATTTATCTAAATGTCCAATATGTGTGCAAATAAAATTTAAATTCTAATTCAAAATAGAAGATTCACCATGGGAATACCCATCTACTCAATTATAGATAAATTTGAACAACCTTGGTCAGATTTTGATGAACATGGAAGCAAAAGCGCGAAAACATCCCATTGCATCGAAAGCATCTAAGCTTTGAAGAAGACTGCATATGGAAGTCCAGGAAAGTGAAATGCGAAGAATTTCGTCCCATCAAGATTCATTGAAATCATTAGTACAGTGTATTTAGAATTTTTATTTGAAATTTTCCCATACCATATTTAAATTATGACTTTGGAAGATCGAGTTGAACGCTAAGAATGTTGTCGATGGACACATGCCTGATTTGAATTCATTGGACCATTTTTTTGTGGCGACACGTGTTGTCTAAAGTGTAATTCCCACAGCAAGAACATATTGAATTAAACATGTTCAATGTTGCTATAAAACATTCAAGGAAAATGTAGGAACCTTTCTGCCTGTACGAAAAATTACGCCCGTAAAACAGCTAGGCGTAAAGGAGACGGAATTATGAGACGGAATCCGTCTCATTTTCCGCTAGTAAGCTTGTGTAAAGAAATATAAGAATGAGACGGAAACCAAGCGTAAACAAAGCGTAATTTAGAGGCGTAAAATGTTAATTAACCGGAATTTTTAGAGACGGAATATGCAAATGAAGCGGATTTTTTTACAGGCGTAATTGCTAGGAGGCGGGTTCCGCTTGGAATTTTTAAGAAATTACGGGCGTAATCCGCCTCATAATCCCGCCTCCTAGATATTTACTACATAAAATGTGGGTGGGGAATGGTAAAAATGAACATTTGAATTTGTTTAATTTAGTCAAAAGAACACTCACCAATGTTGCCTCACTTGGTCTTACCATTTAGTGAGCCCCTTAATGTACTGGATTGTACTGGATCAATATCAATGTTTGAATTCATACCTCAAACATTAACTTTGCAAAAAGTCAGAGAAGCAAAATTCCCTCCAATTTTCTAAACAGGAAGTAGGAAATGGTCATAGACTGGGAGAAAATAGACTGGGAGGCCTTATTTTCACAAAGTTAATTCTATATCTTATAAACTATATATATCAGGCACTATTTGAGATACAGCCATAATATTTCACACATGGATACTTCCTGCCAGTACCTCTCATTTGGGGACCATGACCTTTGGCCTAGTGACCTTGACCTTGGAGTTTGACCTACTTTTAAAAAACTTTAACCTGGCCTATATCTCATGAACTATTATTGATAGAGCCTTGATTTTTCACACATGGATACCTCCTGCCAAGACCTTTCATTTGGAATCATGACCTTGGGCCTTGTGACCTTGACCTTGAAGTTTGACCTACTTATAAGTTTTCTTAACCTGGCCGATATATCATGCCCTTTTACACATACAGCCTTGATATTTCTCACATAAACACCTCCTACCAATACCTTTCATATTTGACCATGACCTTGTGACCTTTACCTTGACCTTTGACCTACTTTGTAAAAACTTTACTCTGGCCTCTATCTCATGTCCTTTTACATGTACAGCCTTGATATATCATACATGGAAACCTCCCACCAAGATCTTTTGCATTTGACCATGACCTTGGCGTTTGACCTACTTTAACCCATTACCACACATTGACTCTTTTTGACTCCGCACAAGATAATGGCTTTGGAAAACATCATGGGAAATGAAGAAATTGCTTGTGAAAAGCAATTTCTTCATTTTCCACAATGTTTTCTGCCCAAAAAGACAACAAAAATTTAAATTTCATTCATTTGAAGTTGTCGTCTGCAACATCTTTGAATTTGGGACAACCCTAATATTTTGTCGTTTGGTAATGGGTTAAAGAAATTTAACCTGGCCTATATTTTATGTGCTTTTACACATACAGACTTGATATTTCACACATGGACACCTCCTACCAAGACCTTTCACATTTGATCATGACCTTGGACCTTGTGACCTTGACCTCAACTTTGACCTACATTAAAGGTAGGCCTTGAGGGGGCATATATGTTTTACAAACATTTCTTGTTTAGATAGAGCCTTGATAATTCACACAAAGGTACTACCTGACATTTACTTTCATTCAGGAATTAAGACCTTTTGACCTTGACCTTGAAGTTTGACCTACTGTTTAACCTGGCCTACATCTCATACACTGTGAGATATAGAGCTTTGATATTTCACATATGGATAGAACTTTTTAAGACCTTTCATTTAGGATCATGATCTTTGGCATTAGGTCCTTCACCATAAGGTATATACTTTACAAGAACTTTAACTTGGCCTATATTTCAATCACTATTACAGATGGAGTCTTGATAATTTACTCTTGCATACCTCCTACCAAGACCATCAATCTTGAACTTGACCTTGTGACCTTGAATTTGGAGTTTGACCTTCTTAACAAAAGCCTTTTCTTTGCCTATATCTTATGCAGTGCAAAATGAAAATGGCTAGTATATTGGAATCGCGTCATTATAAAATTGCTAAGTCCAAAATACCGTCTCCCTGGAAAGTTTAAGTTATTTTCTGCTTTAAGAAACAGCCATTCCGCCTTGTTAAAATGGCTAAGTCCAAAAATTACGCCTGTTGAAAAATTAAAGTTTTAAATTACGCCTGTTATGATAAAATTTCGCCTCCATTTCATTTTACGCCTCTAATTTACGCCACTACTCTGCACAGTGACTTAGGCGTAAAGTATAACTCTGCCACTGTTACAAGCGTAAATTGCCATTTACGCCTCATTTACGCCTCATTTACGCCTGTTTTCCAAGCGGAATCCGCCTCTTTTTTTTCGTACAGGTATGGACACATATGAGGCAGTTAAATTAGCCTAAAACTTTAAGCAAAAGAATAAACCAAGGAAAGTGACAGAAGAGACGTAATACAGAGAACGTCATTTACTATCAAAATGACGTCATTGATAAAATAGGGTGTGTTTGGTTTATCATATGTAAAATATACAAATTTTATGATAATTTGATGAAATTTCTTTTATTCATTTTTACACATAACCTTCTGTACTGTCAGCGATGTAAGGAATATATAAAAGTTATATTGGCCGAGATACATTATATTTTAAGTGTTACCTTACTTTTGGGACACCCTGTTAGTTTCAAAGTTATGGACCGGACACAAATTTGCTAACTGAATCAAACAAAATCAAACAAAGGGCAATAACTCAAAAATTACAAATGGTAGAGTTGTGGTTCTTGCGCTCTGCACACCCTAGCTATGAGATCTATACACCTGTGAAGTTTCAAGACTATAGGCCTTATAGTTTCAAAGTTATGAACCGGACACGAATTTTCAAACAAAATCAAACAAAGGGCAATAACTCAAAAATTACAAATGGAAGAGTTGTGGTTCTTGAGCTCTGCACACCCTAGCTATGAGATCTATACACCTGTGAAGTTTCAAGACCATAGGCCTTATAGTTTCAAAGTTATGGACAGGACACGAATTTGCTAACGGACAGACAGACGGACAGACAGACGATGCACGCGATAACATAATACGACCCTTCGGGCGTATAATAAAAAGGGGAAATTTCAATACATGCTTAATCTCAAATACTGTGTTATAAATGCATTTAATTTGCTTGTATATCATAATGGGACATTCAAACAAACATTTTGGAACTGTAAAAGATGCCTAGAATTTAAATATAGAATCTATATGGATTTTTCTTTTCAACAAAAAAATCTAGTTCCAGGAGGGGAAAATTTGTCTGAAATGGGGGAAAAAAGTATATTCCTCAGAGAGGGGGAAGGGGCCCAATAACAACCGTTTTTAAGGAAAAAAAATCACCCTACTTGAGTCCTATGGCAATAAACCCACAAAATAGTAGAAATGACCCCTAACTTTGATGGCAAGGGGGTCAAAATGTCCCCCAAATTCTCATGCTAAGGGAAAACCCTGGAATAAGATTTTAAACAAGTTCCAATTGTGACCTTGACCTTTGTGACACAAGAAACAAAACAGCACCTCCTCTGATCAAGGACAACAACTGTATTAAGTTTCAAGATCCCAGGTCAAATGTTTCTTGAGTTAGAGCATGGAAGTGGAATGGATTTTAAACAAAGAGCAATTGTGACCTTGAGTGACCTTTGACCTACATGGCCCAAAAGGTAATTTTCCCCTAAAGCAGGGAAGAAAATCCCAAATAGAAAAGTTTCACTTTATATTTCAAAGATAAGTTGCTTGGTGGCTTTCATTATTATGTTGACCAAAAAATACCAACGAGAATTAAGAATTCCTTTCAGTTTATTCTTGCAGCAAATTATGCAAAGGATAATTCTTTTGTTACAATCTTAAATGAAAATACTCTCCTAAATTAATGTTTGACAAAACAATTAAGTCACTTTTCCCAAACTGCCTGGCTTCCAACCCCCTCCCAAAACTAATGAGAGAAAATGCTCAGCTAGTTTTTTTCTCTTATAAGCCCTCCAAATAGTTATTCATTAATAAAGCACTGTAGGCCAATTTATGCATAAATTGTACTTAATTCTTTCTCTTACGAAAATTGTTTTTGCAAATTATTTGGAAGAGCAAGCAAAAAATTTCCAAAATGAACAGGTTAAGGACTCTTATTAGATCTACATGTTTGAAAAGCCCTGTCTGCTGCGGATCCAGGATTTCTGGGAGGGGGGTTCAATCTACAAATAGGGGGGTTCGTTTTCCTAATATTACATAAATTTGATTGAATTTCTGCATGAAAATGAAATAATATGGCTACAGAGGGGGTTCGTTTGAACCCCCGAACCCCCTCTGGATCCGCCACTGCCTTTGACATTAGCTCCCCGATATAGAGTCCTGGCTTGCTAAAATGCTCTGTTTCAGAATTTTATGAGCTAGAAAAATCCTGTCTAGATCAAAAATCCATATTGTAGTCTGCAGTGCAACAGTTTTAAATTGGATCTATCTACATGTATCTACTTATTTTTTACTTTACCATCTGGTAATAAAATAATGCTTTCCCAAATAATACCACATTAGTCATAACTTCAGAAAACAGATTAAACAAAGACAAAATTTGATAAAACAGAACTTCCTCTTCTTGTATCAATGTTTTATGTGCCATGCCAAAATAGTTACTGTAGATCTATCTACTAAAAAACTTTGGAAAAGCAAAAGTTGTTCGTGACAAAAACGACTAAACAGCGCAGTCACTGGATCAGCGAAAGGCGCGGTACGAGCGTCTCGTGCGCCAAATTCAAAAATCGGAGAAAATATATATTGCATTGTTGATTTTGAATTTAAATGCAAGCGTCAGAGTAATAGCACAGCCTCTTCAATTTCCCAAGGAACGTGTTCAACTAAAATTATAAATTTAGATTTCTGACTAAATATTTCGTCTGTCAATTTGGGATTTTATGTCAATTTCTCCCGAAGGTTTTCAAAGTCAAAATCGCAAATTAAACAAGGGGACTCCACTTAACTTTTTTCTTACCTATTCCTAAGTTTATTTGTCCTTGTCTGTCCGAATTCTGGCTGTCAAATGAGATGTTTTCACGATTTTTATACCCGAAATCTACACACATCCATCAGCTCGCATTCAGAAAGTGTGCACTGTGACGTCATGGATTTCCGGTCTTCTGCCATTCTCCCGCACGAGGGGACGTCTGTATATTGATTTTACAAACAAACATAATTTTCACAAATTCTAGTCGTTTTTATACCTAATTATTTATGCAAACATCTAACATACAAGACGAATGTCTAAATAAATGAACTAGTAAGTTGAAAATAAACTAAAATTATGAAATTTCTAGCACTAAAAATTATAAATTGAGCCTGCCTTACCTGTCTGTAAAATCACTGAGTCTACCTAATTGATTGACCAATCAACGCTCACCTCCAAATTGACAGCCGCGGCATAACATATTACTGCTGCGTGCACGGTGACGCCCTTCAAATGACTCCCTCACAAGAAAGGGCTGGGAAAACATTGTGGAAAATGAAGAAATTGCTTTTCACAAGCAATTTCTTCACTTTCCACGTTTTTTTTTTCAATTAAAGATCCCAAAAATGTAAAATTTCATTCACTTGATAATGTCGTCTGCACTGCCGCGGATCCAGGATTTCTGTGAGGGGGGTTCGAATCTACAAATAGGGGGGGGGGGTGTTTCGTTTTCCTAGAATAACACAAAATTTACTGAATTTCTGCATGAATATAAAATAATTTGGCTACAGAGGGGGGTTCGTTTGAACCCCCCCCCCCCCGAACCCCCTCTGGATCCGCCACAGTTGCATCGTCTTTGAATTTCAACTACATCTACTAGTCAAATTTTTGCCGTTTGGTAATGGGTTAAAAGTCGCTGGACGGCGACTTTTTCTGGAGATTTTGACACAATCGTCCAACGATGTACAGCGCGGACATCGTCCGTTGGCAGCCCAATTTAAGCAGTGCATCTCAAATTTTAGACCCCGTCGAAGTAAATTGAAACCGGGCGATTTTTGTCGTCGGAGAGCCCATGAAGTAACGACCCGGGGCCTCTTCGTCGACCGAATGATCCCCGGACGATCTCTATAAAATGTTCTTTTCAAAAACGGAGGGCGAACGAAACCCGATTGGGTGGTGTACACAGGAACTTAGACGATTTCTTGAAAAATCACGCTTTTTCGTGCCCAAAAGATGAAAACTCTAGAAAACATTTCGGAAAATGAAGGAAATGCTTGTGACAAGCTATTTCTTCATTTCACATCTTGTTTTACACTCAGAGAGACCAAAATGTAACATTCAAATGGCATGAAATTGTCGTCTGCAACATCTTTGAATTTGGAAAAGTCGAAATTTGTGTCCTCTGCTATTTGGTTCTGGGGTCAGGGTCTCTCTTGGGAAAATTCAAATGGTGCGATTTGGTGGCATATTTAGGGGTCCAATTTTCACATTTTTTCCCAAAAAGACCCCCAAAAATTAGACTGGGTTCCAGACTGATCATTTTTCCCTCCTTTACTTTCTCCGGTCCAAAGATCAATATCGACACGATCAAAAACGGATGCCGCAATATGTAACGGGTATAGATTTTTTATGCGCTATCTTACTGACCAATTTGTATATTGACGACTGGACCCAGGCTACCCAAAAATAGGGCCTATGTTAAAGCCCTGGCTTTCAGGTCTGGCATTTAAAAACTGCCGCTTATTAACCTTTTATATATATCTTTCATAAATTTTCAGTATCATCGACATGACTGTCTTCTGCAGTTGCTTTCAAATTGGACCAGTCAACATTATGTCATTCAGGAAGGGTTTCCAAACAGTGACACATTTTGGTGATTTTACATGTAAATAGCAGACAATAGATAAAAGCTTTTGCAAATGTTGAGACAAAAGGACAATGCTGATCAGCTGCATTTTCTCATTTTGTCTCAAAAATGTCTTCGTCATACATGTAAATAAATCGTAATTTTTTTCAACACCTATTCTGACATCTGCAACAGCTTTCAATTCGGACCACCATAAATTTTTGTCGTTTGGGAAAGTGTTAAGGTAGATTGTCCGTAATGTGGCAATTTTGAAATTCATAAAACATCGGTTTGTTCGAGCTGTGCCGTTACGTGTCCGATCCTAATCGGGCGCGGTCGTAAACATTCGGCGGTGGAAAGTTCCACCGCCGAATGTTTTCGACATCGCCCGGATAATTCCGACGTCGCGTGAATCTCATTAGGGGTTTACTACCCCTAACGCGACCGTTGGTATGTGCTGGAACTATGACTTAAACATTCCTTAACAACATATTATAAGCTTTGGAATACATTGAGGCAAAATAAGAAGATGCTAATTATAAGCATTTTCTCCGTTTGTCTCGATATTGATATTGTATGTGCTACACTGCACATGAATTCTTTCGTTATCATTATCATTTTTTTCTGCAACAACTGTCAGTTTGGACCATCCCACAAATTTGATATGTGTTGAAACGGCTTAGGGTGAGACTATATATTACACTCTTCCGGCGGTCGTAATGTGGCCATTTTGAGATTGATAAAACATCGGCTGATTTCGAGCTGCGTCGTTACGTATCCGAACATATTCGGGCGCGGTCGTAAACATTCGGCGGTGGAACTTTCCACCGCCGAATGTCTTCGAAGTCGCCCGAATAATTCCGACGACGCCCGAATCTCATTAGGGGTGAACTACCGTAAGATACGAGTAATACGCATACAATATACCACAGAAAATCATTGAGACCAAAAGAGGTATTTTTTACTTCCAAGTTATTTTATTACGTCTGTAATCGTTTTGGAAAGGGTTGAACTATTGAAATAAATGCAGGGCTGGAAATCAGGAAGAGTAAGAACAAATTTGTAAAAAAATTATGTAATATTATTCATTTACATATCAATATTGAAAAGAAAAAACGCAGTGCATTTATATTTCACCATGAACAAAATGATGAAACTTTTGGGAGGTTCATTCTGAAAGCTGCTGCAGACAACAGAATTGGTGAAACAATTATGGAATTGCTGTAAATTATAACACAGAAAATATTGAGGCGAAAGGTGAAAATGCCGAATATCAGCATTTTCTTCTTTTCTTTCAATGTTTTCCCAATACAATCTATTTCTACCGGGGCCGTCAAACCAAGGTCTTGTTTGGGAAAGAATAAACCAATGTGTTCGTATCTGTAATTTCACAACAAATGCACTCTTAGTCACGAGTACATGCCGGTTAGCACTATAGCGAGAAGAAGCAACAAAAAACTACTGTAAGCATTATGGGTCCGACCGGCTATAGAGTAAAAATTCAAAGATGCAGATCAATCATTTTTCTTAAAATAATTGTAAGAATAGCTATAGATTTAGACTACCCTGTTTCCCAAACATTTAAAAAAATCAAGGTTCCGATCTTGTTGGCAAAGCAAGAAGAGGTGGCCAAACCAACTTTATAAATTACATTGTATGAATCAGTTTGAAATGAAAATTATATTACACTTTATTATTTACACGTTAATAAATCCATAAACTTGTATAGAATTACGGCAAATTAATTGTGACTAAATGTCCGGATTCTTCATATTATAAAGTGAAAAAAACAAAAAAAGTATTATTTTCTATAAACGCTCTCCAATTAGTATTCCTGGTAACGAACATCAAAACCAGTATGAAATGTGATTAATTAAATAAAATTTATAAAAGCCATGATTTTCTTGTCATGTACATGTAGGCTCGATATTAGTAAATTAAAAACTAAAACATGACAAGATCTGCGTCATCGTTAGTATGGTTCTCGGTGTGCCAAGAATCGTTAGCGTAGAGTGCAGGACGGTAACCATCTGGCAGGGTCCCGGCAATGTGTCCATTCCTCTGTCCGTCCACGATGTAGGGGCCATTTCGGGCGCCGTCCACGAGGTACTGGGCCCTGGGGCGACCTAACGAATCAAACGGCGCGATGATGCCTTTCGGTATATCGCCATTATGACCATTTCCAACAACTCCATTCTGTTGGTTGTCGATTATAAATGGGCCGGTGCTGCGTGTAGTCGCTTGGGAATCTGGATATATATCCGTCTGACTGTCGCTGATAAAATTTTCACCTTGGTGCCAGCCATTTTTGTTGTAAATCGACATATTTGTGAGATGTCCGCGCTGCAGGTGCGTAATTGGTGCCTGCATCTGGGTCGCCATGGCGATGGGTTTTGACGTCATCGTGAGATCACCATGGTGACCATGACTCTGTAATGTAGAGTTAGCCATTTCTTCCTCCGCCATCAGATCTTTGTTAGCCATTATGTTGGTTCTAGTTACGGACACATCCCGCTTTATTGCTCTGAAGAGACAAATATAGTCACGATATCATGACACATGTTTACAAAACACACCTATGTAGCCTATATTGGCTAAATGACTTGGACAAGATTCAAATAAATAGCTTCGGTCCAACGATTTTCAGTATTTAGAAAAAACACGACAAGTATCACATTTAATTAATTTTGATCTAACTGCGAGTATTGCTTATTTCATTTCATATGGCGCTGACTTTTAGGCAAGATACGCTTATATTCAGCAAATAGCATTACAAACACCAAGGAAACGGAAATCATAGGCCTAGTACACAAATGTAAAAGGAAACCAAGAAAATATTACCAAACTTTATTTAGGAAAAAGCTCAAGAGTGTAATTTATGATGAATAAAAGCCATTGCTGCGACATGTCAAATAAAATTAGTAAATCTATGTGGAATTTGTAAATTTCAATACGAGTACATTAGGTTGTAAAAGACCTAAATTATGCACATACCTTCGACGTTTTGTTTTAAATATGAAGGCGATCAGTAAAGCAAACACGGCAGCTGCCAGAAACCCGATGATATGTAGTGGTACAACACTGTCTTCGTCTGAAATCATAGAAAAATAGAATTGAGCCAGGATCTGCAAAAGCACCATTAAAGCCTAAAACGACAACAACAAATCAACAAATCTTATATGAAATGTAAAATCATTATTAAAAAAGAAGGAAATAGACGAGTGACCGACCCTTTTTTTCCACGTGTACGCTGAACAACACAATTACTTAGCCTTATAAGTATGACATTGCCGTTCAAAGGTAATTAAGAATATATTTCCAAAATTTCAAGCTTGATTAGTGAGCATTTCTAAAATGTACCATACCGAGGGACTCTTGTTTTATAAATAAGACCTATCGTGCTTAAATGACCCTCTAGAAAGTGTTTAAGTATCGACTCTAGCCAGATTTCCCTGGCTGCGCAGACTGACTACGATCGAATTTTTCCACTCTAATGTAGTTAAGTTTCTGGATCTATATTTTTCCAGGTATTAGACTACTATATCTATTCATTTTCAAAAATAGGCATATTGAACAAAGAAACAAATAAAAAAGAAAAACTAGAAGACCTGAAGGTCTTGAGTCGCTCCACAGGCCTGAGTTTCTTGTAATATTTAATCCAAGTTTTGATTAGATTGTTCAATGTTTGTGTTTCATAGAGCAAAAAGAAAGTTACAAAACTAGATTGTTCAAAATGTTTGGTTCTTGAAGCAAAGAAAGTAAAACTATATGTTTGCCATTTGAGAAAGGGTAAAAGGAAATGGTAGAACATTCCAGCTTAGGATGATACTAGCAATTAAAATTTTCCATCTTCCAAACAGATCTAAATTAACAGACCATTGATTACTCCAAAATATTTCATATTTCTAAAAATAGATTTTGAGCTAAAAATAGATTTGGGGAAATACCACATTCCAAAATTAATGCAAATGGCTGATGAAACCTGAATTTCTTGTCTTATCAAGTCCAAGTTTTGACTAAATTTTTCAAAACCTGTTGCTCTTAAAGCAATTACAAAGTAACTAGAAAGCTGAAACACACATTCATATAAGATTAATTGGTTACCAAGCTTTGTCTTTATTAGAGTGAGTTTGGCTGTTAGAGTGAAAAAAGCTACAATTAGCAATTTTGTCAAATTGAAAGGCATATAACTGACGATTTTATATTCCTATCTAAATAAGAATCACATTAAAGCAAGATCTTAACTTCACCTACATCTTGTTTAAGTTTTGACTTGATTATTCAATATTTGTGGATATAATGAGTGTATAATCAAAGTCGAAAACAGCAATTTTGTCAAATTCAAGGGCAGAAAAATCATGATTTATTTGATTCCTATGAAGCTGAAAATTACACACATGCAAGATCTTATGGCCAGTAAGATAACATGAAAGTTTCGTGTTGATTGGTAGATATTTATGGTTGTTTGAGTAAAAATAAGGTCAAAAATGGTAATTTTGCCAATTTCAAGGGCACATAACTCAAGACATAATATTCCGATCAAGCTGAAAATTGCACTCAGGCAAGATCTTATCAGCACCAACATTCTGACCAACATTTGTCTTGATTGATAAATATTTGTAGTGGCTAGAGTGAAAACAAAGTCAAAACAGCCATTTTTTTAATTCAAGGGCAGATAACTCCAGACTTTCTAGTTCAATCAGAATTAATTTTAGGAATCTGATAGAGGACAACCTAGGGATCATTCCTGTGAAGTTTGATTGAAATCCATCAAGTGGTTTCTGAGGAGAAGATTTTTAAAGAAAAAGTTGACGACCGGACGGACGGACGGACGCACGCACGCACGGACGCACGCACGACGGACACAGCGCCATGACAATAGCCCGCTGGCCTGAAGGCCAGTGGAGCTAAAAACAGACCGACAGACAGAATATATTTTTCACATGTAATCTCAACCGCTCATATTATCTTTGTCATTTCACCACTGGGTCTGATCGGGGAATTTCTTCCCGAAGAGTCCCTTTTGGCGTGACGGGTCTCAAGTATATAGTTCTCACCATCTTTATGGTCGTCCACAATAATAGCCGGGTTGATCTCGATGTGTTCTTCTCCTACTTTAACCGCGTGTTCCTTCGTATCTGTAAGAATATACACAGTATAAGTATCGAAATTTGACCTGACAGACCGTCGTTAGCTTTTAGCTGGAGATACTCTGCCTGATCATTTATCTGGACCAATAACATTACATGAGGCCACTAGACGTATTTCATATTGACCGTGACACAATAGTTATATAGACCCTTTAAAGTGACATTTCACAATTATTTTTACATAAATGTGACTTTAATTCTATCTCAAAGAGTATGTTTTCTTATGAAAAATTCTGAACATTTCAAGCCAAAATACTAAACCGTTTACGAGAAATATATATTTTTGTGCTAAAAGTAAACAAATTGTTGTGGACAACAGTTCAGATTTGTATAGAATTTGTAATTTCTGTCTCAACTTTAAAGGCGTATTTTTCGCTCATAAATAACAACTTCAAAAAACTGATAACATTTCTACTTATAAGAATAAACATTCTTTGCATCAAGACATACTTTTAAAAAATGAAATAAATGTGAAATGTCACTTTAAGGTCGTGCCATTTTCCGATCGGAAGTATTTAGCACTCATACAAGCAAAGGGCGATTACCACCCCGTGTTTTACTGTACGCTGCATTTATCTTCATCGCCCGATTACACAAGTTTACAATTTTGATACTGTTCATGGCCTTGAAAATGGCATGCTGGAATTACAGCACTTTCAAAGCAATGATACAAAAGAAATATCCATTGCTAAATGATAATGAAAACACGTAAGTGATAATCAGGCTGAAAATTCTGTAAAATGACATGGAAGTAGATTATATCATGCGTGTATCATAAAGTCCTATTATAGTCCTATGAACAAAGTAGACATGGGTGGCATTCACCAACTTATCTTATTTCTAGTATATGTATACTATCAAAATTACTCAACACGCAATATGATTGGACAAGACATTCTTCTGGGTCAATTAGATGGCTTGTAATTTAATTTATATTTAGATAACCAATTAAAATATTTGAGAATATTGTGAATATGGTTTCTCAATTTATTCTATAACATACTTACATGTAAGTTCTATTTCAATATCTATCGGGATATCTTTATGGAACTGTGGTGGTACAGTTATCACGGTGCCATTACATTTCCCTGTAAATAAATAATCGTGGCTTTTCTACAAAAACTTCGTAATTGCAGCTTGTTATAAGCTGCAGTTACGAGCTTTTTTGGTTGTTGTTGAAAAAGCGACGTAATAAAGATTCGTACAAATGGACAAAAGCTCACAAGTCAAATTGTTGGTTAAAAGCTCATCCAAAAACGATCTGTGCAGGTGTTTGGCTGCTTTAGGTCAAGATAGCAGACTAGATGCAACTTTCGCATTCTTACAAAATGTGCAAGTTCGCTTTGCAGTTCGAAATGTGCACACTTTTCCTAATAATCACAATATAAAGACAAACTGTAATATATTTTTGGAGTATAGAATTTTTTTCTTACCAAACAGAATCAGTTGCTTAAAATACAAAAATGTATAAATATTAGCTCTGGGCATGTTTCAAAAAAACATTGACGTAAGAAAATACTGATGGCCACTGGCCAGCAATGTGCACACATTTCGAATGAACTAACATCAGTTCTCTCCTAAGAAGGTATATCAACTTTGAATTTGTATGTGCCTATGATTTCGTTATAGAAAATTTCAAGACGTAAGCTATAGACAGAAGGTTTCCTTCATAAGTAGGTATCAAAACAAGATTAAGACCGACTTCGATTGGAACTATAGCTTGAGATCGCTCCTAAGAAACACTTAGACGTAACGTCAAAAGTTGCGGACCAAGCCAAAATTGGCTATGCACTTCTGTTTAAAACCGCATATTTGTTATTTTTATTTGAGAAACACATATGTATTTGGTATCATATAAAAGATATTGAATTGTAATTTATTAATATATGTCGAATTTCAACATTGTTTGAATACAGACAATTTGATAAACAAAATAAATAAACTCTGACGCAGAAAATGACGTCGTCACGTGTAACAGAAATTACCAAACAAACTCGCGAGAATCCCAATAGAATAAAAAGTAAGACTTTTTAAAGCGCACAAACTTTGGCAAATTACGTCAGTGATGTCACAGAAGATATAGCGTAAATCTTACGGCAGTTGGATGATGTAAACAAACTATGGGGGAATGGAAAGAAAGAGATAAGTAGCGTCACGCTGTTAAAAAACCGTCATTTTTTTCGGTATGTCTAATTTTTAAATCTAATTTATTTTTCCAATAGCGATTAGAAATCAATATAAAAAATTTTGGGACATACATCTGAGCTCTAGTTTTTGTAGTTAATTTTTTTGTCTTGATTGGAGTTGAAGAAAATCGTTATTTTATTGTGTTTGTAGCGTCTTAAAAATGTCACATTTTCACTAAAACGGTGCCAAATGCAAGGGTGATTTTTTCATAAATAGCTTTTTTTCTAAGAAAATCAAAATATTTTGAATTTGAATTGATTTTCGACATACATCTCGGATAAAATTTGAAAAAATAAATGCATTTGTCAATATCTCTTCAACTAGCGAAGATATAGAGTGTGATGTAGCGTCTTAAAAATGTCACAAAAACGCGTTTTTGACGATTTGACGTCATGTTGATTTTTTCGGTATGTCTAATTTTTAAATCTAATTTATTTTTCCAATAGCGATTAGAAATCAATATAAAAAATTTTGGGACATACATCTGAGCTCTAGTTTTTGTAGTTAATTTTTTGTCTTGATTGGAGTTGAAGAAATTCATTATTTTATTGTGTTTGTAGCGTCTTAAAAATGTCACATTTTCACTAAAACGGTGCCAAATGCAAGGGTGATTTTTTCATATATTGCTTTTTTTCTAAGAAAATCAAAATATTTTGAATTTGAATTGATTTTCGACATACATCTCGGATAAAATTTGAAAACATAAATGCATTTGTCAATATCTCTTCAACTAGCGAAGATATAGAGTGTGATGTAGCGTCTTAAAAATGTCACAAAACGCGTTTTTGACGATTTGACGTCATGTTGATTTGTGAAGAACTATTCATGGCGTTTTACGATCATGTATCGATGCTCTAGATCCACTTGTTTTATCGTTGTTTGTTTGACTATCTTGCTATTTGTGGTCTACGCAATTTAGGTTAAAATTTGAGACCCGTAACAGAAAAAAGAAAGAAAAGCATTGACCAAGGCATAAGAAAACGTTGAGATAATAGAAGACATTTTTTTAAGTAAAGCATTTCATTGATTTCATCTAATATGTTGCAGCATTTAGTCTCGGAGTTTCATTTTTCCTACATATAATACACATATAATACATTTGTTGTAGACCCCATTTAAAAGAATATTCTATCTTTTGTCTGCTAACGAGTAAACTTGAAGACGATTATTTAGTAAGTATTTTCACTTTTTTTTTTATTTGTCTATTTATTTTTATTTTTTTATATTTGCGCAAGTAGAAATATCTTAATAACAAAAATATGCATACTTGACAAGTTATATTTAGCGTATGAAACGGCTCCATTTCTCCTACACGTAACAGGTGTAGAATATTCACTTTCAATATTCATTAGAGCTTGATTTTTCAATACTTACGAAATAATTCTGTTGTTTATTCATTGATAGTTGAGATTATTAATTTTGTACGGTGCTATTTTCATGTATGCATGTATTGGTATTATTGTGAAAATGTTTTCTTTTGGCCAACATTGAAAATTTGTCATTTCTCATGTTTTGGGTAAAGTTATAACTTTCTTTACACCTTCGCGTTACGTTAACGTCGGAAAACGGTCGATATGCGTGTTACAACGTTGGTCCGCAACTTTTGACGTTACATCTTATAGTGCGAGCTGTTAGACGCCATTTTCGCTAGACTATTCTGACCATCCCGAAAAAAATATTTTAAAGCCATAATGCAATTTGATGCTCCTCAGATAAACAGAGGACCAATCAGTGTCGAGAATTTGATTGGCTGACACAGAACGGAAGTGAATTCAATCTATAAAAGAGCGCCGGTTCCCAACAATGGCTCAAGCTATAGTCCCAATCGAAATCGTCATACATACACACTGAGTAGTCCTTCGGTCTACATTGAATATCCAAAGTTGGATCGATCCAGAATTCTTCGTTTGTAAGCGGTCTATTTTGATCCACGCATGCGCACAACCCATTTTGACAGGTACCCGGATATTCACACTCGTCATCACTTCGGCAATTTTCGCCGATAAAATGGCGACGTGACACTCGGCATCTTCCGTCGATAGTCGATGAGGAGAATTGTGAACATTTGCATATTCCGGCAGAGCACGTGGCAAAGGGAGATAAACACTGATCTATCCGTGGATTGCACACGTCACCAGTCTTTACGGCTGAAAAAGATGAACGTCCAAAATAGAAACGTTGATAAATTCGCGGAATTATCTCCATAGCAAGAATCAAGAAGAGAATCAAGTGGCACAATATTTAAAATATGGCTGATTTGAAAAAGATTTTAAGCAGAAAAGACAGGAAAACGCAATGGATTTGCTGAATCTGAAGGATCTTTAAAAAGTTGATGAAAATACCATTTACGAAAAAAATACCATTTACGAGAACCCTCTTTTATGTTGTTGTTGGAGGGGGGGGTGTACGTGTAAGTTAGGAAATTATGTGTATTCACAATTGGGAAGAAAGGCTGGCACAACTTACCCGGTACACACTGCAATCTATCCTCGCTGGCTATATACCCGATGTTACACAAACATAGGAAACCATCACACGAATTTGGACGACATCTCGAGTTCTCTGAAACATACAAATATGGTCGATATGTGCTCACCACGCCTTCAAGAAAATCTGTGTAATGCCACTACACCAGTGATCTCCCAAATCCAATAAGCTGTATGGTCCCACAAAGGCTTCATGGTAATCAGTTTAATGTTTTTTGGGCTGGGGAGAATATTGGTGTGGGTGCCATACACTGGTTTACATTATCTAGTAGATGAGAGAGATTTGGTCGCAATATTCCGAATGCAGCATACTTTCAGGATATAACACAGTCTGGTTGCTTGTCGCACTGCGTATTTTTTAGTGATATTTAAAATACGTCAGACACTCTCTAAAATTTGCGACTGCCTTGCATTGGATTCCAAAGGGTTAGCGTGGTACTCGTATAAAATGTTTACTGCTAGTGTTTAACATAATAACAAACATTATCTGCTTCATAAATTCCATGTCAATGTTCTGCAAATTAAACACATTTTGCTATTTACCCCCTGTAGTGAAATAACTAGACTAAACAGACAGTCGCCATTGTTGATATGTGCCTGACCCTATACCCAAGAATTAGAGGCAGGTAAACC
Organism: Fragum sueziense; assembly: GCA_963680895.1. Taxonomy (NCBI): domain Eukaryota; kingdom Metazoa; phylum Mollusca; class Bivalvia; order Cardiida; family Cardiidae; genus Fragum; species Fragum sueziense. Next base: position 11,593,943 of record OY804610.1, read on the forward strand.
AGACTAGATATAATGTTGCAATACAGTCATACTATCAAAATATGGAGCATTCATAACAAACCCAGTCAACATCTTGCTCTATTGCTCTTTATCTAGAGCATTCGAAAAAATCGTAAGATATCTTGAAATTTGTTCGTTAAAGGGTTAGACTTACCCGGACACTGGCTATGAGACGAGCATGAATCGTGTATGGACTTCTCTGGCATGATTAACGACCAATCGTTGGACGAAATGATTCCGGGGAATGATTTTGATGGCTCCGTTGTCGGGGGCGTATCCGGCTTTAGGGACGGGTCGATAAATGTTCCGTTGCACTTGTCTGAAACGAAAGCGGTTATATTACGATCTAGGGCCTACTTCGATTGGGACGATACCTCGAGTAATTGTAGCTATCGCTCCAATCGAACATCAAAGGCGCGAGCTATCTAACGTGATTTCCGCAAGTTTATTCTGACCACGGGAAAAACTGTGATATGGTCATCTGAGCCATTTCGCCGTTTTGGAACTCCTCGGAAAAACAGTGGACCAATCAGTGTCGAGTTAAACAAATATTTTGATTGGCTGACACAGAACAAGGGTGATTCTAATGAGATAGAACCGCGCTGGTTCCCAATGATGGCTTGAACTATTTCCCAATCGAAGTCAGCACATGTAATTTTCCAAAATTATCATGGGTAGTATTACTTCGAACTACTTTCAATATGAGAGCGCCTATCAAATACGTGGCAATTCTATCCCGATAGGAGGCGGGTTCGATTTAGGTCTTCTAAAGCAGAATATCAAGTGATGAAAAAATCACGCGATAAAAAACGTGAAGAAGAAAAGGGGAAACAATTGGTGCTTTGAATTCGGCACAGTTAAAGCACAAATTTTGCACTCGTCTCGATCCTGCAATTCATACAAAATAGCTGTAAATAAGCTAAAAAATAAATGTGTAAACGCGCACTTTTTAACTAAAGAAGTTCCAGAGTGTGCGATCTCGTGATCACTTCTGTTTTCCCTCTTCTATTAAAAAAACGGAAGAGGCCAATGATTTTTCAGAAACAAAGAGTAGCTTTCAATTTAAACAGAAGCGGGGGTCACAAACTAAAACTTTCACACAGATTGAATTTGTTTCCAAACTGAAAGATCTAGATGATTATATTAGAGAAAGGTTTACCGTTTACCTAAATCATAATCCATCGGTCGACATTGCAATGTACTCAATGGATCAACCCAAAATTCGTCAGTTGTAAGCGACCTATATTGTCCCACGCATTTGCATGTTCCATCTACGCACTTTGCCGGAAACTCACACATCCCACAATTCTCTCCGACGAAGTTGGTACCCGGTATTTTACAGCGTCCGTCTTTGGTCGCCACGAAACCAGCAATACAAGAACAAGTACCAGCACTACATTCAGCATACTCCGATATACACCTCGTGACATTTGTAGCACATGGTTCACCGATACGAACCGCTGCAATAAAATCATAACATTGGGTGCGTTCAGGGTTCTCCCATCGGTAACCGAGTGTATTTACCGTCGGCTACCGATGGTACCATCGGTAGCCGATGGCACCGTCGGCAACCAACGAACTCTGAACGAAAATTGTACCGATCGGTAAAATAAGGCGGATAATCAATTACAAAGAGCGTATTCTCCCCGCAGAGTGATCGTTCGTTTTCAAAAATTATGAATAAAAAGATATTTTAAGAAATAAATGGCTAAATAAAATAACTGTAGCTTCAACTATTACAATAAATTCTATCAAGAACGGTTAGAATGCTTTTCGCTTGCTATTGAAGAAAATATATGATTAGGATTGCCGTAGTTGGATTGTTATCCGCCATCTTACTGTAATGAAAACGAGGCTACCGATGCTACCCGACTTGTCTACTCTCGGGACAATTGGTTACCAACAAAATATCCATCGGTATGCCGACGGTTACCGATGGCTACCGATGGTTACCAACGGCACCGATGGCTACCGATGGGAGAATCCTGAACGCACCCATTGAAAAGATCACCTTTGCCTGTGAATAGAAGATGCGAGAGTTCGAATCATTCTGTGTCGAGTGTCTACTGTACTATAGCTTATTTACTTTCTATTTTCTATTTTTTAGCCTTTCATTACTGCTACTAGAATTGAAAACAGCGGGTAGGTCAAAAGATACTGACTTGAATCAGAAACCTGGACTGTTATTTTAAAATGTCATTTGGGACCACAATCAGGTTTAAAGAACAAACCACGGTTTCTCCCGATAAACGCCCGGTTTCGTCCCGTTAACGCAGAAACATTTCATGCATTAATTCATATGATTTTCTTTTTGTACGAAGATTGCCTCTGGACAGAAGCCCAACGTCGAGAAAATTTCGATGACGTTTTTTGTATCCAGTGAATGTTCTTTAATGGATTTACTTTGAAACATAAAATAAATCATGTCTACCTTTAACACATATAGACCGGTCCTCGCTCGCGACAAACCCGTTATTACACAAACACGTAAACCCGTCACAGGAAGTGGGTCGGCACGTTGCGTCACGTGGGCATTGTGACGTCATTTGTGTTTCTTTTGTAGAACATACTTCATGGACAGCTAAGTTACCTGTGACAGGGAAATAGAGAAACAAAATAATTTTATTGTATCCAATATCCTAATTCTACTAGGAAATCATTTAGTTTTTAAAAGCATATTGTTCCATTCGTATTATCAAGGTACCTACTGTGTAAATAGAAAACAATCATAAACGCCATAGTTTGCGTCACTTTCTGTACAAACCACGTTACTGTACCCAGGTTTAAGTACATTACATTCGAGGTCTTGTAAGAAAACAAGCGACACAAAAGTGATCAATCAGCAGATGCATAGATAGCCCAATATATTTTGTGTGTTGTCCAACATTAAGAAGAAGTTCTTATCGGTGTAGGCCCTGATTCCAAGAGGCGAGCACCCGAAAACAGACTCTGTTCAAAATAATCTGGCAACTGGTAATAAATTTATACACTAGTAGGCTACTTGCAACTTTGTTCCATGGTAAGAGTGAATATTCTTCTGCAATATTTTTTTTATGAATTCACTTACTTTGTGCTATTCCTGTGTGTACTTGTAGAAATCCAACCAGAATGAGAATGATGGTGCTTATTGTACAATCCTGAAATAAAAGTACATGTGAGCAGGGATCTGCATGGATTAGCTTAGTTTCAGGCCATGTATTAATTTATGTGTTTATTCCGAAAAACAGAGGGAGTCAAACATTCAGACATAAAATACACATATTAATTTCCTTGATCTAAATATACAGGTGAACAAAATAAATCACAATATTCTTGGATTTCTTAACATAAATTATTTTATTCTTAACAAATTGACACCAGCCTATTTTATAGATTTATTTGGCAATCAAAAATTCGCTTAGCCAATTACTTATATAGATCGGCAAAGATATAACATCGTCGCTTTTCAACAAAAACCTCGCAACTGTAACTTGTTTTAAGCTGCACATACGATGTTTTGTTGAAAAGCAGTGACATGCAGTTGATAATCGTTGCGTCAAACTTTCATGTTGGAACAAGGCATTTTGTCATTAGGAAAGGGTAATGTTAATAATAGATTTTCTATCTGTCAACGTTACGTTAACATATATGCCTGACCTAGCCCCTTTATGTTACATGCCGTCAATTACGTCATCTTTTATTTGTAATGTCATAATAGTTACCGTTTTTAGCACGGCGAGAAATTACGTGACATGACAACAACAACAGCAACAACAACAACAACAAGTCTTGTAATAAGTGATTAGTTTGAATTTGATTAGAAGCAGATAAAAGAGGAATTTTCTGAACGTATCTATAGAGTAGATCTTTAAAACAGCACCTGATAAAAAAGGTATTGACAAGCAAACATAATTTTGTTTGCTCGTCAATAACTTTTTAAAGGTGCTGCTTATAAATTACACCCAACAAATCACTAACGTTGCCATCCGAGGATTGACATTTTTTACAAATTCTTTGCTTCGAAGTATATTTAATTCGGCCAGGCCACGTATTAAGGTAATGCCTGCGTAATGCACTCCCTATAATCGGTATATTTCGACTTAATCCTTGACGTTCGCCGGTTAGTCCGAGCATACATCGAGCATTACCGATAAAGTCCGATAGTAGTTCCACGCTTTTTAAAGTACCGTTAGATGCAATATCGCCTGTTTTCGTAACAACGGAAATAATTGAGCGTGCTCGGATTTCCGGGGAATGTTCTGAACATGTTTTGTGAAAATGTTTCTAAATTGTATGAAGAGTAAGCAAGAAATAAAAAAGAAAAAAAAAAAACAAAAAAAAACACACACACACACACACACACAAGTCAAAAATTCAGAATTTGAAAGCAATGAAAATTACTTCCCTTGAAATTATCTATTCGCACCATACAGATTTCGTTCCATAACTGGACACATATATCATTACACATGCCTTACCTTAAAGAATGTATTGAAGATTTTCTGTTATTGTTATTCTCGTTGTGTCATGTGATTCAATGTCGTGTTAAGGTAGTCCACCCCTAATTGGATTCGCACGACGTCGGAATCATTCGGGCGACTTCGAAAACATTAGGCGGTGGAACTTTCCACCGCCGAATGTTTACGACCGCGCTCGACTAGGTTCGGATACGTAACGACGCCACTCGAAAAAAGTCCTATGTTTTATGAATCTCAAAAAGGCCATATTACGGGTATTCAACCTTAATAGAACAATTGTGGTGATTTGATGTCGTGTTAATGTGAAATAACCTTTTCCCAAACAAATCGCTGGATTTCAGTATTCTATGGGATCTTTTATTTTAAGCTCTAGCGACAAAAGAAGAAAATACCGTTTGAATAGGCCATAAAGATTCAAAATCTTTTACGAATGAGTTTCTAGACCGATAGCCATAATTATATAAGGTAGATAGATATAATTCGTCGGTGTAAATGCAAAACCTCGTATGTCGATTTTTGCTACTTTCAAAGTAAAATCTTGTGTGTCCAGTTAAGGCAATTCTTGCAGGTTTTTATACAGTTTACTGATCAGTATTAAAGGGACATTTCATTCCAATTTCAATTTTTTAAAGTATGTCTTGATGCCAAGATTGGCTATTCTAATGAGTATAAATACTATTAGTTTTTTTGAAGTTGTTGCCAATAAGCGAGAAACACGCATTTAAAGTTGAGACATAATCGATAAATTGCACATAAATCCGGACTGTTGTCCACAACAATTTGTTCAATTTTAACACAAAAATATAAATATCTCGTAAACGGCGCACTATTTTGGCTTAAAATTTTCAGAATTTTCATAAGGAATTGTGCTCTTTCAGATAAAAATAAATGTAAAATTTATGACAAAAAATTCTGAAATGTCACTTTAATGACACATTATTTGTGAACGGTATATTCAAATTTCAAGTAAAATCTTTCAGTTTGGAAAAAGTTATCACCCTTTGTTCCTTCCCCTTTAAACTTTTCCTGAACCGAGATACGATGTTTTGCATTTACAATTATGTTTATTTGACTGTCTATAGCAACAACTGATTGATAGTTTTAGCTGTCCTACCTAAATATAAACCAAAACAACTGTAATTATTCTCGTTTAATTTTGAATGTATTATACCAAATTGCATTGTGTCAGTCTAAACTGCCGCCGTTTCGGAAAAGGTTATGTTATTAATTGAATACAAATGATGCCGACCTGTCAACGTCACGTTAAGGTGAAATATATTTGACCTAGTGCCGAACATGACGTCAATTACGTCATATTTAATTTGGTTACGTAATCGTTACCTTTCGATTGACGGCTAAGGCAAATTAAGTTATAATACGCAATAATTATTAATCAGTATGTAATAATGCCTGTCATTAACATGTTTTAGGGATTTGCTTGAATGTCGTAAAGATCCTCTCGCATTCTTGTGCAAATATTAAGGTAATCCACCCACTATTAGAAACCAACTTCGCCGTCATTCGCCATACCTTGATCAGGTAAAACAATACGTTTTGACTTTGTTGTCAGTAGTTATTTTAGTAACGATTTTTGAAATATATGCTAAAAGTAAAGCTAAAAGTAACAAATGCAATGTTCCTAAGGTTTACACTTAGAGCGAAGCAAACGTAACCGACATCTAAAATACCATTTAACCCAACACCAAATTGTACATTTTTAGACTGGTCCAATTTCAGGGATATACGACTCTTATCAATCTATTTATCTCTGTATACTGGCAACCCCTCTCTTGAGTGTTTAACCCTTTCTCAAACGAGAAAATATTGGGGTGCTCCAATTTGAAAGCTGCTGCAGACAACAAAATGGCAGTTGGTTAAGATGATCGTTTCTGTAAAATATTGCATAGAAAATATTGGCTACCAGCAGTTTCTTCTTTTGTCTCAATGTTTTCCCAAAACGTTTCTGTTATGATTGTCAAAACCAGGTCTTGTTCGGGAAAGGGTAAGGACACATATGTGTATGTCTGATCTGTTAGTAAATGAAGAAAGTAAAACACTGACTGCGGAAGTATCAGGAAAAGGATATCATGGAGACAACAATTTCAAGTGAATGAAATTCTACATTATTATTCTACATTGTTGTTCTGGGTAGAAAGTATTGTGGGAAATCAAGAAATTTCTTGATTTTCTTGAATTTCTTGCAAGCAATTTCTTCATTTAGCACAATGTTTTCCAAAACATTTACATTGCGGGGGTCAAAAAGCGTCATTAAGCGGGAGTACTAAGCTATTTTTCTCTAAGGTCATTAACACATTCCCACATATGACGCATTTTGACGGCCCACAAAGGGTTAAGAAATCATAATGGAAAATAAAGAAATTTTTGTGACAAGCTATTTCTAAACTTTCCTGCAATGCGTTCTACCCAGAAAGACAAAAAAATAATTTGCTTGAAATTTCCGTTTACAACATTTTTCATTTTTTGTCTTTTTTAACGAATTAAATTTGGGTTTATGAGGGGTTATAATTTCTTTTCTATACTACATTCATCTTAGCTTCACGTGACACAACAACAACAACAATTGAACAATCCATTTTCAATAATATATTTGAATCAGAGAAGTAATATGTTGTAATTGACGACCAAATATACTTTATTTGGTCGTCAGTAACCTTTTATCAGATGCTGTTCAAAGAATCCGCGACACCCAGAATAATTTCTGCAATTGTGTCGTCTTTTCTGCTTCAAACCATATTCAAACCGGTCACGTATTAACACAAGTATACAATTATGAAGAGTTTCTACAATTGTTGTTGTTGTTGTTGCTGCTGCTCCTGCTGTTGCTGTTGTTGTTTGGTCGCGTGCTTCTCTGTCTAAAAATTGCAGTTGCTTTTTGCTTTTTGTTGAAAAGCGACGATTTGTAATGTGTGTGGTGTCCCTGGTCGAGAAGAAGAGTGTCAGCCTTGCGACCAGGAGGTTACGAGTTCGATCCCCGGTAGCGGAGGCTGTTCCTGGACTTAATATAGGCCCACACATCCCGCACGGGTACTAGTGCAATAAGCAGAATCGTGAGGGATTCGTTGTTCGTTGTAAAAACTTGTTTGTAAATCTATGTAAAATAGAAACGTTTAAACTATTTGTAAGCCCAGTTTGTTATTACCGGTCATCCGCGAAAAGGACCATTCTCCGAGAAACGGACCGGACTTAGCAGTCGTCATCCAAACTGCGCGGCTAGGAAAATGAACATGTTAAGGTAGAACATAAAATGTAGATACAGAAAATTTTACAAGAATGAAAAGTGTCGGTCCCGGTCAGTCTGTGCGGACTGCACAGACTGACAAGGATTGAAATTTCAAGAATATCAGTATTAGCGTGACTTTTCAAACAAAAATATACTTACCATTGTGCGTAAGAAATCCAAAGTTTGTCTTATTATGTATATGGAATTGAAACAAAGTCAGTCGAAATTCAAATGGTTACTTTAAAACTTTTTTGTCACTCAGCATCCATTAAAATAATTAGATATCCATTAAACCTAAGAACTTGCGATTTTTGATTGCGTAAAAACAAGTTTTTGTCTCCCCTACCACACGCAAATCGAAATAAATTAACACGTATATCAAAGTCCTATGCGTCATACAATATTACAATAATTGCCGAAATATTTCCCGAATCAATAAAGGGGAGTTTCCAGTTATCGAGAGGCATAAAAGTCACAATAAAATCCTTCTTCGGCAATTTCCGTAAACTTTCAGTTTCCGTAAATCTCTTGTTCGTATATAGCCTATCTGCGATGATTGCTAAAACGTCTTAATTGCAGGTTGAATAAGCCATATTTACGGTGTTTCAATTGTCTATCAAAAATGTCGCATAGTTGTTTCAAAACCGCTCTTTATAGGTGGCATTCGTAAAAGTACGGAAACGCCCGAAGATTCACGATTGAAAAGTTACAATTGACGGAAATAATCTTTATTAGTTTCTTTTAGTTCGTTACACAAACGGACATTCGCGATAAGTATCGAGCATCCACGGACATTAACGGACTGACTATAAAAATTATTCCCGAATATGAACGAAAAACAACGATTGATTCCGGAGAATCACGAAAATTGACAAGATGACTATAAAAAAATGAGTGTTCGATGTTATTTGTTATGTACATGGGCATTAACTTGTCAACCTAGTAATTGTTATTAATGATGAGTGATTAACCCATTACCAGATGACAAAATTTTGGACTGGGCCAAACTCAAAGATGTTACATACGACATTTTCAAATCAATGAAATATAAGATATGTTGGTCTTTTTTGGGTAGAAAACATTGTAGAAAATGAAGAAATTGCTTGTCATCTCACACAATATTCTCCAATGCCGTTGTGTTTTAGGACATCATTAGACGTCACTGTAAACATTACAATGAGTGATTAATTGAATCATGTATATTTGCATGTATATCGAGCATTTGACCAGGCCCTGTGGCCATATACAAAAAAAGAGACAAATATGATTTTCTCTTTTTAGCTCGTTTCTTCTACTGAAACTAGAATTTTAAACATGCCCGTGTTGATGACAAATGTAATATCTGACATCTGCAAAATGGTGGTCTATAAGATTCCTATGTTCTAAAGTGGGGAAGTATTACCGTCCCCACTTTTTTTTTTTTTTTTTTTTTTTTTTTTTTTTTTTTTTTTTTTTTTTTTTTTTGATAAACGCAACACAACGAGTAAACGAATACAGTTGCCTACAGTTGGCGTCACATCGTATGGCACGTGTTTATGTTTTGTTTAAAAAAACGTTCAATTATAGTGGACGAAAATTGGCCTGGCAGAGCATTCCATTCGATTAGATTAAGTGTGTATCTGTCCGTAGATTTCAACGTCAACCTTTCCCGGACAATTGAATTTTAACACTGGTCCACATTGAAAATAAATTAACAAATCTGTAAACCAAAACAAGAAATAATAACATGCTATACCTTACGATAAATGACCTGACAGAGCGGCCCATGCTAATCGAATGGAATGCTCTGACAGGTCAATTCTCGTCCGCTATAGCTAGCGTTATTGTGGGTTCAAAATTAAACGAGAGTCGCTATAGTTGTGTTGGATTATCGAAACAACTAGAGCTGTTCTCGTTTGATTTTAAACGTAGAATATTAGTAATTAAGTCATGACAATTATCGCTTTCAAAAGTTTTCACCGTAGTGGACATCATGTAACCAGCTATTATCTGGGACTGGGACAAATATTTTGTTATTATCATCATATTGTTGTTTTGCTTTTGTACAATCATTCATGATTTTCATATTCACCACATTCTTAATCCTTTCCGAAACAGCAACATTTTAGTTTTTATTCTTCGACGTAATATAAAAAAAATGTACTGTTCCTTTGTGAACTTATCAACTAGGTCTGCTTTGGGAGAGGGTTAGGCTACATACCATTTCATTTTAACAAATAGATTTTGTTTGAAGGCAACATTGGAAAAAAGATTTTGCATTGTAATGTTAATTATTATGTAATTATCTTAATGTTTTACCTTCATAAAATAAAGTAATTATTATTATTATTATTATTATTATTATTAGCATGGGCTGCTCTGCCAGGTCATTTATCGTGAAGTATACATTTGAACAAAATATAAACATTGTGCCATACGATGTGGCGCCAACTGTAAGTGATTTCTTTTAAATTGCCTTTAGTTCATTATATAATTACATAACTATTTTTCTAAAGAATGTGAGATACATGTATATCATTTTATTTTTTGACGACCGTCTAGAATCTACATGAATTAGTACGGGACGATTTAATAAATAATATCCGATTCGCTGACGTTTTGCATAATCAAAAAGAAAAAAATGGGAGGACTTCAAAGCAAAGGCTACAAAATGCGACGAACGTACGATATTCTTTTCAAAATTATGGTTTTAGCCTTTCCATGCTTTGCCAAAAGCGATGTTTCATATTTGTGACCCGTCACGCTAAAATGGACCTTATTCAAACTCCAAAAATCCAAGTTTTTACAATCTTGTCAGACTCAGCACAGGTAAACCAGATCCCGTATGCGAAAAGTGAACATATTGTAAGATAGGGACAACATTCCAGATTTATAAAATTACATAAAGTGAAAAGTGTCGGCCTTAGTCTGGCTGCGCGGACTGCGCAGACAGGCTAGGGTCGATATTTTTCACACTACCGATAAGGTTCCTTTTAGCGTGACGGGTCACATTTATGTGCGAGCCAAAGGTCACTTATCTCTTTCTTCAATTTTATCTATTAAGGTTAAATGACAAATATCTAAGGACGACGCTATCATGACGACAATTTTACGCTTAGTTTTCACATTATATCTATTGGAACACGTTTTCGTTCGGTCGCAAAGTCAAGGCAATGTCGCGTACGAATTCACCACGATCGATTACGACTGGCCAAGTACTGGAGAGAGGCTCGAAGCGATCGCTAATGGATCTTACATTGTGGAAAATAACATCATTACGGGAATAAAAGTTTTCCAACAAGACGTGTTTGTGACCGTTCCAAGATGGCGTCCAGGTGTTCCTTCGACATTGAACAGAGTCATCACAACATCAAATATCAATGCTTTTCAACAAAAAACTCGTAACTGCAGCTTGAACCAAGCTGCAGTTACGAGTTGTTTGTTGAAAAGCGACGATATGGCGACAGTATTGCAACCGTTCCCTAGCCAAGAGATGAACCAGATTGGTAATTGTTCAGCCCTGCAATACGTACAGAGCATGGAGATTGACCCAAATACCGGATACATGTGGATAATTGATATAGGGAGAATTGACATATTCGCTGCAAATCCACAGAATCTGTGTCCACCTAAACTTATTGTATGGGATTTGAGAAAATCGAAGGTGGTCAGAAAATTTGAGTTTCCGGATGACGTGGTCTCTCATTCTAGTAACTTTATGAACGATATAGTGCTTGATTACGTCAACGGTGACGTCAATTTCGCGTACATAACCGACACGTTTGACGGTAAAATTATAGTGTACGATCATAAGAAGGATACATCCTATTTCTTTCAACACAGTTCGATGTTTGCTACGAAGGGACGTGCGAATGTTGACGGCATCGCAATATCACCTGATTTTCAGTTCGTGTATTATAGCGTGTTATCATCTAAGCAATTGTTCGCAGTGAGAACCAGGGTCCTTCGTCAGAAATCTTCTATATTTAAAAATCACGTGATTTTTGTTGGCAATAAAACCGGTGGCAGCGACGGAATGACATTCGGTGAACGGAATTTGTTTTATGGCGTGCTTGAGAATGACGGTGTATATAAGGCGCCCAACGGCGTTATGGTTGATATAGAGCATGGGCGTGGTTTGGTGTCTGACGTCATACATGCGGATACATTCGGATGGAATGGCACAGATCTGTGGTTTGTCGCAAACCAACTAAACAACTTCTTTGATAATTTGATAGACTTTACAGGCAACCAGTCTAACTTCTTCATTTGGAAAGTGGATGTCTATGAACATAGTTATTTATATAACGCACCTTGGAAAACTATGAAAACCCACGCCATCGGTATCATAGGATAATTTTTTCCCAAATGACAACAGATACTATTCTTAACTTGGTCAATTTACGTTTTGTGGACAGCAAATTGGTTCTCAGTAAGTTTCGGGAAACCGCACAATTCGGCCCAATGAATTACATTAAAGTGGCATAACTCATGCATACCAAGATTTAAAACTATTAAATCGTTGCGTCCCCTTGTTTATTCACACGATTTCAGATTTTGAATGTGTTCTTATCAAAGCTTATAAGCCGCCTATACAGAGTCAAATTAACAGGATAATCAAATTTAATCTTTCCCAAAGCAATCCTTGTTTTTTTTTCTTTTCCAAGTTAAAATATATTTGAAAAGTTGAAACATACGAAGAACTTGCTTAACCCTTTCCCAAACAAGACATGCTTTTGACGTTCCTATTGGAAAAGGCTTGGGAAAACATTGAAACAAAAGAAGAAACTGCTGATAACCAGCAGTTTCTCCTTTTGTCTCAAAATTTTCTGTGCCATATTTTACACAAATCCTATCTTGAGTAATATGTATTTTGTCATTTTTTGCAGTTTTCGAAGTGTATCACCCTAAAATATGTTGTTTGGGAAAGGGTTAATACCAGTATTTCGTCATTTGTCTCAAAATATTCGGAGCTATAAATGTACTTAAAATCTTCCTTCTTCAACATCCTATTTTAACTTGGTTTTCAAAGCACATTAATGGCACAACTTTTTTATCCACGGCTGATATTCTCGTGGTTTTGTTATCAGACCCGTAGGAAAAGGGGGCTAGGGGCAGACCCGTAGGAAGCAATTTCATATTGGGGGGCTAAAGCCACTGTCATGAATATTGGGGGGGGGGGGGGGGCTAATTTGGATTTTCCCAAAATTTTCAGTGTAAAATTTTAAAAAAAAAATGGCATTTTGGTCAACATTGGGGGGGGGGGGGTAAGCCCCCTAGCACCCCTGTCCCTACGGACCTGGGGGGCTAGGCCCCCAATGTTGGTCCAAAAGGCCAAATTTTCTTTATTTTAAACCGACAATTCAGTGAAAATCGAATTAGCCCCCCCCCCCCCCATGAATATTCAGATGGGGCTTTAGCCACACCAATATCAAGTTGCTTCCTACGGGACTGGTTATGATAATATTTTCTTGTTCTTTTATCAAGACACACGCAATTTCCTTTACTTTTCGCCCAAATACTTCATTACCCATTATCAAAGACAGACGAAAGTACCCGCACTACTCTCTGATTCGTTTTGATAACAAGGTTCTCTCAATTTCTTGTCAAAGCTGAGGACATTCGTAAAACGTTCGCATCTTTAACCCTTTCCCAAACAAGACCTGGCCCCGGTTTCTCGAAAAAACTTAAGTACAAAATAAGACTCAAATCTGAGCACCGTGCTCAAATCGCACGAAATCCACGTGAACTTCAATCGAATACCCTTCAATGTTGGAGAGTATTCGTTTGAAGTTGAGCATGGACTCATGAGTATATACGTAAGTTTTTTCGAGAAACCGGGGCCTGGTTTTGACGTCCCTAACAGGAAAGGCTTGAGAAAACATTAAGACAAAAGAAGAAACTGCTGATAATCAGCAGTTTCTCCTTTTGTCTCAATATTTTCTGTGCTATATTATACACAAATCCTTTTTTTAATTACATCAATTTGGTCACTTTTTGAAGTGGATCACCCTATTTTTTGTCGTTTGGGAAAAGGTTAAGAGGAAAAAGGGGGATGTATCTTGGTATATAACTAAATCGGATATTATTCATTAACCCTTTCCCGAACAATACCAGGCCCCGGTTTCTCGAAAAAAAAATAATTATATACTCATGAGAACATGCTCAAATTCAATGGAATACTATCCAACGTTGAATGGTATTCGATTGAAGTTCACGTGGATTTCCTGCGATTTGAGCACGGTGCTCAAATTTGAGTTTGAGAACCTACTTTTTCGAGAAACCGGGGCCTGGTTTTCACGTCCCTTGGGGATATATTGAGACAAAAGAAGAAACTGCTGATAACCAGCAGTTTCTCCTTTTGTCTCAATATTTTCCGTGCCATAATTTACACAAATCTTATTTTCAATAACTTCCATTTTGTCGTTTGTAGCAGTTTTTGAAGTGGACCTTCCTAGATATTTGCCATTTGGAAAATGGTTAACCTCAATAGAAAGGAGAAACTAACTCTGACATCATGTAACTAAAACCAACAACATAGAAGTTTCCAAAATTGTGATGATTTATTTGTAAATTTGATTTGGTTAAAAAAAAACAAATGAAAATAAATAACCATTATACTATCAACAATCCTGGTTTTAATGTTGAACCGAAGTTACCTTGCGCTCATTGTTATCAATATTGCAAACGATTGCGTTTGTTTATAAATATTCACAGCGCACGGCAACTTCGGTTTAACAATATAACACTAGTACTCGTGCATAATACTAACACTTCATGTATCAACGATAGATCAATTGCTTGACCACTATCAAGTAAGCTGATCTTCACATCGAATACTGATTGTAATGACTAACCTACTCAACAAGGGCGGACCCACGATTTTTTCCAGGGGGGGGGGAGGGGTTCAAAGCCCAAATGATGGCTTAAATTGTGGTAAAAACAGTTGTTTTTCAACGAAAACCTCGTAACTGCAGCTTGTTTTAAGCTGCAGTTACGAGGTTTTCGTTGAAAAGCAGCGATATGTAACATTATACTAAAGTAATATGGTCAAAATTTAATTTTTCGGCTAAAACCAGGGGGTGCGGACCCCCGACCACCCTCTAGATCCGCCCTTGCTCAATATACATTAACATGAATAAATTAACATAAATCATATTACAAGTATAATAATTATAATACAAACATATACACAAAAGCAGAAACTGTTAGGCCAACATGAAAACAATAATGCTGAATCAAATGAAATGACATGTATGACAAAAGCTCAATAAATAATTATATATATGTATAAAGTGAAATGTAATTGGGTTGGACGGGTGGGCCAATGTCGACCACTCGTCTTGGTGGAACGTTTCAAACTGTGATTTAAGGGGATATGCTCCAGTTTTTCGGAACACTCGGTCTTTACTGTAGTAAATTAATTGTTTCGTACCAATATGTTTCGCTACCATATTTTTAATAATAAAACACATCATTACAATTTACCATTTTCGACGGTAAAAGTGTATTTATTTTGCGAAACTGATTTCCTCAAGATGGAAATCGATTATTTAGAGCAAGACAGTCGTAAGTGTGTATGCAGTTACCACTGTTTTGCGTCATTTTATTCGTGTGAAGCTGATAAAAATGCTGTAATTCACTTATTAGTGCGCTGACCTATACATTTTCTTTTTGAATTATTACCAAGACATGTTGCTTAATACGAGGGACGGTCGGAAAGTAGTTGGACTTTTCGTGCTGCTGTCTCTCCATTTGCAACTGTATAAACACATTATATATTGGCGGAATCTACATCCATTTGCTAATAACGTGGTCAGTTTATTTTCAAAGATAGTTGTATAATATACAATATTCTATCCACTTATATGTGATAGGGGTTTACGGTATCATAGGCAATTTGTTAGAGGAACAACAAGGGTAACCAAAACAAACGAACATTCTAGTCATATTAATCGCGAAGAAGTTAAGTTTTTGAACTACATTATCACTTAAGATTAAATGTGGGTTAATAATTCCGAACTTGGGATAAAAACTCAGTCAATGCAGCCATGAAAACGAGCTGGTTCCCCACCCATGAAACGATTAAGATGTTACCTTCGGTTGGTAGTCATGTTTGTTGCTTTTGGGGATTCACGAGGATTGATAGTTAGTCATTTCATGTCAAATGGTAAAAAACTGTCATTGCCAAGTACAATTCTGAAGTAACTCATAAAAAACAAAGAATAAATGCTGAAGTAAACGCGTCCCAGATTAGCAAAGAAAAATGTTTTTTACTTCACGATTACGCACGCCGCCATACCACCGCATATACAGTGGAGACTATCAACTATTACCCATGACAAAAGTTCTTTTACTCTTCTTATAGCCCAGACCCTACCCCATATGACTTTTATTTGTGTCTAGAACTAATGAAAATGCTTGCTGGGAAGAAATTTGAGACCAGGGCGCCTTTGATACCGGTGGTTACACAGTACCTAATACAGTGGGTCTACGTCATGGTTGATAGTGGGAAAAGTAAAGCTCCTACTAATATGACAAAAATGCATAGACACAGATGGACAATTTGTTTAAACAGTGTAGAAAGAATTTTGTTAAAAAGTTAAATGGTTTTAGAGAACTAGTCAAAAGTTCAACTACTTTCCGACCGTCCCTCGTACAATAAGGGAGTTTTATCAAATTCTATTAGGTAGAACTTGAAATATTTCCAAAAATATGCAAATCTTTACATAAAATACTCCAGCTTCGTTTATCTAACTGAACACGTGAGCATGCTGTTTTATATATTTACGCGTTTATAATAGCACATATTTTGGGTTTTCTGTTCTTATTAAATGTAAGACGTTACTTTAAATCCATTTTCGGGACTAAACGATAGTAGTTATGTCAATGCATTTGAGTACCATATGGATGCTGGGATGCTTAAAAATGGGCGTGGCTAATCATTGACCATGACGCAGTGGGCGTGGTTAATCATTGACCGTGACGCAGTGGGCGTGGCTAATCATTGACCATGACGTTAGTAGGCGTGGTTGACCATTGACATCAGAGGTCAGCCACGCCCAAGCCACGCCCATTTCCGGGGAAATTCCCAGTGACATCGTACCGGACGTGACATCACGGTGAACCACGACCGAACCACGTCCATTTTCGGGGTTTTCCAGTCTATTTTTAGTTCTATCAAGAATACCATAGGCTGGCTGACCACTGACGTCAATTCAGTGGACTCAGAGCCGAAGCAACGTCATAAGTCGAAGCAACGTTATAGGTCGGAACAACGTTACGGATCGAAGGTGAGCCACGCCCATTTTCGGGTTTTTCCTAGGGTTTATTTTCAAGCCACACCCATTTTCGGGTTTTCCCCACGGTCTATTTTTAGTTCTAACTAGAACGCCATAGGCCGTTTCACCGCTGACGTCGTATCACGAAAGGGATTACTGCTATCAGCATTTTCTTTTGTCTCAATGTTTTCTTTCTTGTTTCAATGTTTTTCTTTCTTGTTTCATTGTTTTCTTTCTTGTTTCAATGTTTTCTTTTATCTCAATGTTTTTCTTTCTCGTTTCAATGTTTTATTTTTCTCTCAATGTTTTCTCACACGTCACGATCAGACTAGATCTCGTTCGGGAAAGGATTATCTAGGTCGGACTAACGACAAATTTTAATCCCCCAACACCGTCGATGCGCAGTTTTAATCCCTTTTAATCTCCTAAAATGATATTTTGATCGAGTAATTGATCGAATTAGTCAGTCTCCGCAAAGGAACATCCGTTCATTTAAGTAACAATAGAAATATCGGATAATCTTACGGTACTCGGATAATAACCCTTTTGTGTCCGAGTAATTGAATGTTGCGCAACTAAGCAAATCTTAGGATCGATTTAATCGTTTGTTCTATACCACATACCCCTATATCGAAAAATATCACAATTTCACGCACCTGTCCAAGGTCACTAAATCGCCTATAAAAAGCTGTATATTCATCGTTTAGTCCCGAAATTTAAATTTAAAGTAACGTCTTTCATTTAATAAGAACGGAAAACCCAAAATATGTGCTTTTATAAACGCGTATATGTAGAAAACATCATGCTCACGTGTTCGATTAGATCAACGAAGCTGGAGCGTTTTATGTCTTTACATTTTTTGGAAAATATTTCAAGTTCTACTTAATAGAATTTGATAAAACTCCCTTATTAAGCGACATGACCTGATAATAATTCAAAAAAATGTATAGGTAAACGCACTTATTAGTGAATTGCAGCAATTTTTATCAGCTACACACGAATAAAATGACGCAAAACAGTGGTAACTGCATGTACACTTACGACTGTCTTGCTCTAAATAATTCATTTCCATCTTGAGGAAATCAGTTTCGCATAATGAATACACTTTTTCCGTCGAAAATGGTAAATTGAAATAACGCGTTATATTATCGAAAATATGATAGCGAAACGTATTGGTACGAAACATTTAATTTACTACAGTAATGACCGAGTATTCCGTAAAGACTGGAGCAATCTCCTTTAATCGATGATATAGTCCTTATTGTCTATTCTGCCTCGAAAACGAGGTTGAATATTAATCGTTGATCTTTTTCGCAGGCTTTAAAATAGATTACTGCCTTCATATCGAGAAAAAGATCGGAATTGCGAAATAACTCAAATAGGGTTTTAAAACCGATCTTACCTCGCATATAAAAAAGTACATCCCGACGCTGAACTATCCAAACGCAAACCATAAACGAGATGATCATTATAGACCTTAATTAGCTGTAATGGTCGACCCTAAGTCATCGCCTATAAAAAGTACTGTATGGCGTTAACGGGCTGTCCAGGTGATTAAAATGAACCTGGTGCTTAATACCTATTATTTCGCTAACAATAGAAGTTCACGGACAATGGAAAGTTAACTCGTTATTGATACACTATCTAAACATACACCGTAAACAAGATGTCCCTTTTAACCCTTAATTAAGAGTTCAGACAATGCCTGGGACGTAATACCTATTATTCCGCTAACAATAGAAGTTCACGGACAATGGAAAGTTAATTCGTTATTGATAAAACTATCTAAACATACACAATAAACAAGATATCCCTTTTAACCCTTAATTAAGAGTTCAGACAATACCTGGGACGTAATACCCATTATTCCGCTAACAATAGAAGTTCACGGACAATGGAAAATTAACTCGTTATTGATAAAACTATCTAAACATACACAATAAACAAGATATCCCTTTTAACCCTTAATTAAGAGTTCAGACAATACCTGGGACGTAAAATCCATTATTCCGCTAACAATAGAAGTAAACGGACAATGGAAATTTAACTCGTTATTGATAAAACTATCTAAACATACACCATAAACAAGATGTCCCTTTTAACCCTTAATTAAGAGTGCGTAAAAATTTAGGATTGACGATGGTCTTTTGTTACAAAATTTAGGATTAACAATGGTCATTTCCTGTCGTAGAACTGAGATCATCGGAAATTTTCAGTGATGTCAAGGGCGCATAAAATTCAGCGAACACAAAAAGGAAAAAAGGTAAGGATTAGGCGGGACATTTAGAATATGCGGAAAATATAGAATCAACCACATTCATTTTGTTAATATAGGGTCTTTATATATTTGCGGACGATTTCACGAAAACAAAGTCAAAAGTGCGTTTTATTAATTTTCAAGGCGCCTAACTCAACGTGTACGGATCCAATAAGGCCGAAAATATCATCGATCTTAGGATCTTGAGCGTTTATACGCAGAGTATTAATCAACGCGTGTTGATGCGAGAGTGAAAACGAAGAACAACAATTTTGTTCAATCCGAAGGCATTCAACTGAATCAGTTAAGGATATATATATGCGTGTCCGGGATATAACTCTGAACTATACAGGATCTTTATATCAACAGTACTATGACCAAATGTTGTCTCGATCGGTACATATGCGTGTCTACTAGATTTAAACCGAAAACGACCAATTTATCGACTTAAGATCGGGTTACTCGGAATAAACAAATTCCGATTGAAAATAGCGCAAATTTAAGATATCTTAAAAACATTTTGTCCAAATTGATTGGCAATCTCCGCCAATGGCTGACTGTGAAACAACTGGCGCATCCCATTGATGAGTCAATCGATGAGGCGAGGACCTACTGGAAAACATTAAGACGCATGCGCTAGAATTCAAACTATAAATAGAAATGACTTTTGATTGGTTGAAATTAACCTTTATAAATAGGGAATTTGAATCGCAGGCTCATTCGCGTTTAGATCATCATGACGAACAGACTGAATTCGAGATACTCTCAAAACCTAGGGAAGGAGTGTTACCTATTCGATAGTAAATTCGAAGGAAATACATACATTCACATCAGGGAATTAATTTTCAAAGACGGCCAGCCCGTTCCCACTTTAAAAGGAATAACGCTGACGTTATCCAGGTGTAACGAACTGTACTCCCTCCTGAATGAAATCGGATTTCACGTGGATGAATGGAATCGAGATCAGCTGTCAGAGACATTTCGCAAGCATCTAGGGGGAAATTGGTTCGTAAGCGTTAACCCCGGGTTTCCCTGCGTGGATATACGAAAATTTTGGTTACCAGAAGGGGCTTCAGAGGTCTGCGCCACCCGAAAGGGGATATCATTGACTTTCCAACAATACGACGAATTGAAAAACGGATTAAGAATGATTCCCTCCGCAGTTCCGGAATTGTACGACGTTCTACCTTGCTACCTACAACCGAATCACGTTAGGGACCAATGCGAGGAGTGCTCGCCCAATACGAAGAAAAAAGTATGACTAATTAGTGTATTGAGCTATATGTTTAAACGCGCCGTTATAGTTTGTGTAACGTTTGTTCGTTATAGAGTTTGTGTAACGTTTGTTCGTTAGAATTTGTGTAACGTTTGTTCGTTAGAGTTTGTGTAACGTTTGTTCGTTAGAGTTTGTGTAACGTTTGTTCGTTGTTGTTGTTGTTGTTGTTTGTAAAGTCGTCGTTGTTGTTGTTATCACGTAATAACGTTTTTAATAAAAAGATACGTATATGTAATTTCGTCTTCATTTTATATTTCTACGTGAACGAGTACACACCATGTATATAACCAATACCGTATACACTGCCTCGCTGAACTGCGACATCGATTTAAGAGAGTTATGCTCTCAGTTGGTTAACGTGAGATACGATCCTAAAACGTTTAACGGTCTTATATGGCAACATCGTCGTATCGGAGGAAATTGTCTGGTATTTAGAAACGGAAAACTCAATTCCAACGGAATGTCGCGTTCATTCCAAGATGGCCGTCGAAGAATAAGACGCTACGCGAGAGTTCTACAGAAACTAGGTTATCCCGTTAAATTAACGTCGGTGAAAATGATTACGTCGTCAGCATTTCACACCTTGTCGACGCCCTTGAATATCCCCGAACTATGTCGAACGTTTAAATTAACGTACGAACCCGAAATTTTTCCGGTAGTTACGTTGAGAAAAGATAACGTTCACTTTTCCTGTTATCATAATGGAAAGGTTATTATCACCGGAATCAAATCTTCCTTAGACGTCGAGGCGACGGTATACCCGACCCTTATTGAATTGGAATTGTTTACGTTATAAAAGGAAATTTCATTGTATGTGCTGAATATTACGTTGTATTTTTGAATAAAAATGTCCAAAACTATTATTAGTTTTCATCTTTTGTATACAAATATTTACAATGATACTGTTATTCGTTTTTGAAAGATAAACGAATACGTCTATGTCCTTGTTGTAACAGATACATTGTTTCTCCTAAATCGTGATATAATACGAAATATTTGACATTTTCTCTAAACGGACCCTTCACTACCGAGCACGTTGAAATTAATCAAGCTCGTCAAAATTGGCTTATTGTTAAGAGAGAAGATTATAAACGTAAAACGTTTACTCACGAACGGCGCGCGACGGACACAACACCATCATAATGACTCAATGACTTTCAGAATTATGAAAGTGATCGAGAAAACTTGATACCAGTAAAATTTGCATTCCGGATTCATATCAAGGAAAAGTTTATAACAGCCCCTAATTGAAATGAATACAATATCAGCATTTTCTCATTTTCTCTCAATGTTTCCCAAACGTATTCTTGACGAGGACGTCAAAATTAGTCAATACTTAATTAGTCAATTTCTTCTTTTCTCTCAATGCTTTCCCCAATGTTAAGGAAGACGTCAAAATCAGTCAATACAATATCAGCATTTTCTCCTTTTCTCTCAATGTTTCCCAAACGTTTTCTTGACGAGGACGTCAAAATTAGTCAATACTTTATTAGTCAATTTCTTCTTTTCTCTCAATGCTTTCCCCAATGTTAAGGAAGACGTCAAAATCAGTCAATACAATATCAGCATTTTCTCATTTTCTCTCTATGTTTTCACGAACATTAAATTACGGAGGCGTCATAATCAGTCAAAACATTATTAGCAACTTCTCTTTTTCTCTCAATGTTTTCACATACTATTTCATATGCTGACCTGTTCGCTCTGTGCAAGGGAATATTATTTGGAATCAAGATTCGATGACGAAAAGGCATACATATGCTACTTACATCAGTATATCGGAATATTGTTGTAAATAACATATATCATGCTCTTTTGATTTCAAGGATGAATAAGACTAAAACGGATTTATTTTATGTTCTTTTCTTTTCTTTTCAAACTACATGAGAAGCATAAAACAAGAGACATAAAACAAAAGAAGTGTAAAAAAGCAAAGGACTGAAGTGATGAAAGTTGACATAAAGACTATGTCTATGTAATGATTATCATAAAACCTACCAAAGGCCTGGTCATATACACCATTCCGCGTCCGCATAAAGCCCAGAGGCCGTCTAAAACAAGCGGAGACGTGTAGTAATAATTTGGACGCGAAGTGGACGCGGAATCGCATGTGACCAAGCCTTATGAGATTGAGTGGTTGACATTCTCATAGCAAAACAGTTTCTTTGATCAATACATTTCATACATATATATAGTAACAGTATGTACATCACGTAAAATTTGTGAATAATATGGTACAGAAAACATTAAGGTAAAAGGAGAAAATGCTGATGATCAACAATTTCTCCTTTTGTCTCATTGTTTTTCAAAACCTGCCCTACATGTAACGTGAAAAACGTGTCGTGTTTGTGAAAGGGTTAAAATGCATGATTATCTATATATGTAATGTTCAGTATAAATCTTACTTTGTTTGACCCGAAGTCTATAAACGAACCATCATAATGCTATAAACCACCTTTGTAGTTCATTTTTAACAGACCTGGGAATGACATTGGACCTTTAAATGAATACGGTAAAGTAATGAAGCTAGTACATTTTTACAGTCGTTTCAACCCGAAATCACAGCGAGATAAGTAGAATATTTTTTCAAATTTATTCGACTCTATTAGCTTCAGATTAATCAATCGAAAGTATCATTCAGATAATATTCCAACATTTATTCAGTTACACCGAAGCTGTTCAATGCTATTATCAAGATCCTAAATTAATTCGATAATGATCCACTGGTACATTGGGGCTTTGGAATTGTTTGTCAATTCGAATCAAATACATAGTGATATATTAAGGTATCCAACCCCTCATTAGCACCAAAGAGCCAGAGGCGAAACTTGATTTGAAAGTGCCGGTAATTCCTAAACTGTGTTACATTTCCACTCCAAATACAAACATAAGCATTTTGTACGGTTTAGAATTTAAAATCAATGCATACTTACGGAAATATTTGAAAAAAAATGTTCAAAATTACCTCCCTCGCATATAAATATAGAGAAAAATAAATTTTTCAATAAATTTCTTCTTGAAGCATAATCTTGAAATCCGGCACGGTGAATCAACTTATGCGAAGTTTATTAACAAATGCGTGTAATTTTATGCATTTCATACGGCTAGAAAGTGGTGCTTTTAACGAGAGGCTGTAAACCTTAACGGAACACAAATGATACTCGATATGTTATTAAACCGAGTTATTTGCTGGCAAGTTCATTTAGATTCAAATGTAATGCCAATAGCACGAATATATTAAAGAAATACGTTTTCCTTCTTTCTCACAACCGATGTGTCTAATTAATGTTTTTTGTCAAAATTCGGGATACCAGGAAGATTAACGGGAATTTAATTACATCTTTAAGAAAAAATCATGCAGATCGATAAGGATAGCGTCGAAATAAACTTATTGTATCGAGTCAACTTTATACAACTCCTAATGAGTAATATTCATAAAGCCTTCTACTTAAGGTCCCTGGACTCTAATTGGAACAAACACTTCGAGCATATAGGTCTCTATGAAAGTTGGATATGTTGTAGACATGGGTTAATAGAAATATTTTACCATCTTACTTTTTATACATCGCCGAAGACGGTCGAATATTGGCGTCATCTTCTCCGTCCGTCCGTTCATCCGTCCGTACGTACGTACGTACATCCACTTTTCTTGTGAGCTCAACTCATCCTAAGTTTCTGGCTGGAATTGTTTTTAAACTTGGTCAATGTAATCACCTCAATTGGTAGATGCGCTTGAAGGGAGGTTTTTATGGTTCATTGATTTTTGCGTGAGTTACGCCCCCTTAAAACTTAGTCTTTGGGGCGGCGTATATTGTGACCAGGGCATTTTTGTTTTAAATTTTGTGAATCCAATAGGAGATAATTGCTTTACAGTTTGCATTGAAGTCAACGAAAAAATATCTAGAAAATATCTACTCTATCAGTATTTTCAAAATGAGACAAGTTTCCAAAACAAATTAAATGGTAGAAAGCTATCAAATCCTATTTCTCTCATTGACATACAATAAAATTGTATGTTTACTATCCGCATTTTCTTTTTGAAAATTGACTTTTTGTGAATCAGGGGAATATAATCAAGAGAAAATTTATATCATAGGAGTGGGGGAAATAACACATTATTGAAAAGTCAGGAACATTTACTTATCATACATCACTCACATCATGATATATGTCAATTACAGTTTTGTCATATATATATAATTGATATTTGATATCAAACGCTATAAAATATACATATTATGTAGCTAAAATTCGATAAAATTACAACCAGTACAGTTCCAGAATCTTAAAAAATTGAGTTATCCGCTTCAAAGATGCGCTTGAATAATTCATTGTGTGGCGAACAAAGTATCTTATAGGCGAAGTACCTTCCACATTAAACGTTAATATAATGTTACATGTATACCGAAAACCCTTGACCGCTTAAATTTAATTGATTTTGATATATTGAAAGAATCCTTATTACGATAATAACAAAACTCGACGTAAACAATGACAAAGTCTGACGTCCATAATGACAAAGTTGGACAGAAAAAATGACAAAGTCTGGTTTGTTCAATAACGGAGTTGGTTTCATAACAATACAAAGTCTGATTGAATTTTCCTACTGTATTTCTATATAGAATGACAAAGTCTACTCGGTTTGTAGACAAAGTCTGTTTTATTCAACGTCAAAGTCTGCGTAAAAAATGTACAAAGTAGATAAACAAAATTAGCAAAACCGGTCCAGAAAAAAGACAAAGTCTGCCTGATAACAAAAAAAAAGTGTAGGTTGTACACCCAAAGCCGGCTACTTCGCATACTGGTCGGTTGAATAAAGCTCAGATGTCAAATATCAAAGCCACATCAAATTTCTGAGTAACGCTTTCTTTGTTAACGTCACATATTTTACGATAATATTTGGTGACGTCAAAAATGTACGCCGTATTTGTTGACGTCACAAATTTGTGTTGTTTTGATGGCGTCACAAATATACCTGCATACATACCTATAAGCGGAGAAATTAGCATTTTACTGTTTTGTTTATACATCCACAATGGGTTACTTCGCACACTAGTCGGATGCATATAGCTCTGATGACAAATCCACGCCATATTACGTGTATAGCGAAAAATCCTTGACCGCCTTACTTTATTAATTTGATTTAGATGTCTTAAAAGGAATCATAATAATAGTAACACAAATCGATGTAAAAAAAATGACAAAGTCTGACTACCAAAATGACAAAGTTGGACAGAAAAAATTACAAAGTCTGTTTTGTTCAATAACGGAGTTGGTTTCATAACAAAACAAAGTCTGATTGAATTTTCCTACTGTATTTCTATATAGAATAACAAAGTCTACTTGGTTTGCGGACAAAGTCTGTTTTATTCAACGTCAAAGTCTGTGTAAAAAATATACAAAGTAGATAAACAAAATTAGCAAAACCGGTCCAGAGAAAAGCCAAAATGACAAAGTTGGACAGAAAAAATTACAAAGTCTGTTTTGTTCAATAACGGAGTTGGTTTCATAACAAAACAAAGTCTGATTGAATTTTCCTACTGTATTTCTATATAGAATGACAAAGTCTACTTGGTTTGCGGACAAAGTCTGTTTTGTTCAACGTCAAAGTCTGCGTAAAAAATATACAAAGTAGATAAATAAAATTAGTAAAGCCGGTCCAGAAAAAAGACAAAGTCTGCCTGATACCAAAAAAAAAAAAAGTGTAGGTTGTATATCCACAGTGGGTTACTTCGCATACTAGTCGGTTGAATAAAGCGCTCATTTCAACCACGCCCACTGACGTCATGGTCAATGATCAGCCACGCCCACTGACGTCATGGTCGAAGCTTAGCGAAGCCCATTTTTGGCTCCTCGCTCATACATATGGTACTCTATTTTGTGTTGTTTTGATGACGTCACAAACGTATCTTCATACATGTATGCCTATAAGCGGAAAAAATAGCATTCTTGCAATCGGCATTATATTTGAATCTGAATAAGCTTGCCACAAATAACTCGGTTTATTAACATATCGAGTATCATTTGTGTTCCGTTAAGGTTTACAGCCCCTCATTAAAAGCACCACTTTCTAACCGTACGAGATGCATCAAATAACACGCATTTGTTAATAAACCGAGTTATTTGTGGCAAGCTTATTCAGATTCAAATATAATGCCGATTGCACGAATGCTATTTTTTCCGCTTATAGGCATACATGTATGAAGATACGTTTGTGACGTCATCAAAACAACACAAAATAGAGTACCATATGTATGAGCGAGGAGCCAAAAATGGGCGTGGCTAAGCTTCGACCATGACGTCAGTGGGCGTGGCTGATCATTGACCATGACGTCAGTGGGCGTGGTTGAAATGAGCGCTTTATTCAACCGACTAGTATGCGAAGTAACCCACTGTGGATATACAACCTACACTTTTTTTTTTGGTATCAGGCAGACTTTGTCTTTTTTCTGGACCGGCTTTACTAATTTTATTTATCTACTTTGTATATTTTTTACACAGACTTTGACGTTGAACAAAACAGACTTTGTCCGCAAACCAAGTAGACTTTGTCATTCTATATAGAAATACAGTAGGAAAATTCAATCAGACTTTGTTTTGTTATGAAACCAACTCCGTTATTGAACAAAACAGACTTTGTAATTTTTTCTGTCCAACTTTGTCATTTTGGCTTTTCTCTGGACCGGTTTTGCTAATTTTGTTTATCTACTTTGTATATTTTTTACACAGACTTTGACGTTGAATAAAACAGACTTTGTCCGCAAACCAAGTAGACTTTGTTATTCTATATAGAAATACAGTAGGAAAATTCAATCAGACTTTGTTTTGTTATGAAACCAACTCCGTTATTGAACAAAACAGACTTTGTAATTTTTTCTGTCCAACTTTGTCATTTTGGTAGTCAGACTTTGTCATTTTTTTACATCGATTTGTGTTACTATTATTATGATTCCTTTTAAGACATCTAAATCAAATTAATAAAGTAAGGCGGTCAAGGATTTTTCGCTATACACGTAATATGGCGTGGATTTGTCATCAGAGCTATATGCATCCGACTAGTGTGCGAAGTAACCCATTGTGGATGTATAAACAAAACAGTAAAATGCTAATTTCTCCGCTTATAGGTATGTATGCAGGTATATTTGTGACGCCATCAAAACAACACAAATTTGTGACGTCAACAAATACGGCGTACATTTTTGACGTCACCAAATGTTATCGTAAAATATGTGACGTTAACAAAGAAAGCGTTACTCAGAAATTTGATGTGGCTTTGATATTTGACATCTGAGCTTTATTCAACCGACCAGTATGCGAAGTAGCCGGCTTTGGGTGTACAACCTACACTTTTTTTTTGTTATCAGGCAGACTTTGTCTTTTTTCTGGACCGGTTTTGCTAATTTTGTTTATCTACTTTGTACATTTTTTACGCAGACTTTGACGTTGAATAAAACAGACTTTGTCTACAAACCGCGTAGACTTTGTCATTCTATATAGAAATACAGTAGGAAAATTCAATCAGACTTTGTATTGTTATGAAACCAACTCCGTTATTGAACAAACCAGACTTTGTCATTTTTTCTGTCCAACTTTGTCATTATGGACGTCAGACTTTGTCATTGTTTACGTCGAGTTTTGTTATTATCGTAATAAGGATTCTTTCAATATATCAAAATCAATTAAATTTAAGCGGTCAAGGGTTTTCGGTATACATGTAACATTATATTAACGTTTAATGTGGAAGGTACTTCGCCTATAAGATACTTTGTTCGCCACACAATGAATTATTCAAGCGCATCTTTGAAGCGGATAACTCAATTTTTTAAGATTCTGGAACTGTACTGGTTGTAATTTTATCGAATTTTAGCTACATAATATGTATATTTTATAGCGTTTGATATCAAATATCAATTATATATATATGACAAAACTGTAATTGACATATATCATGATGTGAGTGATGTATGATAAGTAAATGTTCCTGACTTTTCAATAATGTGTTATTTCCCCCACTCCTATGATATAAATTTTCTCTTGATTATATTCCCCTGATTCACAAAAAGTCAATTTTCAAAAAGAAAATGCGGATAGTAAACATACAATTTTATTGTATGTCAATGAGAGAAATAGGATTTGATAGCTTTCTACCATTTAATTTGTTTTGGAAACTTGTCTCATTTTGAAAATACTGATAGAGTAGATATTTTCTAGATATTTTTTCGTTGACTTCAATGCAAACTGTAAAGCAATTATCTCCTATTGGATTCACAAAATTTAAAACAAAAATGCCCTGGTCACAATATACGCCGCCCCAAAGACTAAGTTTTAAGGGGGCGTAACTCACGCAAAAATCAATGAACCATAAAAACCTCCCTTCAAGCGCATCTACCAATTGAGGTGATTACATTGACCAAGTTTAAAAACAATTCCAGCCAGAAACTTAGGATGAGTTGAGCTCACAAGAAAAGTGGATGTACGTACGTACGTACGGACGGATGAACGGACGGACGGAGAAGATGACGCCAATATTCGACCGTCTTCGGCGATGTATAAAAAGTAAGATGGTAAAATATTTCTATTAACCCATGTCTACAACATATCCAAATTTCATAGAGACCTATATGCTCGAAGTGTTTGTTCCAATTAGAGTCCAGGGACCTTAAGTAGAAGGCTTTATGAATATTACTCATTAGGAGTTGTATAAAGTTGACTCGATACAATAAGTTTATTTCGACGCTATCCTTATCGATCTGCATGATTTTTTCTTAAAGATGTAATTAAATTCCCGTTATTCTTCCTGGTATCCCGAATTTTGACAAAAAACATTAATTAGACACATCGGTTGTGAGAAAGAAGGAAAACGTATTTCTTTAATATATTCGTGCTATTGGCATTACATTTGAATCTAAATGAACTTGCCAGCAAATAACTCGGTTTGATAACATATCGAGTATCATTTGTGTTCCGTTAAGGTTTACAGCCTCTCGTTAAAAGCACCACTTTCTAGCCGTATGAAATGCATAAAATTACACGCATTTGTTAATAAACTTCGCATAAGTTGATTCACCGTGCCGGATTTCAAGATTATGCTTCAAGAAGAAATTTATTGAAAAATTTATTTTTCTCTATATTTATATGCGAGGGAGGTAATTTTGAACATTTTTTTTCGAATATTTCCGTAAGTATGCATTGATTTTAAATTCTAAACCGTACAAAATGCTTATGTTTGTATTTGGAGTGGAAATGTAACACAGTTTAGGAATTACCGGCACTTTCAAATCAAGTTTCGCCTCTGGCTCTTTGGTGCTAATGAGGGGTTGGATACCTTAATATATCACTATGTATTTGATTCGAATTGACAAACAATTCCAAAGCCCCAATGTACCAGTGGATCATTATCGAATTAATTTAGGATCTTGATAATAGCATTGAACAGCTTCGGTGTAACTGAATAAATGTTGGAATATTATCTGAATGATACTTTCGATTGATTAATCTGAAGCTAATAGAGTCGAATAAATTTGAAATCAAAGCCCTGAAGGGCCTGAAAGTCGCTTCAACAGATGTATTAGTTAAACAAGACTTGCTTTTTATGACCCTATCAGAGAAGGCTTTAAAAAGTATTGAAGGAAATGAAACTAATATTGAATTGTAGATAACAAGAGAAGTTTGTCTCTTAAAAAATAGGTCTATGAGCAGCAGAGTAATGGTTCTTCTGCATTGCACCTCTCCACAATAAATTCTATGCACTTTTGATTTTTCAAAATTGTGACCCGTCACGCTAAAAGGGACCTTATCCGAACTCCAAATTTCGACAAACTTGTCAGACCCAGCGCAGGACAACCAGATCCCGTATGCGAAAAGTGAATACAGAGTAAGATAGGGTAAACACCCCAGATTTAGAAAATTACATAAAAGTGAAAAGTGTCGGCCCTAGTCTGGCTGCGCGGACTGCACAGACTGACTAGGGTCAATATTTTTCACACATCCGATAAGGTCCCTTTTAGTGTGATGGGTCACAATTATACATGTACCTTTATCAGTATTTGAGCTATGCGCAAGACAAGATTTGTACATGGACAGACAGACAGGCTGATGCCAGAATAATGTCTTCCCAATGCGTTTCTATTACGGACGTCAAAACCAGGTCTTGTTTGGGAAAAGGTTAAGGATTAGAACCCAATAAATTCAGATTAATTTAAACAAGAAAAATGCAAGTTAAGAATCTAATGTTCAGTTCAAATTATATCTACTTCCTGTGTGTAAGTATACAAATTAATAAAAATGCAAGTTAAGATTCATAAGGAATACAATATTTCAAACTGCTGTGTAACAACAATTCAAGAAAGTAACGATATATATATATTTCAAACTCCTGTATAAGGATGAGGTTCAAACTCCTGAGTAAGGACAAAATTCAAGGAAGAAAATAATTATGGATCACTCCAGAATACTAGCATATTTCAAACTCCTGTGCAAGGATATAAGAATATGAATCTACTCAATCTAGGATAACAAAATTTTCAAGAGGTCCTGGTTGGGGGGGGAGTCATTTGGCTTTGATTAGATGATAATTCCACTATTTTGTGATTGAATGTCTGTATGAAAAAAGGCTACATGAGGGGGCGTGGATCTGCAATTGACTTTAATCCAAAGAAAATGTCAGAATACAATTCATGAAAATCGTCAGAATACAATTTTCAAATTCAGTAAACAGGTAGATCTTATAGAAGAACTTCTTTCAATGTTCATACAACAATGAATGGTTTTAGAAATACCCTCAAACAACTGTGAATATTATTAGATCTACCTAAAGAAGACCAATAATTGGGTAAAAGTTAGAAAATTTCAAAATACTGAACTTCAGAGCTGGGGTCCAGGGGGCGGAGGCCCCCGGGAGCTCTCGAGAAATAGCGTTTTAAAAAACCCAGGAAGGCGTTCATGGCGCTATACAACCATCTTTTAGTGCAAGTTTTCCAGATCATTTATCATTCAGTTTCAAACTATAACCCAATATGATGCACTGGGTTTTTTTCTTTCATTTTTGAAATAAGTATTGTTGATTCTAGTATGACATGGCAACAATTTTCAATGTGCGCATATTTCAGGGTTTTGCTACCATTGAGTCATTGACAGATCAGTCTTGATTTGTGAAAATCAAGTTTGGATTTTTTTTTTCGGATACATCAATGCAACTACACTTAGCTATATTTGAATAACTATTGGAAGTTGATAATCTCAAAATATCGTGTAAAAGGTTAACACGACTGCCCCCCCCCCTCCGAAAACAATCCTCGATCCGTCCTTGCGAGTCATTGAACACTGCTTTTGTGTTAGCTGCGATATCGTAGCCACAAACTTGATGACAGATATTGGTTTCACTTTGTATTGGAAACCCAGATCAAAATTCAAAAAGATTTCGGTGATATTTTTTCTTATGTTTATAATAGTATTTTAACTACTTTTGTGTACACGTAGTTTCCGAAATTGCACTTTTGTCACCCCTCTTGAGGATATTTCTCGTAATTGATATCATTTCAGTTCAGAAATATGTACGTAATATTTAAAACTCACAAAGATAACCAATGTGTAACTTTGGTCTTTTTACGCTCGTTATTACACAAAGTCGTGATAAATCAAGACTTTGATTCTCCAATTAACGTTTTATTCACGAATCAACTCCCTTTCTCTCTCCACAAGATTATTTTTATTTCACGTTAATTTTTCGGTGATAAATAATAAGAGATTTCATCGCAGAAACGTCGACTGCATCGACGGACACTCGATCATGTCGATGATTAATTTGAACGCTAAATCATGCCGATTTTCTGGTGTAAAGTTGTGCAGCTAAAGCAAAATAATAGATCTAGGTTATTTAGATTTTGGTCGGAAAGCGATAATTTCATTATGATACGAAGAAAATGATACCTTGTTAGTCTATTAATCCAAAATTTCAACGGTAATAATCCAATCAACGTACTATGAAACAGTCACCGAAATAACTGAGCAAGTGTTCGCGGTGTTTTTGAAGTCACTATTCAAGCCCAGATTGAGTAGACGCTACGTCATCATGACGTCATACTGTTTTTTTTTAACACGAGAAATCCGACTGTACCACGTGTTTATTTGTCTGAGAAGCATGTCAATCAACTTGCAAGTCAATGAATGGGCGGGGACAATCCTCTTTT
Organism: Fragum sueziense; assembly: GCA_963680895.1. NCBI lineage: Eukaryota > Metazoa > Mollusca > Bivalvia > Cardiida > Cardiidae > Fragum > Fragum sueziense. Next base: position 11,626,619 of record OY804610.1, read on the forward strand.
TCAACCAATCTGTGTTTTACAAGCATTGTTTAGTAAAAGATCTAGAAGTCAATCGTCGACAAAGAAAATTTACCCCGAGTCTCTTTCTAAATCGATCACCCGTTACCGCTTAAGAATATTAATCAGAATGGAGACTAAGAGTAGACAGATTTAATAGAAAATTAATTTCACGGAGAGTTTTCAAAAGAAGAATCAGTAGCGTAGGAAGGTTTATAATATGGGGGGGGGGCAAATGTTAAAGTAATTGGAAATATGGGTGTATTATGGGGGGGCCATAGGGGGGGGGAGGGCAGGCCCCTTTTCTAAATTATTCCTACGCCTATGAGAATGATATTCAAAAGGTCGATTTTTTGTGAAAAGAAAATTTCTTGCAGATGCAGATCTACCTGACTCGTGCTTATACTTGCCGACGTTCGCCGACCTCTCTTTTAAATCCTTTCACAAACAAGACTTGATTTCGACGTCAATGGAATAAATAGATAAGGAAACATTGAGAGAAAAGAAGAAATCATCGATAATCAGCCATTTCTCCGTCCCCACGATAAATACTTTCCATGCTATAATTCAATCGGTTTCTTTTTAAAGTAAGTTATGTCAGTGTTGGTAATCACGTGATTTAAGTTTGGATTCATCACACGGAAAAATGGCGACTATCGGGTTAAATTGGCAGTAATTCTGAAGGTAAGCGGACATTTCTTGATCTGTAGGCAATGCCATCCTGAAAGTTATATCCCATGTCCTGGCCCACAAAATGTCTGACCTAATGGTACCAAGATATTATCGCAAAGATCCGTACTTTCAGCAAACACGTTTCTTTGATGTGGTCCCGTAGGTTTTCCCATTGATAAGCTGGCCAGGTGTGTAATAAAATGTTTTTTTTCTGGTCTTCCAGGTATTGACTAAAATATTCATGAACCTGCAACACTACCCAGAAGAAGCTTTGAACTCGCCCTGGATTTTGTATTTTGGTCCTTGTCGAGTTGAAGGGCCTTGACGCGAATCCAGATCCTACTTACAACATAGCCACTTGCCCGTAACTCCAAAATCCAATCATTCAGATCATTTTCCTGTGGCTCATAGGGACTGATCCGAATAACCCTCCATTTCTGCGATCTTGGACAATCACAGATCTTTGTCTCGTTTTTTCGCCAGTCTCTCACTAGCTTTCCACTGATGCCGAAATCACTCTCAGCCGCACAGTTTTTCGAATTTTCGGCAAATTTGATCACACGATTTTTTAAGCTATTGTCATCACCAAGTAAAATTTTGCAGATTAAAACAATATGCAGTTACGAGGTTTTCGAAGAAAAGTGACGACTGCTTGTTGTGTACAATTATGTCGTGTGTTAATTTAGGGCATATTGATTGCGAGATTACGCGCTTGAAATGGCAGAACGATGCATATCAAGCAAGACACCTTGTTAAAATGGAATTTATTATTATAAAAAGAATCAAGCAAATGAGTATTCCGTCGTTGTCGTATGTTTATTGTCGCCGAGTCATAAAGTCGATGTCTATTTCCCCCACATTCTGAATATTACACTATCTAAGGGAAGTAACTCTTTCATGAAACTGTCTAATTTAAACCTGGTTATTTCCCTTAGACCAATATACCTCAGAAAACGGAATTATTGCGCGCGATAAATTTTCTCCGCCAAAAAAGTAGTTCTACATAAAACGTATAATTTCCTCGTTTTACAATGATTATTTGGCATGTCAGTTTAGAAATTGTAGAAAGTCGAATTTCAATATTAAATCAAAGTGTGGACAAGAAATCAGAGATCTACTTTGTCTAAAAACAGAAATACAGAAGAAGTTAAGAGGTCCGTCTTTGTCCTTATTTGACCTGTCCAGAAAAACTCGTACGGCCCCAAAAAGTCGCAGCGCGAGCGCTAAGCGACTTAAAAATATTCTACTTATCTCGCTGTGATTTCGGGTTGAAACGACTGTAAAAATGTACTAGCTTCATTACTTTACCGTATTTATTTAAAGGTCCAATGTCATTCCCAGGTCTGTTAAAAATGAACTACAAAGGTGGTTTATAGCATTATGATGGTTCGTTTATAGACTTCGGGTCAAACAAAGTAAGATTTATACTGAACATTACATATATAGATAATCATGCATTTTAACCCTTTCACAAACACGACACGTTTTTCACGTTACATGTAGGGCAGGTTTTGAAAAACAATGAGTCAAAAGGAGAAATTGTTGATCATCAGCATTTTCTCCTTTTACCTTAATGTTTTCTGTACCATATTATTCACAAATTTTACGTGATGTACATACTGTTACTATATATATGTATGAAATGTATTGATCAAAGAAACTGTTTTGCTATGAGAATGTCAACCACTCAATCTCATAAGGCTTGGTCACATGCGATTCCGCGTCCACTTCGCGTCCAAATTATTACTACACGTCTCCGCTTGTTTTAGACGGCCTCTGGGCTTTATGCGGACGCGGAATGGTGTATATGATCAGGCCTTTGGTAGGTTTTATGATAATCATTACATAGACATAGTCTTTATGTCAACTTTCATCACTTCAGTCCTTTGCTTTTTTACACTTCTTTTGTTTTATGTCTCTTGTTTTATGCTTCTCATGTAGTTTGAAAAGAAAAGAAAAGAACATAAAATAAATCCGTTTTAGTCTTATTCATCCTTGAAATCAAAAGAGCATGATATATGTTATTTACAACAATATTCCGATATACTGATGTAAGTAGCATATGTATGCCTTTTCGTCATCGAATCTTGATTCCAAATAATATTCCCTTGCACAGAGCGAACAGGTCAGCATATGAAATAGTATGTGAAAACATTGAGAGAAAAAGAGAAGTTGCTAATAATGTTTTGACTGATTATGACGCCTCCGTAATTTAATGTTCGTGAAAACATAGAGAGAAAAGGAGAAAATGCTGATATTGTATTGACTGATTTTGACGTCTTCCTTAACATTGGGGAAAGCATTGAGAGAAAAGAAGAAATTGACTAATAAAGTATTGACTAATTTTGACGTCCTCGTCAAGAAAACGTTTGGGAAACATTGAGAGAAAAGGAGAAAATGCTGATATTGTATTGACTGATTTTGACGTCTTCCTTAACATTGGGGAAAGCATTGAGAGAAAAGAAGAAATTGACTAATTAAGTATTGACTAATTTTGACGTCCTCGTCAAGAATACGTTTGGGAAACATTGAGAGAAAATGAGAAAATGCTGATATTGTATTCATTTCAATTAGGGGCTGTTATAAACTTTTCCTTGATATGAATCCGGAATGCAAATTTTACTGGTATCAAGTTTTCTCGATCACTTTCATAATTCTGAAAGTCATTGAGTCATTATGATGGTGTTGTGTCCGTCGCGCGCCGTTCGTGAGTAAACGTTTTACGTTTATAATCTTCTCTCTTAACAATAAGCCAATTTTGACGAGCTTGATTAATTTCAACGTGCTCGGTAGTGAAGGGTCCGTTTAGAGAAAATGTCAAATATTTCGTATTATATCACGATTTAGGAGAAACAATGTATCTGTTACAACAAGGACATAGACGTATTCGTTTATCTTTCAAAAACGAATAACAGTATCATTGTAAATATATGTATACAAAAGATGAAAACTAATAATAGTTTTGGACATTTTTATTCAAAAATACAACGTAATATTCAGCACATACAATGAAATTTCCTTTTATAACGTAAACAATTCCAATTCAATAAGGGTCGGGTATACCGTCGCCTCGACGTCTAAGGAAGATTTGATTCCGGTGATAATAACCTTTCCATTATGATAACAGGAAAAGTGAACGTTATCTTTTCTCAACGTAACTACCGGAAAAATTTCGGGTTCGTACGTTAATTTAAACGTTCGACATAGTTCGGGGATATTCAAGGGCGTCGACAAGGTGTGAAATGCTGACGACGTAATCATTTTCACCGACGTTAATTTAACGGGATAACCTAGTTTCTGTAGAACTCTCGCGTAGCGTCTTATTCTTCGACGGCCATCTTGGAATGAACGCGACATTCCGTTGGAATTGAGTTTTCCGTTTCTAAATACCAGACAATTTCCTCCGATACGACGATGTTGCCATATAAGACCGTTAAACGTTTTAGGATCGTATCTCACGTTAACCAACTGAGAGCATAACTCTCTTAAATCGATGTCGCAGTTCAGCGAGGCAGTGTATACGGTATTGGTTATATACATGGTGTGTACTCGTTCACGTAGAAATATAAAATGAAGACGAAATTACATATACGTATCTTTTTATTAAAAACGTTATTACGTGATAACAACAACGACGACGACTTTACAAACAACAACAACAACAACAACGAACAAACGTTACACAAACTCTAACGAACAAACGTTACACAAACTCTAACGAACAAACGTTACACAAATTCTAACGAACAAACGTTACACAAACTCTATAACGAACAAACGTTACACAAACTATAACGGCGCGTTTAAACATATAGCTCAATACACTAATTAGTCATACTTTTTTCTTCGTATTGGGCGAGCACTCCTCGCATTGGTCCCTAACGTGATTCGGTTGTAGGTAGCAAGGTAGAACGTCGTACAATTCCGGAACTGCGGAGGGAATCATTCTTAATCCGTTTTTCAATTCGTCGTATTGTTGGAAAGTCAATGATATCCCCTTTCGGGTGGCGCAGACCTCTGAAGCCCCTTCTGGTAACCAAAATTTTCGTATATCCACGCAGGGAAACCCGGGGTTAACGCTTACGAACCAATTTCCCCCTAGATGCTTGCGAAATGTCTCTGACAGCTGATCTCGATTCCATTCATCCACGTGAAATCCGATTTCATTCAGGAGGGAGTACAGTTCGTTACACCTGGATAACGTCAGCGTTATTCCTTTTAAAGTGGGAACGGGCTGGCCGTCTTTGAAAATTAATTCCCTGATGTGAATGTATGTATTTCCTTCGAATTTACTATCGAATAGGTAACACTCCTTCCCTAGGTTTTGAGAGTATCTCGAATTCAGTCTGTTCGTCATGATGATCTAAACGCGAATGAGCCTGCGATTCAAATTCCCTATTTATAAAGGTTAATTTCAACCAATCAAAAGTCATTTCTATTTATAGTTTGAATTCTAGCGCATGCGTCTTAATGTTTTCCAGTAGGTCCTCGCCTCATCGATTGACTCATCAATGGGATGCGCCAGTTGTTTCACAGTCAGCCATTGGCGGAGATTGCCAATCAATTTGGACAAAATGTTTTTAAGATATCTTAAATTTGCGCTATTTTCAATCGGAATTTGTTTATTCCGAGTAACCCGATCTTAAGTCGATAAATTGGTCGTTTTCGGTTTAAATCTAGTAGACACGCATATGTACCGATCGAGACAACATTTGGTCATAGTACTGTTGATATAAAGATCCTGTATAGTTCAGAGTTATATCCCGGACACGCATATATATATCCTTAACTGATTCAGTTGAATGCCTTCGGATTGAACAAAATTGTTGTTCTTCGTTTTCACTCTCGCATCAACACGCGTTGATTAATACTCTGCGTATAAACGCTCAAGATCCTAAGATCGATGATATTTTCGGCCTTATTGGATCCGTACACGTTGAGTTAGGCGCCTTGAAAATTAATAAAACGCACTTTTGACTTTGTTTTCGTGAAATCGTCCGCAAATATATAAAGACCCTATATTAACAAAATGAATGTGGTTGATTCTATATTTTCCGCATATTCTAAATGTCCCGCCTAATCCTTACCTTTTTTCCTTTTTGTGTTCGCTGAATTTTATGCGCCCTTGACATCACTGAAAATTTCCGATGATCTCAGTTCTACGACAGGAAATGACCATTGTTAATCCTAAATTTTGTAACAAAAGACCATCGTCAATCCTAAATTTTTACGCACTCTTAATTAAGGGTTAAAAGGGACATCTTGTTTATGGTGTATGTTTAGATAGTTTTATCAATAACGAGTTAAATTTCCATTGTCCGTTTACTTCTATTGTTAGCGGAATAATGGATTTTACGTCCCAGGTATTGTCTGAACTCTTAATTAAGGGTTAAAAGGGATATCTTGTTTATTGTGTATGTTTAGATAGTTTTATCAATAACGAGTTAATTTTCCATTGTCCGTGAACTTCTATTGTTAGCGGAATAATGGGTATTACGTCCCAGGTATTGTCTGAACTCTTAATTAAGGGTTAAAAGGGATATCTTGTTTATTGTGTATGTTTAGATAGTTTTATCAATAACGAATTAACTTTCCATTGTCCGTGAACTTCTATTGTTAGCGGAATAATAGGTATTACGTCCCAGGCATTGTCTGAACTCTTAATTAAGGGTTAAAAGGGACATCTTGTTTACGGTGTATGTTTAGATAGTGTATCAATAACGAGTTAACTTTCCATTGTCCGTGAACTTCTATTGTTAGCGAAATAATAGGTATTAAGCACCAGGTTCATTTTAATCACCTGGACAGCCCGTTAACGCCATACAGTACTTTTTATAGGCGATGACTTAGGGTCGACCATTACAGCTAATTAAGGTCTATAATGATCATCTCGTTTATGGTTTGCGTTTGGATAGTTCAGCGTCGGGATGTACTTTTTTATATGCGAGGTAAGATCGGTTTTAAAACCCTATTTGAGTTATTTCGCAATTCCGATCTTTTTCTCGATATGAAGGCAGTAATCTATTTTAAAGCCTTCGAAAAAGATCAACGATTAATATTCAACCTCGTTTTCGAGGCAGAATAGACAATAAGGACTATATCATCGATTAAAGGAGATTGCTCCAGTCTTTACGGAATACTCGGTCATTACTGTAGTAAATTAAATGTTTCGTACCAATACGTTTCGCTATCATATTTTCGATAATATAACGCGTTATTTCAATTTACCATTTTCGACGGAAAAAGTGTATTCATTATGCGAAACTGATTTCCTCAAGATGGAAATGAATTATTTAGAGCAAGACAGTCGTAAGTGTACATGCAGTTACCACTGTTTTGCGTCATTTTATTCGTGTGTAGCTGATAAAAATTGCTGCAATTCACTAATAAGTGCGTTTACCTATACATCTTTTTGAATTATTATCAGGTCATGTCGCTTAATAAGGGAGTTTTATCAAATTCTATTAAGTAGAACTTGAAATATTTTCCAAAAAATGTAAAGACATAAAACGCTCCAGCTTCGTTGATCTAATCGAACACGTGAGCATGATGTTTTCTACATATACGCGTTTATAAAAGCACATATTTTGGGTTTTCCGTTCTTATTAAATGAAAGACGTTACTTTAAATTTAAATTTCGGGACTAAACGATGAATATACAGCTTTTTATAGGCGATTTAGTGACCTTGGACAGGTGCGTGAAATTGTGATATTTTTCGATATAGGGGTATGTGGTATAGAACAAACGATTAAATCGATCCTAAGATTTGCTTAGTTGCGCAACATTCAATTACTCGGACACAAAAGGGTTATTATCCGAGTACCGTAAGATTATCCGATATTTCTATTGTTACTTAAATGAACGGATGTTCCTTTGCGGAGACTGACTAATTAGATCAATTACTCGATCAAGATATCATTTTAGGAGATTAAAAGGGATTAAAACTGCGCATCGACGGTGTTGGGGGGATTAAAATTTGTCGTTAGTCCGACCTAGATAATCCTTTCCCGAACGAGATCTAGTCTGATCGTGACGCGTGAGAAAACATTGAGAGAAAAAATTAAACATTGAGAAAACAATAAACATTGAGACAAAAGAAAACATTGAGACAAAAGAAAACATTGAGACAAAAGAAAATGCTGATAGCAGTAATCCCTTTCGTGATACGACGTCAGCGGTGAAACGGCCTATGGCGTTCTAGTTAGAACTAAAAATAGACCGTGGGGAAAACCCGAAAATGGATGTGGCTTGAAAATAAACCCTAGGAAAAACCCGAAAAATGGGCGTGGCTCCCCTTCGATCCGTAACGTTGTTTCGACCTATAACGTTGCTCCGACCTATGACGTTGCTTCGGCTCTGAGTCCCCTGAATTGACGTTAGTGGTCAGCCAGCCTATGGTATTTTTGATAGAACTAAAAATAGACTGGAAAAACCCGAAAATGGGCGTGGTTCGGTCGTGGTTCACCGTGATGTCACGTCCGGTACGATGTCACTGGGAATTTCCCCGGAAATGGGCGTGGCTTGGGCGTAGCTGACCTCTGATGTAACGGGTCAATGGTCAACCACGCCTACTAACGTCATGGTCAATGATTAGCCACGCCCACTGCGTCACGGTCAATGATTAGCCACGCCCACTGACGTCATGGTCAATGATTAACCACGCCCACTGCGTCATGGTCAATGATTAGCCACGCCCATTTTTAAGCATCCCAGCATCCATATGGTACTCAAATGCATTGACATAACTACTAACGATGAATATACAGCATTTTATTAGCATTTTAGTGACCTTTGACAGGTGCAAGAAATTGTGCATTTTTTCGCTGTAGGGGTATGTGATACGAATGCCTTTAAAATTCAAACAAGATCGCTGACCATCCATTTTTATTTCATTTTTCAATTAGTAATAACATGTAATTTCAACATACAAAATATAAATAAATTCTATCTTTGGGAAAAAAATTAGGAAACTGGAGCATTCCCCCTTAAGCAGGAGAAGAAGGGTATAAACGAAACGTTATCAGCCAATCAAAGCATGGTTTGCAACAAGGGTTCAAAAAATAGTTTTTCTTTAAATTCTGTGAATTGATAGGGTTACATAATATCTTTAATTTGTAAGCGTAAAATATGATGAAGGCTTACTTTTGGAGAAAATGGCTAACAAAGTGGGTGGGGTAAATTGACACGAGAAGCAAATTTTTACTTTGAAGTTAATCCGTTACCACACAGTGACTCCTTTTGACTCCCCAAAAATAATGGCGTCGGAAAACATTGTGAAAAATGAAGAAATTGCTTGTGACAAGCAATTTCTTCATTTCCCACAACGTTTTCTAGCCAAAATGATCAACAGTTTTTAAATTTCATTCACTTGAATTTGTCTTCTGCAATGTCTTTGAATTTGGAACACCCTAATTTTTTGTCGTTTGGGAATGGGTTAAATAGCTTTTTCTGTATAGGTCAGACCGAATTGAAATTTTGCATGTACATTTAATGTAGGCTTCTAGGGAAAGAAGATTTTTGGACTCATTAATCATGTTTATTAGTTTGTTGATTTTCTGTGTTCGTCCTTCTGTCAATCTCATATTCTGCTTATTTTTGATGTACTAACTTTACCTGAAAATAATTCGAGTAACAGGTAGTTTCGTGCTAGAGATATTCGATGTAAAGATATCATACCTTCGAATCAATCTGATTAATTTCACGGTGATTAATCACGTGACTCAGAATTTCTGAAATTTATCAATATATTTGTTTATACTTGACCAATTTAAATACGGTTTTAAGCAGAAAAGGTTAAAAATGCAAGGAATAAGCTGGGCGTAGAGTATTTTTGAAAAATCAACTGATAAAAAAGTTAATGAAGATCAACCAAACTTTTGTTTGATCTTCAATAACATTTTATCAGCTGATTTTTCAAAAATCCGCCGCGCCCATCTAATTCGTGATGTATGTCCACCTTTTCTGCTTCAAACCGAATTCAAATCTCTTATTAACAAAATTATTGAAGATTTTCTGAAATTATTGCATCACGTGATGACCCGCAGTGTTATTTCATCTTCGCGAGACAGCTACCTCCAACGTGGAGATAGAACCCTTAGCCTGCGAAGATGGACTTATTTGGACTGACGTCCGCCTTCGTGGCAGTCTACAAGTATAAAACATCCAATCATCTTGATTATGGAAGTTCAGTGAAAATGTTCTTTGTATGATGCTTTATAATGTAGAATATTAAGGATTACAGCCCATCATAGATACAAAACACTTCGTGCATCTTCGGGAGTCATCCGTGACAACAAAAATTAAAAAGAGGTTCCTACGTTAATTTCCGGGCGTCATCCGTGACAACTGATATTGACGAGGGGTATCCTCGTCAATTTTCGTTACCACAGATGAAACACGAATATGCACGAAGTATTGGTATCTAATGATGGGATGTAATCCTTAAAATGTAGAAATCACAACTTGAGTTGGGTTTGAAGCGATTCGATCTCGGGCCTTATCGTTTCACAAAGAAATACTGGAATACTGTTTATGGTGTAACTCCTCAACCAAATAGGCCTATCTTATAATTTAGTAAAATGAAAGGTCACGACCAGAATAAATAGGTACTGAAAAGACCCGTTAAAACACATACTAGCAGTGTAATGATGATCTACCAGTGTGCTGAACCGTTTTTCATGTGTCAGTCTATTCTACAGACACAGAATCATTGCAACAAAAGGGGGAAATCAATTTTGACCGGGACTCATTTTGTGTACTACGGCCCGGAGGCATTTTTTGTTGTGGAGTGTCTCCTAATTAAAGTAATAAAGACTAGCGTGATGTTTGTCGTCCCCCTCCCCGCAGTCTTCGTTCTCATTACCCGGACATACAAACGCACATTTGGACGGATTGTCGTGAACGAGGACTATCTCAGTACATGTACACTTCTGACCCTGAAACGAAGATGAAAAATATGCTTAAGTTAAGGTAGTCCATCCCTAATGAGATGCTCGCGACGTCGAAATAATTCGCGCGACTTCGTAAATATTCGAAGATGGAATGTTACGTCACAGAATGTTTACGACGCCGTCCGAATAGGTACGGATACGTTACACGATTGTTAACCACGTCACACGAAATATTCCAACGTCGCGTTGTCGCGTGAGTCTCATTAGGGGTAGACTACCTTAAGAAGAAAATCATATCTCAACACAGTGATTTTTCGCACACTGTTGTCACGGTCAGCGTCCGCGTCTGTTATTCCGAATGAGGTCGAATGTTCGAATGAGGCGACTAGTTGTTGAGAGCTGCCAGCTAGTTAAAGAATGGTTGCGGAAGTTCCATCTCTGCCAGACGTCTGACAGTTTTTAAAGTGGATCACCCAAAGATTTTGCCGTTTGGGAAATGGTTAAATACGGGTGGCACAATCAACCTTAACTTAAATATACATAACACTTGAGACTCACATTTTTGTGCAGTGTTGTCACTGTGAGTGTACACGTCTGTTTACCGACCCTTTCCTCGAACCCCAATCCGTCACCCTTACCTCGAACCCTAAACGTGACCCTACATGTGATCCTTACCTTGGTTGCAAAAGCCGGAAACCCCTTACACGATTCTGCACATTTTGCAGCTTCGTTGTCGCTGATAATTGTCGTATTTGTGTCCCGACCTGTCACTAAAGCGATACACCCAGCATAGTAATAACTCGAATGGACTGTAACTGCAGCTGAAAACAAGCTATCGTTATGAGTTTTTTTGTTGAAATGCATCGATATAGATATCGTCATTTAACCCTTTCTCAAACGACAAAACTTTAGGGTGGTTCAATTCAAAATCAGTTGAAGACGGCAAAAGGGATGTTAACAAAGATTGGAATTTTGTGTGATATAGCAAAGAAAATATTGAGGCAAAAGGAGAAACTGCTGGTTATCAGCAGTTTCTTCTTTTGTCTTAATGTTTTGACAAGCCTATTCTATTAGGGACGTCAAAACCAGGTCTTGTTTGGGAAAGGGTTATGACGTGACGAATGGGTAAAAAGTCAACTTTGCGCGCGCTCTTTCATTATTGTGCGGCGGGCTTCACCGCGCCGTAGTATTTGGTATGCTATCGGAGTTTTCTCGCTAGAGGAGTAGATTGTACAAGGGCACGGAGTAACGAATCGTTCCGTGACATCTTTTTTAGAAGTCTTGAACTGTTCAGTTCTAAATTTTGGCCGACTTTGATTGTCGATCGTTCGAGTAGTCAGGGCACGAATTTAGAAAAGTTATCACCTAAAGGCATTCTGTGAAGAAAAGGGTTTGAGATCGATTCTAAGGGTATTTTGGTATGCTGAATCCGAAAAACGATGTTGCCAAGCTGAAAAATGGCTTCTTTATCATCTAATTTGCATATTTTCAAAATGGCCGCCAAAACCTCAATTATGCAATAGTTATGTTGTTATGTATCATCTTTTCGTCATGTTTTGTTCTAAATATCGCAAATTTCATGTTAACAGACTAAAACTTAATGGTTTACCACGTGAATGTGGAAAAGAAATGTCTCTTTCGCCATCTAATTTGCATATTTTCAAAATGGCCGCCAAAAACATAAAACCTGCTATATAGTATCAAAGTTTGGGGCAAAATCTTAACAAAATTGTTGAGATATTTTGCTATTAATTGTTTAAAACTATTGAGAAATTAATTTCAAAAGCAAATAGAATCATGTTGACACTAATTTTTATAATGTTTTACCGTATTACTGGCAATTAACCCTTTTTAAACATACATAATATCACTTTCAAGTTTCAAGTTTTTGGCATAATCTTAACCAAATTGTTGAGATGTTTTGCCATAAATGGTTTAAAATTAATGAGAAAATAATTTCAAAAGTAAATAAAACCACATTGATACTATTTTTAATCATCTTTTACCGTATTACTGACAATAAAACATTTTTAAACATACAGAATATCACTTTCACATTGAATTCATTTATCATTTTTTTGTTATAATTATTTTTTGTTTTTGAAAAAAAGCGCCGTTAAAACACATAACTTTTACCAACAATACCAATTTAGACGTTTACATATACATTTTGATTTTAAAAAACTTTGACATTTTAGATTTAGCCTTCATAAAATAATTTGGTTCATTTTCAAAATAATACTAAGCTAAAATATTTCAATATGTCTTTGGTACTTATGGCTAGATCGAAATAAGCTCCGGAAAAAATATCATCTGAATTCATTTATACCAGAATTGATTTGATAACAGAAAATGTCATAAGAGCTACGCACCGTATTTATTCCAATAAAACCGATAACACACCCTATATATGGGTTTTAAATTGAGTTACATGCCAAAGAACGTGAATGTGTCCAATTTTCAAATATAAAATTGCTATCTTCGTATAATCGTACGTTTAGTGCAAGCGCATTACGATCGTGTACAAAATGTATGTTCTCGCTGGTGATTAGACATTTCCCTGTCTACTTAAAGGGGCCATGCTAGATATTTCAGGCATCAGAACAACATGGGGACAATTAGAGTTTACTACGTGGTATGCACATCATATTTTCTGGGCAGAAAGAGGATTATGTCGTCAGTACCAAGGTTTTCATCAATAATTAGTTTCCTATTTTAATGACATACTAACAATGTGGTAGGTAAAGCTAGATACAAACTACATATAGAAGGACTAAATGAATTTGATGCAATTTTTCATGATACAGTAAGTATCTACCCATACAGGTTGACCAATCCATATGATATTTCTTACCTGCTTTTATGTTTGACATACTAGCATGGCCCCTCTCAGAACATCGAAAAGTTGTCTACGAACATGCATGAAAAAATGACGACTACACTGATCTAAAGAAGTATTAAAATGAAATATTTAAATAGAAGATGTAAGTCAGCTGTCTTTATCAGAAATAACATAGGCATTGTGAACAAACACAACGTTTTTGATACATGTAGATAGGTTGGTTACTGTATTTTTTAGAATGCAAAAAGCGCATCTTAAAACCGACTACATTTAAATGACATTTTGCAAACCTTGGGTCAGCAACGAAGTGCAGCATTCAAATACAATAAACAAAATATTTGTATTCGGTATAATAACATAATTTATCATATGAAACATGCGTAACACTTCCAAAAAAGGGTTATTATAATGATTCTTTTCATGTAACATTAATGATTTTTCAGCTATTCAATTTTTAATAAGTATACATATAAAGACATTGAACTTTCCTAACAGATGGATCTGGATATTGAGACTTAGTGTTCCTTTTTGAGATTTTTCATACATGAGATCCAATGGAATTGATTTGTACATCTGCAGAGCATGGGTTAATACTTGAACATAAGCTTCAGATTGTATTCTTCAAACATAATCATATGAAAAAGCGAATTTGAAATATCAGAATTTGATTCCTTCATGTCAATAATAATGAAGTCAGTAATGTCTCTGTGCAGTATCAGGCGAAAAACCACTTCTCTTATCATAATCATTTCCTTCTTGCTTGCCTCTAAGGAACGGTTGACTTGTGTGAAGAAATGTTGAGCATTGAAGACGCCAATGCCTCTGTCTAGGCTATTCTTATTAATGTCCTGGTGTGGCGTCCATATTTGTATCTTCATTTTAAACTTGTGTGAACTTTGAACGCATGGGGGTATACACCAAGAAAGCCATATTTTACATTTATGACAATTCATGACAAATGATATGGCCCTTGTCATGAGCACAACTAAAAGGGACTTTTATACAAATGTAAGTGCACAACCAAAGATAGGGGCTCTAGATGAAACTGTCAATACTTTACGCATGCATTATCATTAAATAGATGAAATAGTTCTAACATTTTCGGATAAAGCTGCAATAGTTCAATAAATAACAACAGAGACTATCTATCCAGGGCTTGTGGGTTCGAACCCATGGGTGTCAAAATGCTTTTTGATGTATTACAAAAAGTCTGTAACCAAAGGATGAATCGCCTACATATAATCTACATGTACGTGTGATAAGCAGCTATTGACTTTGGATGTTGTACCTGTTCGAAACATATCAGGAACATGATGAATATATGCATCAGTCACTGTGATGTTACTGACAATATAACCCTATTCAATCATTAAAGCTTATGTAACATGTATTTGATGACTGGAAAATCTGTATCATAATTATAGTATATTAGTCACTATATCCAGTTTCTAGTACCGGGGTATTATCTATATCGTAGGTATATCAATAAGTTACCTCTTTGAAATAGTGTCAAAATGAGCAAATAATTTTTCTTCTGAAAGTTCAACATACTACAGTGAATTATAGGTTTGCCACACGCAACCAATTTTGCAATCTAACAAAATTTGGAAATCTAAGACCATTGTACTTTTTAATATTGTCCAGTGCCTAAGTTGCTAACCTGCTTAATATGTGTTCAATTTCAAATAATCATACACAATTCATCTTCTAAGGATATCAAAATGTAAATTAAAACACTTTTTAGTACCTATATATTCAACAGTTTGGAATCATGAGTGTATATGAAAGTGCAAAAAATGGAATTTCCCACAAAATGGAATTTCCCACACTACGCTATCCTTTATTAGAATGAATACGGTAAACCTTTTCCCAAAAGTTTTGGACATTGATTTATATTTCTAAGAAATAATTGTGGATATTTTGGCAACAAGTTTAACCAAATCATGATTTCAATATAGTGGCTAAGATATATCATTATTTTGGCAAAATAATGCGAACAATTATTTACATGGTTTTTGAATTGGTGTGTTTGAGGTAGATCTACGTTAAAAGCATTGATATAATTATAGTCAAAGGGCAGCTGTGCTCAAATGTGTGTTCTTTATCATATCTGCATTCGAAACTTTACATTCAATGCATAACATTTTCAAAATAGTACTTTGAACAATTTTACTGCATTTCACACAGGAAAATAAAATGTAGATTACTGTTATTGTTTCAAAGGGGTTTATTGCCATTTATACGGTAATTTTCAAAAACGAATATATATTTTTTTCTCAGTTACCTATTTTATCATTTAGTTTTAGTCTGTTAACAAGAAATTTGTGATATTCAGGAAAAAAAGACGTCGAAAAAATGATAAATAAGAACATTATTATTGCATATTTGAGGTTTTGGCGGACATCTTGAAAATATGCAAATTAGATGATGAAGGAGCCATTTTTCAGCTTGGCAACATTGTTTTTCGGACTCAGCATACCCAAATACCCCTAGAATCGATCTCAAACCCTTTTCTTCACAAAATGCCTATACCTTAAAAACTAAGCGACTTTTTCAGAATTTTGTCCTGACTAGAGCTTAAGTTTGACTGTTCCGTCACCGTCTATTTTATTCAACTCCGATCTATGACAGCCAATCAAAAATTTTGTTTATCTAGACACTGATTGTCTTGATGTCTTCATTCTCGCTAAATGGGTAGATTTCTTGATCACATGTTTGAATTTCATCAGAATATGCATGCCTGTTGAAATCACGGCAAATATGTAGCGCCATCAGTGTTTGCTTGAAGCTATGGTCGAGCTATAGTCGAGTAATAACATAAAACGAAGTCAGCCTGGGTGGTGCACAAGAAATTGATGTATTAACGGTGAAATAAGCACTTATTACAGAAATAAAACTACAATGAGTAGCCTACCTTAGAATTGAAAGAAAGCCACAAATGCAATTTTGGCTCTTCAAGTTGCATTTTGAGTTCTTCTTAAACTGATATGCTTGAGTACTAGTATTGCTGGTAGAAAACATGGGAGAATCGATATCTCAAACTTGTTAATGTATTTACTGTAATGGGGTTCTCAAAATGAAATAATTAATGGGAAAAAACTCAAATATTTCTTAATGCGTAAATTTTTGGGGCCAATTTAATTACCTTCCTGATTGAACGGTCAATCAATTCGGTGCCGCACCCCCATCTAGTCTTGTTGCTTACAAGTGCACCTGTAAACCATATGCGTGTGCGCGTATTAAACGGAAGTGTGTACTTGAAAAATAAAAGCACGCTTGTTAAAATAGACATGCATATCGACGTAATCAGATGGTTTGCTATATGTTATTTAGATTCCGACAATCAGTTTTAATCCGTTGGCGAGCACCGCAAAAGTTTTGTTGTTTGTTTGCTTCTTTTTTTGTGTTTTTTTTTGTGTGTGTTTTTTTTTTTTTTTTTTTTTTTTTTTTTTTTTTTGCTGTTGTTGTTGTTGTTCTTCTTCTTCTTCTTCTTCTTGTTGTTGTTATTGTTTTGTTTTTTCTTTTGGTTTTGTTTTGTTTTCTTTTCCTTTTGTAAATGGTTAGATGAGATATACATACCTGTGCTATTACTAGTTTTCCTGTAGAAGAAGCTCATACCCGGCAGGGCGACAGTTTGGTTCGTAGACGGAACATTCACCAGGCACTGGTCACATCTCTGGGTGTCCGGAACGTAAAAGAAACTGGCACACGGATCAGCTATAGCGCATTGCCAAGCACAGCTCATTATACTGACACAGAGGGACGAATTTAGTAAATAGCTCGAGTGGCACGTGCGATTCTGTAAAACATCATGTGTAACGAATTGCTGATTTTTATTTTCTGTACATGCCGGAGCAAGCCAAAGAACAGCGAGTAAGAACAAGACGGCTGTAATTTTCATTTTGATTTGGTTGCAAAAATAATAGTGAAAATAATAAAGAAAATATTCTTCCTTCCACTCCGGGAGCATTTAGTTGTCACAAACAAAGACCGATCAAAGGCTGGTCACATGACTCAATTTTCTTTTCTTAACCCTTTCACAAACATGAACATTTGGGATGGTCCGCTGCAAAAATTACTGCAAGGCAAAATTGTAGTTGATACGATTTTCTATCTGTGTACAACTTAGCTGAGCAAATATTGAGGCACAAGGACAAAATGCTGGTCACTAGCATTTTCTTCTTTTGTCTCAATGTTTTCCCTGGCAATCTGTTCTCGGGACGTCAAAACTATGTCTTGTCTTGGAAAGGGTTTAAAAATCGGACCAGGACATTGAAAAGGGGATCCATTATAACCGAAGCTTATTTCATTTTTTGAAAGTATGTTTTGAGGCCAATGTTGGTTATTCTAATGCGTTTAAATGCTATCATTTTGTGTAAAATTATTGCTTTTAAGCAACAAAAACGCTTTTTAACAATTCCTTTTACATCGGAACTGTAGTTTACCATAATCAATTAAATCTTAAGAAAAATAAACTATGTTCCTCGTAAAAGGCGTCAAAATATGGCTTGAAATTTTCAGAATTTTCA
The DNA here is from genome assembly GCA_963680895.1 of Fragum sueziense. Taxonomy (NCBI): domain Eukaryota; kingdom Metazoa; phylum Mollusca; class Bivalvia; order Cardiida; family Cardiidae; genus Fragum; species Fragum sueziense. The sequence goes on from OY804610.1 coordinate 11,644,550, forward strand.
TAAGAAAATATTCTCCTCCATAGTACGGTGCGTTGTGTAATTCTGTTTGATGTAAGTGAAAGAGGTTTAAATCAAATGGATGCGTAAAGATGATAAGTAGACATCACCAAAAAAGTTTGATGGACAGCCGTGGGCCTTAAGATGAACTTTATATACTCAGCAAAAGAGCTAACGCATCACTTTTTAAAATTGCATAACTTCTTTATTGTCAAAGATTTAGATTTATAATTTGGCAAATGTTTACCCCACAAGTTTCTGCACTCATTCATAAAACTATTTTTAAGTTTTCTCTCTTATCTGACCGCGTCATACCAAAGGGGGACCAAAACAGTTTTTCGGCTCCTGTAACTTGTGATCTTTTTCAATCGTTTTTGTTTGAATTGATTTTGAAAGCTGGTTTATTGTGAAATTAAAGTCTGAAAAAAATCAATTTTCTATCTAACATAACAAGGGCTGTTCCGGGACAACGTAGGGGCATCTTTTTGAAAGAAAATGTCAATTTTTCAAGGTGAAGGTCACAAGGTCAAATTTTATAGTGTCAGGTGAAAGGTCTTGTTGGGGCCTGTCTACGTGTGAAATATCAAGACTGCATCTTATACAGTTCATAAGATATAGACCGATACGTTTTTGCCTACGAATAAGAATAAGAATAAGAATATTTAATAATGCACAGTTGTACCCATTTATGGGTTAAAGGCATAAAATTTCAACATACATAAACACACAAACATTACATTTAGCATATATGCACAAACATCATTAACCCAATTCCAAACAATTCCTGATTTTGATGAGCCTATGTGATATTAAGAACCCTTAAGAGAAAAGTGGAAGGTGATAACCAGTTTCCGCTTTTCGTTTAAGGATTATTAAGCTTTGAGTGTATCACTTAATATAAAAACAATAGTAAATATATTTACTATTACTGCGAAATCTTGAGCATTGATCTTTAAACAATTGATCAATTTATATTGTGTTGTTTGAAGGGGTTAATGAAAATACACGTCATTCAATTAAATACATAACATCAAATACATACATAGCAAAGTATTTCAGGAAATCATAATTGGTTTGGACTTCAAAACTTAAACAATTTGACATTCGTTAATAAAAGACGCGACAGACTGCAAAATTCTTACATTTTTGCTGTTCAACATTCTTAAAAATGTGACGGTGTTATCATCACTGTGAATAAAGTCTGTTGTATTTAGATTTTCATATAATACTAATCTTTGAGCAGTGTATTTAGTACAGCTAAATAAAAAATGTATTTCATTTTCTATCTTGTTACATGTATTGCACAACCTTTGTTCTACAGATTCACCATGGTATCTACCTTGTTCAATTCTAAGTCGATGCGCACTCATTCGAAATGAACTTAAGCATTTTCTATATCTTTTATCAGATAAAGCGTCCAGGTAAGGTTCAAATTTATATTCAGATTTAAGCAACTTATAGGTCTGTAATTTACTCAAATCCTCCGGGTTTGAGAAGCGTCGTTTCCAATGAGATACAAATCTATCTATTAATTTGCGTTTAAACGCATCTAGGAAAGCGCCTGGGTTAAAAGAAAACTGATTATTCCAAATATGGGAGAATCCCAATTCTTGCAACTTTGTCTTTACAAACCCAACCCAAGTTGCTCTGTTGTTTAGCGTATGCAATTGTTCTAAGTATGCCTTATAAAGTAATGAATCTTCATTTGAATTAATAGCATGTAACCAGAAATTAACTGAACTAGTTAAGATAGTTATCAACATTGGCAATTGCCCCAATTCACTCAAAACAGCAATATTGCAGGTCTTTGAGTGTACTCCTAGTACATATTTACAAAATTTCATCAATACTTTATCAAATTCGTCACTTCCTTTAACTGATAAGTCGAACAATTCATCCAATGTTTTGTTCTTATAAGATGGTTTATAAGCTGCCCAAATTTCACTTCCGTATAAAGAGATTGGTTTCACGAGCGCATCAAATATTTTAAGTATAGCAGATGGTTTTACATCCTTATCGAAAATACTTTGTTTAATTGAAAAAAGAGCCCTTCTCGCTTTCTGGCTAAGACATTTTTCAGCAGCAGAAAATTTTGCTGTGTAACCTACGTCGCCGTCGACGCCATCAATGACACCAACGGCACTAGTGATGTAACAATGCCTCTGTGGGAATACATTACGCGCCCATAAAATGTTAAAGTCGTCGGTTTGTTTTTTGAAGGGTAACTTTTGTAAACAGAAACTCTTTCAGCCAATGCAAAAGGTTTGAAAGTTATGCTCGAATTTTCCATTTTAATCAAATTTCAGACTTTATGAATTTTAGAATTAAGGGTCTCCTTATTAAAAGTTCAATATTTTACAAGATACTGTAACATTTACTATGAAATTTTATAGATCTCTTATCAAATGTTGGTAGTCAGCATGTGCAAATTTTGAAGGTATTCTGTAGATTCGTTAAAAAGATATTAACAAAGATCTGAGTGATGCGTTAGCAGTTTTACCGAGTATATATGACGTCATAAAAGTTTTGTTTTTATTTAACACGTTCTTCTTTAGTTTCCCCATATAATTTCGTGTTCACCTAATTATCACATCAATGGAAACTTTTATGATATGTTGTCCGTATCTGATCTCCCGATATTACATATTTGTTAATTGCTTGAAGCAGAAAATCCTGATAAATCTGCCCTTGAATGTAAAAAATAAGTGTTTTGTCTTTTTGTTTACTATATCATCTACAAATTTTGAAACGTCTTGACAAAACCTTGATAAAACATTGGTCATGACAAGACCTGGCATGGATGTATCTTTCAGCTTGAATCTCACATCTAGAGTTATGTGCCCTTGAAATTGGCAAAAACTACCGTTCTTCACTCTATTTTCGCCATAATAGCAACAAATGTTGACCAATTATAGCAAAACTTTTTACAAAATGTTGGTGACTGTAGGACTTTGCTTCAGATAATTTTTTTTGTTCAATTGCAATTTCATGTCTAGAGTTATGTGCAACAAAATTTCCATTTTTGACTTTATTTTCCCTCTTTCTGCCACAAATATTGACCAATTGAAACAAAACTTGGACAAAACATTTGTGACTATAAGACCTTGCATAAGTGGAATATTTGCTTGGTCAGAGTCTTACATCCATAGTGATGGGCCCTGGAATTCGACAAAATTTCCTTTTCAACCACGTTTTCTCTATAATTACCACAAATATTGATCAATTATGACAAAACTGTGATTCTATTTAGCTTGATCGGACGCAAACAGTCGGAGTTATGTGCCCTTGAATTTATCAAAATAACAGGTCTAAACTTTCTGTTGCCTCTTAAATCCACAAAATTTATGGACGAATTGAGCGAAATTTTGGACAGAAATTTGGGTACTATAAGATCTTGCATCAGTGTGATTTTTAGCTTGATCGAAACGTAACATCCTGAGTAATAAACCCTTGAATTTGACTAAATTCGCTTTTTGGTCTTGTTGTTACTATAACAGCCAACACTATTGACTAATTAAGACGAAATTTGGAAGAAATATTGGTGACCGTGGGATCTTGCTTAAGAGCGATTTTAGCTTGATTGGAATCAAGCGTTAAGAGTTATGTGCCTTGGTTTAGACAAAATTGCATATACGGCTTTATTTTAGCCACAATATTGGTCAATTATATAAAACTTCACTTTAAGTTATGTGCCATTGAATTTTATTTGACAAAATTGCCTTTTCGAGCCACAAATATTTACCAATTTAGACGAAACTTATAAGATATGGGAAGCTTGTATAAGGGCGATTGTTAGCTTGATCAAAATCAAACATTTAGAATAATTTGCTCTTGAAATTTTACAAAATGGCATTTTCAGCATTTTTTTCAGTGTAACAGCCACGCATATTGACTAATAAAAAGAAAACTTATACATTATGTTGATGACTATAAAAGCTTGCATCAGTGAAATTTTCATCTGAATAGCAATGTAACGTCTAGAGTAATGTGGCATTGAATTTTTCAAAATTGCCGCTTTCAACAAAATTTTGACAAAATGTTGGGGACCATCTGATCTTGCATATGTGCATTTTTTATTGATCGGAATCGCACATCTAAAGTTAATATAGGCCTAGAATGTGAAGTTGCCTTTTTTTACTTTTCTTTCACTATAATAATAGCTACAAATATAAACCAATCAAAACAAAACTTTACTGAATTGTTTGTGCATGTTTTGTCATTAACCCGTTTAATGTTCTGATTCATAAAGTTCAGTTTATTGAATAAGTACAATGGCCAAACGTTATATAAACAAAACACAATTATTTACCCCTCCCACCACTTTCTTCCTCTGTGATTTGGTCATGCGCATTTTTAAATGTCATGAGATTTAGTTTTTCATCAAGGTCTAGCCTTTGTCTTACATTTTTTGAGATTTAGATTATTATTTATGCAATATCTTGAGCTCTACGTGGATTTTTTTCGTCTGATAGAATAAAACACCACGATTTCCCCACCCACCAATCTTTTTCCCTCCATTGCAGTCTTAGCACAATACACAATGTCACGATTTTTTGTTTTTCTATATTGTCCGGCCTTTGGCTAATATTCTGTGACAATTCAATTATTTCAAATGCAATATCTCAAGCTCTAACTCGAATTAGAGCTTTTTGAGCTTTGCTTATAGAGCAACCTAAATAATTATGACAATCGGTGTGTACTATTCCTGTAAATGTACATGTAAAATTTTATAAAGGTATGATGATTATTAAAAAAGTTATGCCCATTTGTAAAATTACGGGTTCAAAATTATGTAAATTTAAGTCACCATTTTTCCTATTATTTTAAATTTTACAGCTGTCCATCAAAGTTAAATGATTAGAGCAATGTCTTAAGATCATGAAAACGTATGATGGAAACCTCTTTCACTTACATCAAGCAGAACCTAAAAAATGGACATAACGCACCATACTACCAGATAAAGATAAAGGGTAAAATTCATAAGAAAATATCTATGGAATATCTCATTAAGTTGCCAAACCGAGCCTCCAGCTGCTCTCTCACATAGATGATTCACACCCATTGGTGAGAGACAAATGACTTTTGTCAAATGTCAGAATGGATACTGGCCGAGCCGGGGTTCGAACTCGAGACCCCTGGATTGACAGACCTCATTAAGATGACGTTGTTCTACAAGTAAACTTTGGTCACAATCACTCTTATGGTTTCTACGTGCAATTATCCCATAACCACGCAATGACTCTTTTTGGCTCCCTACAAGATAATGGCTTTGAAATACATCGTGTAAAATGAAGAAATTGCTTGTGACAAGCAATTTCTTCATTCAGCACAATTTTTTTTCTGTTGAAAAAGGCTTAAAAAATGTAAAAGTTCATTCAAATTGAAATTGTCGTCTGAAACATATTTGAATTTGGACCAGTCTGAAATTATGTCGTTTGGTAATAGGTTACCAACCAGGCTACAGGTGATGCTGACCACCATCTTAAAGTGACATTTCACAATTATGTATGTACATAAATTTTACTTTTAGTCTATCTGAAAGAGCATCTTTTCTTATGAAAATTCTGAAAATTTCAAGCCAAACTATTGTACTGTTTATGAGAAATAAATATTTTTGTGCTAAAAATTAACAAATTTTTGTGGACAACAGTTCAGATTTATATAGATTTTGTCATTTCTGTCTCAACTCTAAAGGCGTATTTTTCACTTATAATTAACAACCTCAAAAAAACTGATATCATTTCTACACATTAGAATAAACAATGTTTGCATCAAGACATACTTTTAAAAAATGAAATAAATGTGAAATGTCACTTTAAGTGTAATGAATCTGCTTGTCTTTCCCGGTAGAATGCATGGTGGAAAACGAAAAAATTATTTGTTGCAGCAATGTTTTCCCAATCCGAAGACCCTCTTTTCCACACCACAGCAGAATGCTCGTGTATAAAATCTGCTTATACGTGTATTCATGAAGTTTTTTCTATTCTTTTTGATCAAAGGTTACCGTAAAATATTGTTGTCCGTTTTTGGAATCAATGCCAATGAATTTTGTGCTAAAATAGACTTGGTTAACCGCTATGTTCTGATAAACCGTCTGTGTTGTTATAAATTCTCGTAACTACGGCTTGAATCAGTTACGAGCTGTTGTAACAACACCCACGAAATACTATTGTTTGTCCAAAAATTCGTCACCATTTATTTAATAAAAACGTTCCCTGTTCTAAACACTTTCCCAAACGATCTTTGTCCAAATTCAAAGATAAAACAGACGACAAAAAATGTAAAAAAAATGCTTGAAATTTTTGTCTCATAAATTGAACTATACGGATATTGATGATAACCAGTAATTTCTCCCTTTTCACAACTCTTCAGATCCGTGAACTTTATCTCAGGGACTTGAAAATTTGGGTTTTGCTTGAGAATGTTGTTTTTTTTATACTAGTATACTTTTAGAATACACATTCAGAGGCACGCATTGAACAAAAAGAGACCTTGTTGGAAATCGTATAAGAATCATTATACATAATGAAACATGGATCAAACATAGCGGACGTCAATCAGGTATTGAAATCTCTATGATCATAAGGGTTCATAAAGTTTTTTTCTATTCTTTTCTATCAAAGGTTACCGTGAAATAATGTTGTCCAATTTTGGAATCAATCTTGACACTCTCCCAAACGGTCATTGTCCGAAACTCAAAGATGATACAGACGACAAAACAGATGTTAAAAATGCTTGAAATTTTTGTCACTAAAAATCGAACTATATACGGAGATTAATGGTTACCAGTATTTCCCCCACCCTTTCCAATAATCATTCAAATACAGTATAATGCTTGATCCTAATCTCAGGGAAATGAAAACTTGGTTTTGCTTATGATTTTTTTCCGTATATGCTCAGTTTTTAGAATACAAGTCCAAGTAGGGGCGACCGGGGCTGGTGTAGGGGCAAGTTGGTGCATTGGGAATAAAAATGTGAATACGTTATATATGGGATCAGCAATGACATGTCAGAAAGTCTTTGACAGCCCCATCTTCTCCGGGTGTTTGGGTAAATTTTGGTAAGAAATGTGGAGTTTGCGCGGAAAAGTTGTTTTTCACACACGAAAGTAAATTTTGTGTTTGTTTGCAGATTTTCGTTTCGTGCAAATGCGTCTTTAACAATTCATAATTCAATTATGCGCACAGGAAGTTCAAGTGTGACATCAGTATGACAAATTCTTTTTATAGGAAATACTTTGCACAAGTTGTCTACATTGCTTCATGTCACGTGGGGGTAGGTCTGGGCAAGTTGATGCAATGAGCCCGAGGCAAGTTGATGCACTCGACCTGCCAAAACATATACAGGAAAAAAGAAGAAATGTACCACAATACAATCAATGATTTCTTTATCAGTTTACGTCTAGGAAGGATTGAGCTTTTATATTATACAAAGACAATGGAAATTTGCCATTCAGATCATGAGTGATAGAAGAAAGTCTGAAAATTGCATCAAATAGCCCCGGTCTCCCCTACACTCATTGAATAACACGTGACCTATCACGCCAAAAGACGCCTCCTTGGAAGTCTATAAGAATCATTATTGCCTAAAATGTGTGTTTTCAGTCTGTTATTGGCATTGGATAACGAGAAGAAACCGTGCGGATATCCAGAGAAATCGTGCATTAATCGGCATATTCACGTGCGATATCGGACCGGTTTTGCACTCAAATATCCTCGATTTGACCCTTCAAAATAAACAATTGTCTCTTTTCCCGCAAATTATCTTCGCAGTCGGGCGTTAACGTATTTCTTGGGCCTCTGCGAATGTTAACGACCTCAAAAACGTGAATTAACCCTATAATATACAATGTACATAATCCCGGTGGATAATCACCTGATATAATATTTTCAGAAAATCTTCAATAATTTTGTAAATATTGGACCGATTTGAATTCGGTTTGAAGCAGAGAATGTGGACAGACGTCACGCATTACATGGACGTGGTTGATTTTTAAAAAATCAAATGATTAAAAATTTATTGAAGATAAACCAAAATTTTGGTTTATCTTCAATTACTTTTTTATCGGTTGACTGTTCAAAATTCAAACACGTCCAGCTTACTCCTGGGATTTTCCCACTTTCTCTGCTTCAAACAGAATTCAAATTGGTCAAATATTAACAAAATTATTGAAGATTATCGGAAATTCTGAGTCACGTGATTATACAATGTACTTAATGAGACACGGACGAAACTTAGCTGGAGTCATGAGTCATTATATCTAAACATCTTAAAAAATCTCAAGATATCTTGAAAATGTCGCTCTAAAGAACGTGCCTAAGATATTTCAATGCCTCTCAGACCCAGCTAATCCGATTGATTGAAATACTGCATTTGGAAAATGTAAGATAGGAAATCTATCTACATTCAGATAATTATTCTAACACGACGTCGGAATTATTCGGGCGACGTCGTAAGCACGCGGCAGTGGAATGTTCCACCGCCAAATGTTTACGATGTCGCCCGCATAGGTTCGTATACATAACAAATGTTAACGACGTCGCACGAAAACTTCCGAGGACGCGCGAATCTCATTAGGGATAGACTACCTTAACCTCTTTACAAACGCCAAATATTTAGAGTGTTCGAATTTGAAAACTGCTGCAGACGACGAAATTTATGTTAATAAAGAAATAAATAGTGTACAATAAAGCCAAGAAAATATTGAGGTAAAAGGAGAAAATGCTGATTATCAGCATTTTCTTCTTTTGGTTCAATATTTTCAGAAGCCTATTTACTTTAGGACGTGAAATCCATGTCTTGTTTCGGAAAAGTTAAGTTGAACGGTTCCAATGCCAGCCAGACTGTGCGGAATGCGTTGATTGGCTTGGTTGCCACTTTTTAAAATTTCTATGAATGTCCCTTATAGCCCGATGGGCCACAATTTATTAGAGTGTCCTTGTACCGATAGTTTGGAAATTATTCATAACGCTGACATTCTTTGAAAGGTGTTGCAGACGACAATTTCAAGTTCATGAAATATTAAGAGCAAATCTGTGTAAAGACCAGTAAATTCTTAAAAGAGCCCGGCACGCGTGGTCAAGGATCTAGGTTTATCTTTCAGAATATGTTAGTAACGGCACAAAAACAAAAACAAATCGAGGTTCATTTTTTTCAATATATACATGGTTGCCAAGGTAACCAAAAAAGAAGATTTTGGGCTGAAAACATCAGATTTTGTGAGAATCAAATTTTGTGAGAAAATTTACACTATTTCAAGTATGACACTGAACCACTCCACTATTGAATGCATAATATGCTACAGATAAACATCATTATACATTCTGTACTTTTGCATGTCCACGGTGGATAACCCACGCGACTTTAGGGGAGCGTTCGCACCGAAAAATCGTCCGCTTTTTTTACATTGCCTTTAGATTATCAAAAGCCAAGCAAACAGGGGCGTTCTTTAGAATGATTTTGTAATCTCGAGATTTCTTAAGGTGTTTTATGATAAAGCGTTCTCCATAGCAAGATTTTTAAGACTATCAATGGAGTGCTCAAAGGGCGGGCCCAGTTTGTAGCTGCCGTTACGAAGTTTTCGTTAAAAAGCAGCGATAGGGGCCTATGTAACATTATGGCGAAATTTGAAAAGTGCCAGTAAATCCTAAACTGTGTTACATTTCCATTCCAAATATAAACATAAGCATTTTGTACGGTTTAGAAATTTGAATAAATGCATATTTATGGAAATATTTAACAAAAAATTTCAAAATTACCTCCCTTGCATATGAATATAGAGTAAAATAATATTAATTTTGTAAATTAATTTCTTCTTGAAGGATAATCTTGAAATCCGGCACGGTGAATAAACTTATTTGAAGTGTATTTACAAGTGCGTGTAATTTGGTGCATTTAGTGGGGCCTACCATGCACCCCCCCCCCCCCCCTAGACTTTTTGCCACTGGTGCCAAATTGTTCTTTAGGTCCTACTTGTTGAAAATCAGAGGTGCCCCCAAGAAAAAACTCATTCCCGCTATATGAAACAGTACCGTTTCGATGGCAACCCTTATGCGCTTTTGAGAAAATGATAGTAGTTGAAAAAAACATCAATATCTCTGCTTACAGATATAGTAGATCAGTACTTTTGGTATCAAAATGAAGCTTAGACATTGTTCTTGAATTTGGTATGTGCATATGCAAATTAACTAATTTGCATATGCATGATTTTTAAGATTTAATTAAAAAAAATGATGAAATTTTCGTCGTTTTTTTTAAAATATGATACAAAAATAAGCTATTACTCACTTAGTTTGTTGGTTACATTAACAATTTTGGTACCAAATTGAAGCCTAGACATCCCTCCTTAATATACACCAGTCAAATAAGATATTTTTTGCATGCATGATTTTTAGTGATTTTTTTTAAATTTTGCCGAAAAATTTGCATATTTATGAATATTTGATATATGTAGTTCTTTCAAGCCTTATAGAAGGACCTACTCACTCTGTATATGTAAAACTTCATTTACAAAATAGAATTAGGCATTTTAATGTCATTTTACCGAATAAGAGTGCATTAAATTATATTCTAGGTTGCGGTTTCCATGGCAACATATCTTGAAAAAGGGGTTTAGAAGGTATTATAGGAGAAAGAGCTTTTGTTCACTAAGTCCTGGATGTAGACTGACAATTAATGTTTTAGATTGATGTTTAGAGATCCTTCTTTACTTTTTAGAATAGTTATGCAAATTAGCTAATTTGCATATGCATTATAATGAAGAATTAATTAGAATAATCAATTTAATTAACATCATTTTTCGCGAGTGCAGCTGGAAAATCAGCTGTAGCTCTCATAGTTCTGAATATATACGAGGGGCGTTCAATTAAAAGTGGTACTAATGGTCCACCATACCTCACAGTTCTATAGAACTAGTGGTGCTTGCAGCTATTTGACGGGAAAATTATTGTCTATACTTGGTCAAAATTTGAGACAAATTGGTTGACTCGTTCAAAAGATATTGAACTTTTAAGTTGGTTAAGTTGCTATTTCGCTGTGCGCAAAATGGAAAACGAACTGAAGTAGGATGTACGGGTCTACATTAAAGGTCGCATAGGCTTTGAAATATCTGCATCACATGTATATAATGAACTATATCATATTCGTGGACATTCGAACGTTGAATATACACCAATTTTAGGAAGACAATAAAAATTAAAATTAGTAAAACTGGTCTGAATGATGCACCCCTCTCAGGCAACCCGGGTAGAGCTAGTACCAAACCAATTGTTGCTGTAGAGACCGACATGACTGAACAAGACACAAGGTTCAATGTGCAAGAAATAGCCGATAAAGTTGGTTTTACATCGGGGACATGTTATACAATTTTTACGAAATGGTTGAAACACAGAAAGGTTTATGCCCATTGGGTCCCCCTCATGCTGCCAAAGGACAGAGAGCCACCCGTGCAAAATATACTTTGAAATGATGCAATAAATGCAACAAATGTGGGCATTCTGAGCTTTATACATATGATTGAACAATAATCTACTATTATGAGCACCAATGGCGTGTCATTAGCAAGCAATAGTTGCGAAAAGACCAGACAAGGTCCGTAATAGCCAACAAATTAAAAGCGCGGCAAAAGTTTTGTACGCGGTAATTTTCAAATGTAACGGGTGTATTGTTCAAATTACTGTTTCAAATAGTACAAATTTCGGCGGCCATTCATACAAAAAATGTATGTTGGCGAAAGTAAAGAAATATCACGAAAAGAGCAGGTCTAGGACTGACTAAAGAGGCATGTACCAAATCCATGACAACGGAGTTGTCCACAGGTGTCCTCTTGTCCAAGACTTCCTGAAAGAGACACATGCTGCACAGCGTCTTCATCCACCCTTATAGCCGGGCTTAAGCCTTTGTGGCCATTTTGCGTTCCCCATGATGACGAAAAAAGCTTCTGATGGTCGGTATAGGCCTTCATGTTCCATATACAGTGCCATTTTCCAGTGTCTGCGGGGTGTTCCAAAAGAGGCCCATTTATTGGCATATACGTAATGGATCTCAAAACTTTAGAAGTGTGTGGGTGTCAAAGAGGATTACTTCGAAGGTTTGAAGAAACTTAAAATTGAATTGCGACCTAACTATGGCTTATAGAACCCCAGTTCCAAAATTAATTGAACGTCCCTTGTATTAACACTTTTGGTATCAAAATAAAGCCTGGACATTTCTCTTTATTTTCCAACGCAGTAATGCAAATTAGTTAATTTGCATAATTATGTATGATTTTAAAGATTTAATTAGTATTTTTCTTGATTTTTTTGCAATTTCTATCAAGAATAAAACAGAAAAAAGCTTTAGCTAATTAAGTTGGTGGTGTAGAGTTACAATTTGGATATCAAAATGAAGCCTAGACACTCATCATGGTTTTCAGTGATGCAAATTAGCTTATTTGCATATGCACAATTTTTGATATCTTTTTAAATATAATTTTAGTAACGAAATATCTCAAATTTGGGAATACATGTATTTGATACATAGAGTGATTTCAAGCTGTATAGATGGACTAAAACATATTTTTATGTAACACTTCATGTTCACCACATAATTTTTCATTTTAAAGCTGTTTTACAAAATCAGTTTGAATTACAGTATGCAAGAAGGTCCATAGAAACATAATATTATCTTCCTTAAAACAGTTAAGAGGGCAGGAGAAATAGCTCATGCTCTCCTAGTCCTGGGTGCAGATTCTCTATATGGGTATCAAAATAAAGCTTAGACACCCATCTTTATTGTTTTGATCACTTATGCAGATTAGCTAACTTGCATTAGCTATCTTGCAAATGAGTTTGAATAATGATATACGATAGAATTATCATCTATTTGTTAATACTTATGAGATATATGGCAAATTCGACTTAGTTGAAGGACTTCATCATGCTATATTTTGATATCAAATATTCTGGAATTAATAGTGTGTAACCCTGTTATGTTTGTGTGCCTTTCGGTCTGGCTGTATGATTTATTGTGAAAAAGAAAGTGTTCGAAAAAAGATGAATTCTGATTAATGTGGTTTTGGCTTTGATTTACCCAAAAGAGGAGAGCATGGATGGCATTGAATTATCACAATCCAGTATGCAACTTGACATGAGCATTGGGTTAACGACGAAACTTACAGTGCAAGCCAACTATCTAGTGATAGAAGGCAACTGGAAGAGTGTAGAAAGATATGAGTGGGTGACTTCTCTCGCCTTGGTAAACAAAAATGGGAAAAGAGACTATTTTCTTGTCACAAGGAAGTTACCTCAATATATACCCTCCATACAAACATGATCCATAAGTAACATAATAGACCTGAACCGAAATTCTAATAGACCTGAACCGAAATTCCATGTACATCTTTATCACATTGTTTTTCTTTCAATAACAAGTTACCAGTCCTTGCGACCCTCAAAGGTTCAAAAAGATAAGATAGAACAGATACAGGTAGGCTAAAAAAGCATTGGTAAGAGCATTCTGGTCTTTAAGGAGAAGGGCTTTGGAGAAAATAATAACAATCTTTGCCTCTCCTGCCAAACAGGAGACGAAATATACTCAAGTGTCATGATTAACGCAAGCGAGACCTTTCCAAGCCTAACCTAAAACGCCTGAAGCGAAATGACACCACAATAATTATTCAGATCAGCAACATACAATCACAGGATATCTCCAATACCAGCTCAAGCGAGCCCGCGCAAACAGCATGGTCTCGAAGACTTAGAAACCCCTCTTGAGGGAAATGAGGATAAGATGGTATGGACATGCTAAGAGATCCAATTGGGCAATAAAACAGAGTGCAACATGCAGGTCACAGGTACGCGCAGATGAGGGGAGACGTAGATGAAATGGAAGCAACTGTCAGAGAGGGGTCTAATAGAAAGGAATATACCACCCATATGAAAAGAACAATTGCGTTGATGTATTGATTGATTGTGGTTTAACACCACTTGAACTGCTATGGTCATATCATAGCAGCTGGAGCACCTTTGCATGGATTTCAGGTATTTCTTTCCACCAGTACTACCGCAATATCGAATCGGAGCCTCAAACTGCTTTCTCACAAAGATGATTAGCACCCATTGGTGAGAGACAAATGTGAGAATGTGAATTGGCCAGGCAGGGATTCTAACTCAAGACCCCTGAATTGATAGACTCGGTTGTTAGCGACTGAGCTATCTCGGCTATGCAACGTAAATGGAAGAATGGAGTGAGAACAACCATACATGTGCAGCAAGACAGCAAGCTGGAAGGCAGCACATTGAAGTGGTGATGCTTCTACACCTGCAAGTTAAATACGAAACTTGGAAATGAGTAAGTGTGTTTATGTGCAGAGGTCTACAAGACTAGTGCTTTTAGGAATTTTATAACATGTCAAGAGTATGACTTTTTCAAGGAACAATGTATTATGTATACAATTGGAGAAGTCATCCTGTGTGAAAGGAGAAGACAATCGGCTGTATGAGGCAGGAGAATTGGCACCTTTAACTTATTTTCCCGTCTCGACTATCAAACTAAATCTTATAAAAGATGTTAGAGATCATAGAGTAATCATAGAGTTTCATATTTTTAGAGAGAAGGGGATCGATCGGCCAAGTAATGATCTGAGTAGGACTATGATGCGGCTAAGATGAATGGAGAATCCTTATCTTAAATGAAAGAAGGGATGAGGATAAATTGTTCTAGAGAGATGACAGTGTCTGACAATGTAAAGAAGCAGATTTTTCTGAGACTATTGTTAAGTTAGTAGACGGTAAAGACTTTGAGTGTGACAATTGCTTAGTCAAAAAGTAGAGTCATTTGAATCACAGTACCTATAAAATATGACTACTGATCTGAAAGGACTCAATCAAAGTCCTACTCGTAGAGGTTGTATTCCAAACCTGGACAAGAAATCATGAATAGTTGAAATATTGTAGCAAAAATGAAAGAGAAGACAGCATTATGAGTATTGTAACTGAGACTGAATATGCTTTTAGTCTTAGACAGAGGATAAATTTCATAAGAGACATACAAATTCAGATTAAGAGAGGCAAGAAGTTGAAGTCTGACCAACATTTGAGAGAAAGCCAGGATTACGAGGTTCATGATATTGTAATGTATCACTTTGACACCTGCATTTCATGGATTTGTGACATAAACGATTGTAGGCATCATACGGGAAAGCAATATCGGGTTAACATGTTGGAGATTTGCATGAGAATAACACATTCAATATTCTTCTATCGAGAAACCCTATCAAACACAGAAAAAAGACTGAAAGGTTTTATTAAGTAAATTAAAGTTTTTTATTGTCCCATTATTCTTTCCTTCAATAAAGAAAAAATGCACAATTACCATTTTACAGGATGCAACACTGTTGTATCAATGCAGGACCTTAGGGCAATTGTTCGAACCTTGATTTATGACCTTGACAATCATACCATTTATTTTGGGGCTAAATTGTGAGTGTTTGTGGGATGTACCTACTAAATTTAAGCAAAATAATATAAAAAGATTAATATACGAACTATTAATACTTGACTTTAGGGCTGCATGATATATTCCATATAAAAGTCATCCAACAATTTGAATCTTAAATTCATTGTTTATCTCAGAAGTATTCACAAATTAAAGTTAATTTCATTAAAAAGGGTAAAAATTAATTGTTTAAATTCGTTTAAAATATAGCTAATGCGAGTTAGCTTATATGCATACATGCTAAAAAAAAGATGGACAGACTTTATTTTGATACCCAAATTGTAAGTTTCCACCAAGAACTTGGTGAGTTATAGCTTTTTCTCTTGCTACACCTAACTGCTTTTAAATTAAAAGAAAACATGTTTCCGTGGAAACGACACCATCTTGCATATCCAGGCCTAATGCAAAACTAATAATATTACTATTGTAAATTCATTTTTGAGAATTTTCCTTTTTATTATTTTCTGAAGCCTAATAAAGGAATACAATTATTGTGTTCTAATATTGGGTTTCAAATCTGTAAAATTAAAAAGTTATTTAGAATTAAAAAAATGTTTTAAATGTTTAATTTTAAGAAACTTATTATTTCTCCCCTCTCCAGTAAATTTTTACAAAACATAGTTACAATAGTTTTGCACTAAGCCCTCGGTATTGTAATTCAAACTAATTCTGTAAAAAAGCCTCAAAATGCTTAATTATTTTGTTGTCATGTAATGTTAAATAAAAATATGATATAGTCTTTCCATACAGTTTGAAAATGCTGTGTGTATTAGATATTCCCTATTCCCTATTTATAAGGTGTTTTTTTTTTAAAAAATGTGCATATGTAAATAAGCTAATTTGCATCACTGAGAACCATGATGAGTGTCTAGGCTTCATTTTGATATCCAAATTGTAATTGTACACCACCAACTTAATTAGCTAAAGCTATTTTTTCTGTTTTATTCTTGATAGAAATTGCAAAAAAATCAAGAAAAATACTAATTAAATCTTTAAAATCATACATATGCAAATTAACTAATTTGCATTACTGCGTTGGAAAATAAAGAGAAATCTCCAGGCCTTATTTTGATACCAAAAGTGTTAATATATATTCAGAACTATGAATGCATATGCAAATTAGCTAATTTGCATAACTATTCTAAAATGTAAAGAAGGATCTCTAAACATCAATCTAAAACATTAATTGTCAGTCTACATCCAGGACTTAGTGAACAAAAGCTCTTTCTCCTATAATACCTTCTAAACCCCTTTTTCAAGATATGTTGCCATGGAAACCGCAACCTAGAATATAATTTAATGCACTCTGATTCAGTAAAATGACATTAAAATGCCTAATTCTATCTTGTAAATGAAGTTTTACATATACAAAGTGAGTTAGGTCCTTCTATAAGGCTTGAAAGAACTATATATATCAAATATTCATAAATATGCAAATTTTTCGGCAAAATTAAAAAAAAAATCACTAAAAATCATGCATGCAAAAAATATCTTATTTGACTGGTGTATATTAAGGAGGGATGTCTAGGCTTCAATTTGGTACCAAAATTGTTAATGTAACCAACAAACTAAGTGAGTAATAGCTTATTTTTGTATCATATTTTAAAAAAACGACGAAAATTTCATCAATTTTTTTAATTAAATCTTAAAAATCATGCATATGCAAATTAGTTAATTTGCATATACACATACCAAATTCAAGAACAATGTCTAAGCTTCATTTTGATACCAAAAGTACTGATCTACTATATCTGTAAGCAGAGATATTGATGTTTTTTCAACTACTATCATTTTCTCAAAAGCGCATAAGGGTTGCCATGGAAACGGTACTGTTTCATATAGCGGGAATGAGTTTTTTCTTGAGGGCACCTCTGATTTTCAACAAGTAGGACCTAAGGAACAATTTGGCACCAGTGGCAAAAAGTCTAGGGGGGGGTGCATGGTAGGCCCCACTGGCCCCCCGCCTATAAGGCTAGAAAGTGGTGTTTTAAATAAGGCCCTTCTTACCTTAAGTGATATGGTCAAAATTTTATTTTTCGGCCAATTACAGGGGGGTCCCTGACCCCCTCTAGATCCGCCCTTGTTGCTCCCTTATTCTATACTTCTTCCGGTACCCCTTTGTCAATTCTGTGCAGACAAAAAGAGTTGTTCCGAATACAATGTACTCCATAAACCGCGGTGTTCTGAAGGCTCCATACTTTATACAAATGATGTCATGATGACGTCATTTGTCAAAATCTTGGCCTTAGCTAAAACATCTTGAGAAATCTTAAGAAATCTCGCTCTAAAGAATGCACATGAGATCACATATTCGGTTATGTCGAATTCAATCAATCAATCAAGTGGACGCGGATTCCGTCAAATGTTTTAAGGGTGATTAAACATTAAAGAAAAACTAATAAAATCGCTTTCTGTTCAGTTTAACACCCTTTTCAAGTAATTATTTATCCATCTACATCAGTGAAAATGGGCTGTGTTTTCCGTGAGAACTTGATGTTTGGTCCATCGGAATCTAAGACACAGTAATTGAAGATTTTATACAACTTTCTGGTGAAAAGATTGAGGAATTACAAACACTTTGTAACTAAGATGAGAAAAAAAAAGACATTTCGTCTTGTATGTTATACTGTGTACGAAACTCCTCTAAACTAGCCTTTACATGTATACCATCATTTTAAGAAATCAAATTCAGATTAAAAAAATCTAAATGTAAATGTTCTCATAACTTTTACGGACTAAAAAATACTGGATGGGTATCCTACAATTTTGTCATTCGTTATCCTTTCCCAAACAGAAAATTGGACAGTTCCTTTTTGAAAGCATCTGCATTAGGTTGCAGCAAACGACAAAATTAGAGTACGTAAAACTGGAATTTGTTTACATTTAATCATTATTGCACAAAAAAATGGGGCAAAAAGAATAAATGCTGTTTATTACATTTTTTTTCAATGTTTAGCGACAATGACAGTTGTTGTTGTTTACTGATAAGGCTGGATATAAAACAATTAAGACGACTGTGTTTTTGATGAACCATAATACGGACGTTTCTGGATAGCCCATCGAGATTTCTTCCTTTCTAAGAAACAAAAATATCCCTACATTGAAATCAAATATATTACGTTTTTAAAATTTGCATGTGTTTTTACTTGTGATAGACCACATAAAAATAACGAATAGAAAGAAGAAAGTCAATTCAATATCATAGATATACATGTACATCAAAAACACAGATTTTTCATATTTTGAATCTTTGAACGAGAGTTCCATGAAAATAAGGTTTCAAAAAAGAAGTGCACTATAAAATGTTTGGCTTTTGACCTTGTATTCACAAAATAAGATTTGGGTAAAACCTGTGGCTATTCATGGCCACAATTTTCTTGTGGTTACAGAGAATTGTTCTTAAAATCTTTCCATTATGGCTTTGAATTTTTTTTGGAAAATGGAGAAATTGCTTGTCACAATTTCTTCGTTTTCCAAAAGGTGTCACCGTGAAGTAATGGGTCAAGACATGATTAGGCATCGTAGCTATGTTAAGGCAGTCAGAGTTGGTGTGGTTATATGGTGCATCGTGTTTTCTGTGCCAAAATATTATTGACGACCTAATTAAATTTTACTTGGTGACCAATAACTTTTTCATCAGCGAATGTCCAAAAGATCTCTCAGATCAAATGCGATGGAAAGCCACCAGATGATGATGTATAGAAAACATGGCTTAAGAACATCTTGTTTTTTTTTTTTTTTTTTTTTTTTTTTTTTTCATTGAAAATATTTATATAATATGTTTTCACTATCTAAACCCTTGAAAAATATGGATCGCCTTTCTAATTGGACGGTGACACTGTTGACGCCCTACAAGATGAAGGCTTTGGAAAACATTTTGGAAAATGAAAAAAAAATGCTTGTGACAAGCAATTTCTTCATTCCCACAATAATTTCTATACAAAATCTAAAAATCTTGTAAAACTTATATGATCTTGATAGATAGATCTATTGTCTTTCGTGCATTATCTTTGAACTTCAACCAGTCAAAAAGAAAATGAAGAATAGAAAGAAACATAGAAACTAAAGAAAGAGACGAAGGGCGAAACTATCGCGATAGATCTAGGTCATCATGACCTTAAGCTGAACAGTCGCCACGGATGTATAAACTCTTTCCCAAACACGGCCTTGTTTGACGTCCGTAACGGAAACGTCTTTCAAAAAAATATTGAGACAAATGAAGATCAGCATTTTCTCCTTTTGACCCGATATTTACTGTACTATACTGTCATTTGTCTTAGGGTTGTTTTTTTTTTCGATAGTGTTTAAAGTGACATTTCACATTTATTTCTTTTTTTAAAAGTATGTCTTGATGCAAAGATTGTTTATTCTAATGCGCAGAAATGCTATCACTTTTTTGAAGTTGTTATTTATAAGCGAAAAATACGCCTTTGAAAATGAGACAGAAATGGCAAAATACATATAAATCCGAACTGTTGTGGACAACAATTTGATTAATTTTAGCACAAAAATATATATTTCTCGTAAACGACGCAATATTTTGGCTTGAATTTTCAGAATTTTCATAGGAAAATGTGCTCTTTCAGATGACATTAAAAGTAAAATTTATGTAAAGATTATTGTGAAATGTCACTTTAAAGGACAACTTCCCTTATAAGGTCAGGTGCCTGTACTTTCACAGATTTTCAAGGGCATTTGTCCTCATTAAAGCACAAATTAGCATTTTGATTATCTCGATGTTTTTCAATCATTTCCAAACAAGACCTGGGCGTCCATATTATCAAGGAAAAATTTCATATGTGGCCACTTTTCAAGCTGCAGTTACGATGTTTTCGTTGAAAAGCCAAGATATAATTATAATATATCTATCTGCTAGAAGTGATTTTACCAATTATAGCCACTATATGTACATGTACACATGTAGTTCCAAAACCTTAAGGCTACAAAAAAAACTTCCCATGAAAATGTTCTGCATTTTCTACCGTTGTTTGCTTTTTGTTGTTGTTTTGTTTGTTTGTTTTGATTTTGTTTCTTTTCTGCTGTTGTTGTTTTTGTGTGTGTTTGTTCGTGTGTGGTGGTGCGTGCTTGCGTGTATGCGAGCGAGCGTGCGTGTGTGTGTTTTATTTTATTTTATTCTTTTTATTTTTTCATTTTTTTTCTTTTTATTTTAATTGATAAAGTAATCAATTTTAGACTTTCTTATCAATAGAAAATTAAAAATGAGCTTTGTATCTTTAGAGCATTTTAATTACTTCACTACACTCACTACTTTGCACGTGATTTCACATATAGTCGGTCATGTTAAAAAGAAAACGTCGTAAGTACAATCTATTCAAGCTAACTTTACGACATTTTCGAACGTGACCTACTGCGAATCGCTGCTTTTCAACAAAAAACCTCGTAACTGCAGCTTGAAACAAGCTGCAGTTACGAGGTTTTCGTTGAAAAGCGACCATGTTTAAATTAGGAATAGAATTGACAATGGACGTGATCCCCTTCATTCTGCGCCCAGCCTCCCATACTCGTACACATGGATATCATTGTGCTGGATTGAGCCGATGTTGGGTTGTGAAGGTCTACTGCACGACCCAGATAGTGTTTGGATGTGCAGCTATGGCAGGCGCCCGCTATTTCGTTCACCTGTTTATAAATACATTAAATAGATAAAAAGTAAATAAATAGATAAATAGATAAATGAATAGATAAATAGATAGATAGATAAATAAATAAATAAATAAATAAATAAATAAATAGAGATCCACGGCATTACCTACAGTTGTCGCCACATCGTATGGCACGTGTTTATGTTTTGTTTAACGTTCAATTACATTTGAACAAAATATAAACATTGTGCCATACGATGTGGCGACAACTGTAGATAGTGTTCAGATGTGCAGTTGTGACACGCGCTGGCTATGTCTTTAACTTGTCAACAAAGAACATTAATAAGAAAAATACATTTCTAAGTGTTGTTGCTGCTGCTGTTGTTGTTGCTGTTGTTGGTGGTGGTTTTGTTTTGTCATGTTAAAGTGACATTTCACAATTATTTCACTTTTTAAAAGTATGTCTTGATGCAAATATTGTTTGTTCTAATGCCTAGAAATGCCATCAGTTTTTTTAAGTTGTTATTCATAAACGAAAAATACGCCTTTATAGTTGCGACAGAAATGACAAATTCTATATAAATCTGAACTGTTGTCCACAACAATTTGTTAAATTTTAGCACAAAAATATATATTTCTCGTAAACGGTTCAATATTTTGGCTTGAAATTTTCAGAATTTTCATAAGAAAACATGCTCTTTCAGATAGAATAAAAGTAAAATTTATGTAAAAATAATTGTGAAATGTCACTTTAATGCTCGCGAGGAAAACCGAAAAAGTGTTCAAATGGGCTATAGAAATCGACTGAACGTTAGAGTATCCATGAAGCAAAACCTCGATGGAAATTTCAACTTTCAACTTTGAGCTATTGTAGCAGTCAGACTTCGTTACCCACCCCAAGCAATTGCATTTTCTTTGAAGAAAAATATGTTGGCTCTCGGTTAACGAAAGATTGGACAGATTATCTGTTAATTTGAAAAAGTTCCACCGTATTTTGTGAGAGAGGAGTAGCGATCAGATTGAACGTATATAAAAAATGTCTTGTGATAAAGAATAGTCTAGATGGTGCCAAGGCTCAAATTACGGACGCCTGTGAGATAAACTAGCCGGCAGCCCGTTTATGCGAAATAGAGCGGCAAAATTTTAAAATATACTGCAATTTCATTGGTCCAAAAAGTAGGTCGAACACTAAAAGTATAAAGAAAACTTACGTGTATGTAACCAAGGCGTTGGTATACGGCGTAGATGTACTGTAACAGTGATTTACTCAGACACACACTGCCCCCTGGAGCCCCAGGTGATCTACACGTGGAACACGTGTAACTGTATAAAAGAGTGGGTGGGGTTATATATGTATACAGAAAACTTACATGTATGTAACCAAGGCGTTGGTATACGGCGTAGATGTACTGTAATAATGATTTACTCAGACACACCCCCCCCCCTGGAGCCCCAGGTGATCTGCACGTGGAACACGTGTAACTGTATTATAAAAGAATGATTGGGGTTAGTCAAGATTTCAAAGCATTCTATACTAATGAGATTTGCGCGACGCCGAAAATTAATATTCCGTGTTGTGTCGTTAACATTCGTTGCGTATCCGAATGTATTCGTGATGCATCGTTGCAGAGTTTTAAGAAAATCTTAGGAACAGTTTGGATCACATCCAATCGCGGCATATAGCGACAGAATGGCAACTTTTCAGCCAGAGTATATCTTTCATTCCATAAATCGAATAAATACGATTTGTGGTATTGTTTGACCAGATTGAACTGAGACTCCTTGCATATTCCGTTTAATATTCGGGTCTTTCCGTATTTTCTACATCGGGACTATAATCTGTTTAAGTACTGTTATACACTTCGCAATATCCATCGAATGATAGTGGCCTAGTGTGTAAGGCGACACTTCTGTAAACTATATGTCCGTGGTTCGAATCCCAGTAGTGCTTTTTTTTTAAATATTTTTACTTTCAACATTTATTTCTTTTTTTTAAATGCATGCATACATTTTGTAAACCTCAACCAGTTCACTTGAATCTTTTCACTTTAAGTAGTCATTCAAGAAATGTCGAAACCGTTTAGATACAGGTAATGTAAAAACGTGTTTGCTGTTACAACTTTTTTTAGACAACTGAGGAACCCAGAATATTTTTCCGCGCTTAACAATCAATACAATTGGAGTAAGCAGGGTCAAAGCCTTTTTTGAATCCAGAGAAGCTGCGAGAGACCTTGACACATCAGCAACGTTCAAAGGAAGGTTATAAATGATAAATGAACGAATAAAGATTATGATAAAAAGGGAAAAGATATTTAGTGAACTATAGTTATTGTGAAATTTAAAAATAATGAGTATTTCATCAATCAATAAATTAATACGTTAATTAAGTATTCCATTTCATAGGGAAAAAAAAGAAAGAAAAAGAGTTTAACAAAAGTTTCATCAGTAAAATGCTGGGTTCGATCTTGAGTCTCTGTATATGAAAGTCTAGCGTCTTTCCACTACGCTAGTTCTTTGTTCAATGAGATCATGCAGAAATAAAGTTAACGTTTTTCACAGCACAGGGTATAAACACGCGGAAACTATCGAATACGCCGATGAATGCCGGAATACGCTTACGGAAAACGATGAGTCTCAGGTAAATTTGGTCAAACAATAACTCAGTCTTATTAAAACATAAATAACCTACTGTGATCTAGTGGCGGCATGCCCGTTACACGCATCCCGAATGTTGTTGTAAGCGTACGCGTTGTCGTGGACACCGGACGGATGTCTATTCCACAGTGTTATCTGACCACCGTCCGACAAAGACTTCAGTTTACAGGCTAGATCCTTGGCTGTGGCGTCAGTGCAACTTGTACCGCCTGGAAAATATTTGACAAGGCATGACCCAAAAAATCTGCAGTTTTCCGTGACAACGGGTGTCCGGATATTTCCGGATTTTTATCCGGATGTTTTCATTCATTTTTTTCCTTCATTGTCCTGCTTTGGCTAATATTTTGTGGGACATAAATCATCTTAAAATTCGGATACCCTCGTCTATTTCCGTTTTCAATGATGACGCCGAAGTTGCAATAAGTGTTTCGTATATCAGGATGAACAAGGTGGAATACTCTTTGTTAACAAGAAACAAAAAATGGTTCTTAACCATTTCCAAGAGAGCTTCACATTTTGATTATCTATGACAATAGATATGTGAAACAAATAATACTAGTACATTGTTTTCTCTGCTATTTTTTTCAAAAGGTTAACGAGGACGTCAAAACTAGATCAAAATAAAGATTAATAAATAAATGTACACACTAGAATGACTTCCAGAGGACGAGCAGTGTGAGGCTGTAGCCGTGCTAAGGTAGTTACCTACAACCCAGGCTTTCTGTAAAATAGTAAGGTAGAATACACGTAATTGAGATTTACACAACGTCGACATTATGTGAAGCTGTAGCCGTGTTCAGGTAGTTACCTACAACCCAGGCTTTCTGTAAAATAGTAAGGTAGAATACACGTAATTGAGATTTACACGACGTCGACATTACGTCGGCGACGTCTTAATTCGGCGGTGAAACGTTTCACAGCCGAATGCTTACTTCGTCTCTCGAAATATTCCGCCACAATAAATCTGAGAGGTAGCAGCGAACACATTTCATTCAATCAAACCTTACAAATTACATTTACAAAGTCCCAGTATCATTGACATTTTCATCATTCGTACCAGGGTTCGTATTCATCAATATTTTAAGTCTACTTCCTTAAAAAATACAATTACAATTCATCGTTATGTATATTGACCAATCGATGTCATTGTTATGTAATTTAAGTTCTATTAACTAATAATTATACTGGAAATTAGAATGGTTGATGAGTACCACTTCAGAATTTCGACTAGCTGACTGGCGCCAAAAGGCATTTACTGAAAAAGTCTTATTTGTGATAGGGAGTTATATCACGGGGATACAAGATTAGGTGCACCATCACTATACTCACATTTCCGTTAACATTGTGTAGCTGATACCAAGAGTAACCGTCTTTAGTAAGCTTCAGTCCCTGATATTTATAACAGCTAGGCTTACTCACGGACGCCACAACCTAGTGTATGTTAAACATCGTACGAGGAACACATAGTTAGGTACACTAGTGCACATACTCACATTTCCGTTAACATTTTGCAGTTGATACCACGAGTAACCGTCTTTAGTAAGTTTTAGTCCCTGGTATTTATAACAGCTAGGTTTACTCACGGACGCTACAACACTGCCAGACAAACCAGCTGTAAACAAAAATTTTAAATAAAATATCATAACTAAAAAAATCAAACATACGTTAACCCTCTCCCAAACAAGACCTGCTTTTGACGTCTCTAATAGAAAAGGTTTGGGAAAACATTGAAACAAAAGAAGAAACTGCTGATAACCAGCAGTTTCTCCTTTTGTCTCAATATTTTCTATGTCATATTTTACCCAAATTCTATCTTTAATAATTTCAATTTTGTCATTTGTGGCAGTTTTTTAAGTGGATCACCTTCAAATTTTGCTGTTTGGGAAAGGGTTAAAAGGGGGAATGCTCCAGTTTCCTAATTTTTTTCCCAAAAATAGAATTTATTTATATATTTTATGTTGAAATTACATGTTACTACCAATTGAAAAATATAATAAAAATGGATGGTCATCGACCTTGTTTGAATTTTATAGGCATTCGTATCAAGTTTTACATAAAAGAATTTGATAAACTCCCTAAATATATTAAGCAACATGTCCTGGTAATAATTAAAGAAGAAAATGTACAGGTCATCGCTCTTATTAGTGAGTTACAGCAATTTTTTATCAGCTACACATGGATAAAATGACGCAAAACAGTAGTAACTACATACACACTTAGGACTGTCTCGCTCTAAATAATCGCTTTCCATCTTGAGGAAATCAGTTTCGCATAATAAATAAGCTTTTACGGTCGAAAATGATAAATTGTAATGACGTGTTATATCATTGAAAATATGGTAGAGAATAATGTATGGTACGAAACATTTAATTTTCTACAGTTATGACCGAATGTTACGAAAAACTGGAGCATTCCCCTTAAGTTTAAGTCATAATACTGTTGATTGTTGTTGTTGATTGTTGTTGTTGTCGTCGTCGTAGTCGTCGTCGTCTTGGTTTTTTAAACACGGTCGTGAATTAAGTGACAGAACAATTTCTGAAAATCGTCGATATTGTTGTTCATACTTGACCAATTTGAACTCGGCTTAGAGAAGGTGGGGAAATGCCAGAAATGAGTTTGGTGTAGAAGACTTTGGTTTGCCGTCAACAACTTTTTATTAGCTAATTTTAAAGGGACATAACATTCCAATTTCATATCTGTAAAGTATGGCTATCCAGAAAAATCTAGGGTTTTTCCCGTATTCAAATCTGAAAAACCACAAAAAAGACTAGGAAAAAAGACGCAGTCCTAAATTATAGCCTATAAATCTATTAGAACAGACACAGTATCGACACTTCTCTCACCATGATAATAGTTACTGCACTAGTTTATTATATCTAATATTGTACAAAAATTTGTACTTTAGATGAATAAAGGTTATGTTATGTTATGTTACATTCCAATTTCATATCTCTAAAGTATGGCTTGATGCAAAAATTGGTTATTCTAATGCGTATAAATGATTTCATTTTTTAAATTGTTATTTATAAGCGTAAAATACGCCATTAAGGTTGAGACAGAAATGGCTTATTACTGTAATACTGTATAAATCGGAACTATTGTGGACAACAATTTGATTAATTTTAGCACAAAAATATATATTATCGTAAACGGAGCAACATGTTGGCTTGAAATTTTCAGAATTTTCATAAGACAATATTCTCTTTCAGATAAAAAGTAAAAGTAGAATTTATGGAAAAATAATGTGAAATGTCACTTTAAAGGATCCTCTGCATTCATCAAATTTCTATGTTTTCCAACATCTCCGCTTCAATTTTCTTTTAAATCAGTCATAATATTATTATAATATTAACCGAATTATTGAAAAATGTCGAAATGTATCGGAGATTTTCAACCCGGTATCAAACTTGCAACACCAATTTGTCTTTAACCCTTTCCCAAACGGCAATATTTTAGACTCGTCCAAACTCAAAGATGTTGCAGACGACAATTTCAAGTGAATGGAATGGTACATTTTTTTTTTTTAATGGAAAACATTGTGGGAAATGAAGAAATTGCTTGTCACAAGCAATTTCTTCATTTTCCATAATGTTTTCCAAAGCCATTTTCTTGTAGGGAGTCAAAAGGAGTCACTGTGTGGTAATGGGTTAAAGCAATCGAGAAGTCTGACAGGGGGCTTCAGAAGAAAATTTCTTACCGGTACTTCTCGCATTGACATTGGTTCCCGTCACACACAGGCACGTGCCGGATGGAGGATTGGTTCCCGAGATGTTGCTAGAAACCAGCGGAGCTAACGCCAGACCGATAACAACACAGATAACTCGGATCATTGTGCAAAATGTTAAATGCAAATAATAAAACATTAGAAAGTGATTAAGTTAGTTGTGTTTGACATCATCAAAATTAAGGTTCCAGAAATGCCATTGCTGTAATTTGTTCATAATTCAGCTGCAATACAAATCATTAATGGGAAGTCAATACCTCGTAACTACAGCTTGAAAAAAGTGGAGTTACGAGATGTAGATATCCCGAAGACAATACATGTACGTGCCTGAAATATTATAGAAAGTTTTGAAATTATAGTATGCATTTTCCTTTTGCATTTTTCTAAATGTTGAAAACGGGCCAATAAAAGACGTACAAAAAGCGAGAAAAGAAATAAAGGCTAAATACGAGAATAGATAAAAAGCAGTTGAAAGAAAAACAAGGAATGTGTAAAGGAAGAACGGGAAATATGTTTTCATGAAAATTCAATATTTTCTAATTGTCATTTAAGCTTTATCAATTTTATGAATTTGAAAGAATTAAGTGAAAAAATATTTACCTTATTTTAAAAATATAAATTTTTGTTCGGCACAGAGGTACAAAATAAAAGTGGATAAGATATATTTCTCGCCAAATCATACATTGTGGGTATCTCAACGAGACGATACTAATAAGTACCCACATTATAGGGTTTGGCATTTAGAAAAATAACGAAGTTAAAATGCCTTTAATCCACTGTAAGGTATACATTTCGCTGTTTTTCTTCGAAATCCTTGTAAGTGCAGCTTGAAACAAGCTGCAGTTACGTCGTTTTCGAAAAAAAAGCGACGATTTTTACAAGTACTACAATACCTATGTTCGTACTGACGTTCTGCTGGTCTAAATTGGTCTAAATTAGTTTGAACTACTTCTTTATCGAACACCGTGATAACCTACAATCCTGAAATCGTGACATTTTTTTAATAAAAAAAGATAAATAATGTTAGTCTAATAGGGATCGATTTTATCAAGTAATTAACGATGAAGTATCGGACAAACAATAGAATTTCGTCGATGTAAATCTAAAACATCTCAGCATCAGCTTGATTGAAGCTGTAGTTATGAGACTTTATAACAACACCGACGGTTTATAGAAACACAACGGTAAGCCCAGACTATTTTCAGCACAAAATTCATTGCCATTTCAAACGCAGACGATAGAATGAGAGAAGGGAGAGAGAATATTTGAATTATATAGCACAGAAAATATCGAGAGAGTGAGAAAATGCTTAACATTCTTTTGCCTAATTGTTTTCAAAAATCGTTTAAATAAAAAGGTGATTACAATTGTGTTTATTTCCCTTTATATCATATAACTGGGTAAAGATCGTGACTTAGCGCTGTACGCTTAACAAAAAAGACTACTTCAAATTTTGGATGACCTTTTGATTACTAGACCCATAATATCGTCGCTTTTCTGCAAAACCCCGTATCTGCAGCTTGTTTTAAGCTGCAGATACGTGGTTTTTGCAGAAAAGCAGCGATGCCTTTTTTTATTTATTTATTTATTTATTTATTTATTTATTTTCCCTATTGTCGATTGCAGATTGACAATTTCTATCAACATTTTATAATGTGGTGGTGGTAGTAGTGTTTGGGCCAGGCACATTTTTTAACCTTGAAAATGAATGATGAAAATAAATAAATCATTTACGTATAATTAGACATCGAGTCGTGAGCCGTGACGAAAGGTTACGGTATATTCCAATACATGTAAATAGGGAGGAGTGCCTATTTTCCACTGAATAAAAGCGAACAATGACAGGTATTGCGTGCTGTACGTGATGCCGTGTGAGTTCAATAGCTATATCCAGATAGTACTTCGTCGATTTATTACAGGGAGACGGGTTCGAGTCACATATTTTTATAATTCGAAATCCCTCTTCTCCCGTCAATTTAGACTCGCTGATCTTTGATCATTCACAGGTCGTTGTCTATCTATATACATAAACAGTCATGCACACGCCAACATTCTATATTGTGTTTTAAATGTCCGTCTATTGGTAATGAAAAAAGTCATAAAATGTTTAAATATATACCAAAATAGGCAATGTTTGATTTTACGTGTTTAACCCATTGTCACACATTGACGCTTTTTGGCGCCCTTCAAGATAAGAACTTTGGAAAACATTGTGGAAAATGAAGAAATTGCTTGTGACAAGCAATTTCTTCATTTCCCACAGTGTTTTCTACCCCAAAAGACAATAAAATTTTAAAGTCTATTAATTTGAAATTGTCGTCTGCAACATTTTTGAATTTGGATCAACTTAAAATTTTGTCGTTTGGTAATGGGTTAAAATACCCATCTGTGGATATTTACGTAGTAATTGTTACTAAAAACAGAACACATCGTTAATGATATTCGTCAGAGTGGCGATATGCATTACGCTGTTTGGCGCATACGAGGGACGTTGAATTAATTTTGGAACTCGGGTTCTATAAGCCATAGTTATGTCGCAATTCAATTTTAACTTTCTTCAATCCTTCGAAGTAATCCTCTTTGACACCCAGACACTTCTGAAGTTTTGAGATCCATTACTTATATGCCAATAAATGGGGCTCTTTTGGAACACCCTACAGACACTGGTAAATTGCACTGCATTTGGAACATGAAGGCCTTTGCCGACGACCAGAGGCCTTTTTCGTCATCATGGGGAACACAAAAAAGTCACAAGGGCTTAAGCCCGGCTATACGGGTGGATGAAGACGCTGTGCAGCGTGTGTCTCTTTAAGGAAGTCTTGGACAAGAGGACACATGTGGACAGCTCCGTTGTCATGGATTTGGAACATGCCTTTTTAGCCGGTACTAGACCTGCTCTTTTCGTGATATTTCGTTACTTTCGCCGACATACATTTCTTGTATGAATGACCGGCGATAGAGGTACTATTTGAAACAGTAATTTGAACAATACATCCGTTGCATTTGAAAATTACCGCGTACAAAACTTTTGCCGCGCTTTTAATCTTTTGGCTATTACGGACCTTGCCTGATCTTTTCGCTACCATTGCTTGTCAATAACACGATATTAGTGCTCATAATGTTAGATTATTGTTAAATTATATGTATAAAGCTCAGAAAGCCCACATTTGCTGCATTTATTGCATTTTTTCAAAATATATTTTGCCACTTTTACATGAGTGGCTCTCTGTCCTTTAGGCAGCAGGTGGGGGACCTAATGGGCATAACCCTTTCTATGTTTCAGCCCTTTCGGCAAAATCGTATAACATGTCCCCGATGATAAACCAACTTTATCTGCTATTTCTTGCATACTATATTGAACCATGCGTCTTGTTCGGTCATGTCGGAATGTACAGCAACATTCGCTTTGGTACTAGCTCTACCCGGGTTGCCTGAGAAGGGGGCATCATTCAGGCCAGTTTTACCAATTTTAAATTTTGTTAACTTCCTAAAAATTGACGTAAGTTCAACGTTCGAATGTTCATGAATCTGATACAGTTCATTATATACATGTGATGCAGATATTTCAAAGTCTTTGCGACCTTTAATGCAGACCCGTACATCCTACTTCAGTTCGTTTTCCATTTTTACACACAGTGAAATAGCCAGTGTATACGACTGAACCAACTTAAAAGTTTAATAACTTTTGAAAGAGTCAACGAATTTGTCTCAATTTTTTACCAAGTATAGGCAGTAATTTTCCCGTCAAATAGCCGCAAGAACCACTGGTTCTATAGAACGTTGAGGTATGGTGGACAATTAGTACCACTTTTAATTGAACGCCCCTCGTATGGACGCAAAATGCATAAACAAGCCCAGAATATACGTATAATTTTCAGAGCAACATATAGGATGATGAATTAATTCTGTCAAACCAGCCAACATTCGCGAAGTAAAAAGCGAAATTTCTCCAGATGGGAGCAAACAGTTGTTTATGCAATGTTAAATGATTATTATACAGAGCTTTTCTGTGCCTTACAATGACCTAAGACTTTCCACGTTTATATCTTTATTTTTTTCCATTGGTACTAAACTTCATACTTCGTGCAGAAGAAATATACATGTAGATCTAATTAAAATCTATTATTGAACGTTAAAATAGTAAAACTGGATAGAAGTACATTTTAAACAAACTTTTAGAGAGTTTTTATTGGAGAGACTGTAGTTTAAAAGATGAATATTTGAATTCAAAATCGACTTTGGGGAATATTTTAACCCTTTCCCAAACAAGACCTGGTTTTGACGTCCCTGATAGAAAAGACTTGGAAAACATTCAGACAAAAGAAGAAACTGCCGATATCCAGCAGTTTTTTCCTTTTGCCTCAATATTTTCATGGCTATATCACTCTCAACTCCAATCTTTATTAGCATCCATTTTGTCGTCTGCAGCAGCTTTCGAATTGGACCATCCTAAAACTTTGTCGTTTGGGGAATGTTTTAAAACATTCTAAATAGTTTTCGACACATTTACACAACTATAACTTTTTAACCCTTTCCTTAACTAGTTCTTGCACCCATTAATAAAGGATCTCCTACAACTGGTCGTACGTGCTCCTGCGTGCGGTCTGTGTCTAAAACGTACGTTTAGTCGTGCGATGTACGCACGTGCAACGTACGATTTTGGTGGTCGCAACCACGACGCAGACTGCACGCAGCAAAGAATCGACCGGGCAATTCTTTGCTACGACCATTCTGCGTCTTTTAGAACGCCAGGAGCACACAAGACAGAAGTACGGAGCACGTACGACAGACGTGCATGTTACGCAGGGAACGATATACTAATATTCCAGAAAATTCACAAAGAATGCGTACTTTTCTTTAAAGAGATTCATACTTTTGACCTGCTTTGAATGTATACATTATTATTTTGAGGCGCTCTTACATCAGACGACGATTTCAATTGAACAAAATTTAACATTTTTGGTCTTTCTTTGTAGAAAACATTGTGAGAAATGAAGAAATTGCTTGTCAAAGCAATCTCTTCATTTTCCACATTGTTTTCCAAAACCTTTATCTTGTGGGGCGTTCAAAAACGTCAATGTGTTGGAAGGGTTAAGGTAGTTCTCTGATTTATTGAAACATTGAAACGCACATGGTGAACGCAGCATTGGATAATTCTTCCGTTTCCTCAATATTTACTACAGCTAAATATTAACACCTTCCGTTCTTAGGAATTTTGATGTATCGTCTGTGACAACTTTGTATTTAGATCTGACTATAGCTTTGAATTTTCCAATTTGAATGCTTCTACAGCAAACTCCATGTTGATTAACCCTTTCCAAAACAGCCAAAATTTGGACTTTTCCTATGTTAAAGCTGCTGAAAACGACAAAAAATGCGTATGATATTGCACAGAAAATATTGAGGCTAAAGGAGAAACTGCTGGTTACCAGCAGTTTCTTCTTTTGTCTCAATGTTTTCCCAATCCATTTCTATTAGGGACGTCAAAACCAGGTCTTGTTTGGGAAAGGGTTAAGATAAATGGTGTGTACAATAAATCAAGAAAAAACAATGAGAAAATACGAGAAAATGTCGTTCATAAGCAACTACTTCTTCTTTCTCCCACAATGTTTCCAAATTGATTTTTCAAACAGGGACTTCAAATCTCAGATACAGATTAGAAAAGGGTTAATAGATTATCTGTCGGGAGTTCAAATACCATTTGGTGACGATGATCGACGGAGATTAGCAAATAAAACTGTTTATGAGTTATGGATTAATAATTTTATTGTTATGTGAACACATTTTATGCATCTCTGACGCGTCACGCTGAAGGGGATCTTCTGGGAAACGCGAAAAGTATTGTTATGTGAAGCATTTTATGCATATGTTACCCGTCACGCTAAAGAGGATCTTCTGGTAATTGCGAAAGTATCGACCAAAGTCAGTCTGCGTGAAATATGCAGTCTGACTGGAGTCGAAACTTTTCGCTCATATGACAATTTTCTACGTCTAGACAATGTAAATCTACCTTCACGAGCAACATATAAAAAGGGACTAAGACATTCTCAATATGTTATTTCAAATCCAGACTGTATGCTGTGGGTACTCATTTGAGTACGATGAAACTCGACGAGACTATCCTAATGAGTACCCACAATAGATCTATAGATATGATTTGGTGAACAATAATGAAATATTGCATTGTTAAAATCCTATCTCTTCATATCTTTAGCTCTATAGCTTCACTGGTGGTGAACTCGGCCAAAGCGTGGGACGTTTTTTCGCGATCATAGCATTCCGTCGGTGTTGTTATAAAATATCGTAACTACGGCTTCGATAAAGCAGACGGTATGTCAATACATATCGTTAAACCCGGTCTATTTTTAGAACAAATTCATTGTTATTAGAAAAACTATCCAATCAGATCTTTAAACTCACATTTAAACGCAAAAAATATTTACCTTGTTGTAGCGAAAAACGTCCCACGCTTTGACCGAGTTCACCACCAGTCAGCTTGATATATTACAAGTTTGAAATGCTATATCTATTTGGCCTCCCCTGTATTCGTTCTGTTTTTCATCATTTGAAAACAGAAAGAATAATTATCAGAAGGTCCATATTAACTTGACGAGACACGCTAATATACAGCCATTTAAAACCTGGCTTTGATGTATAAACCCTTTCCAGAATGGTAAAATTTCAGATATTCGTAGATCTATTTCTGACGTTAAACGAATGTAGGACGTTTTGGCCACGGACGTTTTGGCCATGACGTTTTGGCCACAATATATTTCAAGGTAGGACCTTTTGGCCAAATATAAGTTAAATTGAAATATCAATAATTAAGACCATTATTTTATTCTTATTTTTTCTTCATAATGAACTTATGTCAACTTTAAAAGTGCAGTTACAAGATGAAATAATATTATGTAAATTTAATTGGTTCAGTTCCTTTTTTCCTCAATTTTTCTTTTTGGCCAAAAGGTCCTACCTTGTAAAATATTGTGGCCAAAAGGTCCGTGACCAAAACGTCCGTCCACCACGTAAAACTGGATGTTAAACATTTCATCCCAGACGACAAAAATTGGGTCGATCCGATTTGAAGCGTACTGCAGACGACAAAATGGTTGTTAATATAAAGATGGGATCAGTGTACAATGTGTGATATAAATACTAAGGCAAGAGGAGAAAATGCTGGTTTTCGGCATTTCTTCTTTTGTCCTTTTGTCTGATAGTGTTCCAGACTCTTTTTCTGTGAGGGACGTCACAGCTAAGTATTGTTTTGTGGGAAATCTTATAATAAACATGCATCTTCTTTATGTACCATCAATGTGAGGAACAAATGATTAGGTTGCCAGTACTGTAATATTACTGAATGAATTAAGAAACATAACGATCACGGTGGAGATTATGCATCATGCGATGGATAGCAACTACGGACAAAAATAATCTCGATTGTAGTCAAATATTTTGCAATAACTTTCTTTTTATTTCTATGTCAATTCTCGAAAGGTTAATTTGTCCGTAGATTTACCCATCCAATGATGCACAATCTCCACCGTGATGATTGGCTTCAGAAATCCTCACATTTGGCGGGATTGATCGACATTTTGAAGTTCGTACAAAATGTAAATCGTCGCGTTTTGAACAACAAGAACGTCGTAACTGCAGCTTAAAACAAACTGCAGTTTCTAGATTTTTGTTGAAAAGCATAGAAATGTTTATTGTTACAATGTCTTTTGCATGTATAAATGAACCTTAATGCTTTTCATGCACAGGGGGCTTAGCCCCCCAAAGTTGGCTAAAATGCCAAAATTTCTTTATTTTACACTGAAAATTGAGAAAAAAATCCAAATTAGCCCCCAATATTCAGACACAGGGGCTTTAGCCCACCCAATACGGGCCTGCTTTTCGAAACAAAACCTGTTCTACGACTTTGCAGACTTTTTTTATTTAGAAACCATTGGAAAAAAAAGAAGAAAGTGCTGATAACCATCATATCAGTTTCATCAGCTATTTAAAGCTTCTATATATACAGGCGGTACCGAGTGTTTTTGTTTACATAAGTTAGGAACGCATATCATAAAAAAGTCACGTGATTGCCGCCTGTGATATAATTCGTTTTAGACTGAAGAATATTATACTTTTTGTCGACTGTAGCATCTTTCCATTTGATATAGTT
This sequence comes from Fragum sueziense, assembly GCA_963680895.1. Lineage (NCBI taxonomy): Eukaryota > Metazoa > Mollusca > Bivalvia > Cardiida > Cardiidae > Fragum > Fragum sueziense. The sequence goes on from OY804610.1 coordinate 11,680,167, forward strand.
GACGTGTAATTTGGGAAAGGGTTATCCTTAATTTTTAGAGCGCCCTGGCAGAATTTCGACCTTCGCCTCAGGATCTACGTCGCTGTCTGAAATTTGAAACAGTTTACGAAGAAGCTATATGGAAACAACATCGATCTTGATCAGACTGTTTGTATACGTAGGCCGATTCGTGTTTTGTCTAATCAATATGTTTTAATCAATTCACACATATTGACACTTTTGAACGCTCGACAAGATAAAGACTTTGGAAAACATTGAGGGAAATGAAGTAAGCAATTTCTTCATTAATCACAACGTTAATTTCGATCATTCTGAAATTTTACCGTGTTGTGGGTCTAATAATTTGGTGTGTCTTTTTTAGTATTTTTACATCATTTGTTCAAAATAGTCAAATGACGTTTATTTTTGAATTTTAAAATAAATATTTACGTAAATAAGGCGTCCTCTTGTACCCCATAAAAAGTTTAAATGTCTACATGAATGCAAGATCTTTAACATAATGTTCACTTTTATTTTAACTCATTACTGCACAGTGACGCCTTTTGGCTACCTCACAAAAAGGCTTGGGAAAACATTTTGGGAAATGAAAAAAAATGCTTGTGACAAGCAATTTCTTCAATTCCCACATTGTTTTCCACACAGAAAGGCCAAAAAATGTAACATTTCATTCACTTGAAATTTTTATCAGCAACATCTTTCAAATTGGAGCAGTCCAATTTTTGACTGTTTGAGAAAGGGTTAAAATGTTCACTTTTATTTTAAAAGGGGGAGACAGATATCTCGGCTAGCCTAAATAGTCACCGACAAAAATGTTCTCCTATTTTGGATATTCACTATTACTGTGGCAAATCACGTGACACAACAAATCGCCGCTTTTCAGCGAAAATCTCGTAACTGCTGCTTGTTTCAAGCTGCAGTTACGAGGTTTTTGTTGAAAAGCAGTGAAATGCAGAAGCTCTTCGATAATTATATACCAGGACAAAAAAGATACGCAACCCCAATTTTTCATAATATTTTCAACAAAATATGTTTTTTAATGGCTTTTGAGTACATTTTTAATATACCTGCATCCATACGCATAAATACAGTGCCATACTCTTCAGATGTCGTACATTCATCACGTGATACATGGTAAAGTGTTAAAAACTGATTATCCCCTGTCGTGTTTTCTAGCTGACTACTATCTAAACAAATTTTCATCAAACACATGCTAGAACATAAACAAAGAAGAGGCCAAAGCGTTCACACACTTTTCACTACGCTACGCATAGCTAGGCTAGGCCAAAACCATCGCCTAACTGCAGTACAGATGTTGTTGGTGGAAAAGGTTCAAAATGTTGTCGTAAGCCATTGATGGGGCAAAAAATCGACACATTTTTGACTGTATACGTTGTTGGCTCTCAATCCGACCACAACCGATTGAGCACAGGGCGGACGTGCAAGAGATATGACGTCAAGGCAGGACCGAAAAATCACGTTAACCCCACCTACGGGATAGGTTTAAGACTGCAACGGAGACCGCTAATAACTCGTATGGACTTCACAACATTCGAATATCGGACCAAATTGAACGAAACAGATTGTTGTTTTTTTTTTTTTCGACCTACGTCCAATTTTTTTGTCGTATTGTGTTGACGCTCGGTTTTAAACTGGGTGTTTTCTTACTAATGAAATTGACTACCAACAAGATTTTGTGAACTTTACAAGGTGAAATGTTATTGCTTTAAATGTATTAAGTTTTGTTTTAATCTGATTTGATGTCTTTGCGTAAGAAGGAATTGAAAATGAAGTTGCGTTTCTTTTTTGTTTCAGTATATTAAAACATGACCGATTTGAAAACTGTTTGGAGCAGAGGAGGCGGGAAAACGTCGGGTATCTGCTGAACGTGGTATTTCTTTATAAAAAATCAGCTGATAAAAAAGTTATTGACAATCTTAACTGTCTGTCTAGAAATAAGATTTTGCGTGTGGGAAAAGATTAATAAAGATAAGATTAATACGCGTTAAATGCGTTTATAAAGTATCAATTAAAGTTATTTTCGCTGTAAACCATTTCCAAAACAATGATAGGCCTACTCCTTCTTGTAAATGATATAGAAAACATTGAAGTATTATTTTCTTCCTTTTGTCGCAATATTTTCGACTGGATGTTGTGCATAACATGTAAATCAAATTTTAAGTTTTTTACACAGCAATGAATTTTGTCGTCTGCAGTAGCTTTTAAATTGAAAATGCAACATTTTTGTCGTAAGGGAAAATGAAGGCATATGAACGAATATATATTTTCTGCGATGTTATTGCAAAACCTCGTAACTCCAGCATGATTAAAGCTGGAGTTACGAGGTTTTGCAATAACACCGACAACGAAAATCTTGTTAAAGCGTAGGCGGGAAAAGACTGAAGAAAGTGCCGATGAACATAAAATTCTTCTTATAAATTGCTTAATGGGCTGCTGCAAAAGTAAAATTAAAATTTCATTTTATTTCATTTTACGTCTTCTTTGCGTTTTGGAGTGGGTTTATTAAGTTTTAACTGTTGCCATAATATCTAAAGTCACAGTAACTTTAATATTTATTCGGTTAACCATTTCCCACACAAATTCTGCTTTTGGTGTCTCTCTATAAGAGAAGAATGGTAAAACATTGAGGTAAAATATGCCGGTAGCCAACGTTTTCTATTATTTTCTGTTTTGTTATTGATCACAGATCCTTTATCATTGTCTACGTCGAATATGTCGTCTGCAGCAGCTTTAAATTCGGACAAGTCTGAAATTGTATCTTTTGGGAACGGTTCCCATTTTCGACCAATCCTAGGTTATGACAGTTCTATGGAAGGAAACTGAAATCACAATCACGGCGGGAATAACGTGACATATTTGCAATAATTTTCATTTGGTACGAACGATAATGGTCTGTATTATTACATTACATTGTATAACACCATTCCACGTCCACATCAAGGCCAGAGCACGCCTAAATCAAGGGACCAATGCAGTATAATTTTGGATGTGATATTGACACGATATGGATGCGGAATCGTATACGTGACCGGGACTATAGGCCTACCACAAATGCCTTTTCTTTTCGTAAAGCATTATGAAAATTGAGATGTTTTGTTTTCACGATGCGACCCCCAAGTTGCATATAGGTGTAGGTTTATTAACTTTTAATTGAAGTCATAATTTTTGAAAACCTACTAAATGAGATAATAACTAAGTTAATGTCAATATAATTTGTCTCATAAAATCTCTTTCTTGCGTCAGTCATGAACAGGTGTTACAGGCGCTGAGATATTAATCCGTAACCAGAGAGCAAAATATTAATCTTGTCAATTTCAAAGTTGTTACATGCAACAATTTCAAAGGTGTTGCATACAACAGTATCAAGAATATTGCAGACAACAAGTTTTTGCAGACAGAAATTTCGCAGATGTTGCAGACAACAACAATATCAAAGATGTTGCAAACAATGATTACAACGTTAATGCATGCAAATATTTCAAACTTTAAGGTAATGCAGAAACAAAATGACAGATGTTCTAGAAAACAAAAATGATGCAGACGTCAATTTCAAAGATGCTGTAGACAACAATATCAAAGACTTTCCAGACAGAAATTTCGGAGATGTTGCAGACAACAACAATATCAATGATGTTGCAAACAATGATTACAAAGCTAATGCATGCAAATACTTCAAACTTTAAGGTAATGCAGAAATAATATGACAGATGTTGTAGAAAACAATGACAAAAATGTTGCAGACGTCAAATTCAAAGATGTTGCAGACAACAATATCAAAGATGTTGTAGACAACAATTTCAAAGATGTTGCGGACAACAATATCAAAGGTGTTGTAGACAACAATATCAAAAATGTTGCAGACATTAATATCAAAGATGTTGTAGACAACAATTTCAAAGATGTTGCGGACAACAATATCAAAGATGTTGTAGACAACAATATCAAAGTTGTTGCAGACATTAATATCAAAGATGTTGCAGACAACAATATCAAAGGTGTTGCGGACAACAATATCAAAGATGTTGCATACAACAATATCAAACATGCTGCAGACAACAATATCAAAGATGTTGCAGACATTAATATCAAAGATGTTGTAGACAACAATTTCAAAGATGTTGCAGATGACAATTTCGAAGATGTTGCAGACATTAATATCAAAGATGCTGCAGACAACAATATCAAAGATGCTGCAGACAACAATATCAAAGATGCTGCAGACAGCAATATCAAAGATGTTGCAGACAACAATATCAAAGATGCGACAGACAACAATATCAAAGATGTTGCAGACAACAATATCAAAGATGTTGCAGACAACAATATCAAAGATGTTGCAGACAACAATATCAAAGATGCGACAGACAACAATATCATAGATGTTGCAGACAACAATATCAAAGATGCTGCAGACATTAATATCATAGATGTTACAGACAACAATATCAAAGATGTTGCAGACAACAATATCAAAGATGCTGCAGACAACAATATCAAAGATGTTGCAGACAACAATATCAAAGATGTTACAGACAACAATATCAAAGATGTTGCAGACATCAATATCAAAGATGTTACAGACAACAATATCAAAGATGCTGCAGACAACAATATCAAAGATGCGACAGACAACAATATCAAAGATGCGACAGGCAACAATATCAAAGATGCTGCAGACAACAATATCAAAGATGCTGCAGACAACAATATCAAAGATGCTGCAGACAACAATATCAAAGATACTGCAGACAACAATATCAAAGATGCGACAGGCAACAATATCAAAGATGCTGCAGACAACAATATCAAAGATGTTGCAGATAACAATTTCAAAGATGTTGCAGACAACAATATCAAAGATGCGACAGACAACAATATCAAAGATGCTGCAGACAACAATATCAAAGATGTTACAGACAACAATATCAAAGATGTTGCAGACAACAATATCAAAGATGCGACAGACAACAATATCAAAGATGCGACAGGCAACAATATCAAAGATGCTGCAGACAACAATATCAAAGATGCTGCAGACAACAATATCAAAGATGCGACAGGCAACAATATCAAAGATGCTGCAGACAACAATATCAAAGATGTTGCAGACAACAATATCAAAGATGCTGCAGACAACAATATCAAAGATGCTGCAGACAACAATATCAAATATGTTGCAGACAACAATATCAAAGATGTTACAGACAACAATATCAAAGATGTTACAGACAACAATATTACAGATGTTGCAGACAACAGAATCAAAGATGTTGCAGACAACAATATCAAAGATGTTGCAGACAACAATATCAAAGATGTTGCAGACAACAATATCAAAGATGTTGCAGACAAGAATATCAAAGATACTGCAGACAACAATATTACAGATGTTGCAGACAACAGAATCAAAGATGTTGCAGACAACAATATCAAAGATGTTGCAGACAACAATATCAAAGATGTTGCAGACAACAATATCAAATATGTTGCAGACAACTATATCAAAGATACTGCAGACAACAATATTACAGATGTTGCAGACAACAGAATCAAAGATGTTGCAGACAACAATATCAAAGATGTTGCAGACAACGATATCAAAGATGTTGCAGACAACAATATCAAAGATGTTGCAGACAACAATATCACAGATGTTGCAGACAACAATATCAAAGATGCTGCAGACAACAATATCAAAGATGCCGCAGACAACAACATCAAAGATGTTGCAGACAACAATATCAAATATGTTGCAGACAACAATATCAAAGATGTTGCATACAACAATATCAAAGTTGTTGCAGACAACAATATCAAAGATGTTGCAGACAACAATATCAAAGTTGTTGCAGACAACAATATCAAAGATGTTGCAGACAACAATATCAAAGATGCCGCAGACAACAATATCAAAGATGTTGCAGACAACAATATCAAAGATGTTGCATACAACAATATGAAAGATGCCGCAGACAACAATATCAAAGATGCCGCAGACAACAATATCAAAGTTGTTGCAGACAACAATATCAAAGATGTTGCAGACAACAATATCAAAGATGCCGCAGACAACAATATCAAAGATGTTGCAGACAACAATATCAAAGATGTTGCATACAACAATATCAAAGATGTTGCAGACAACAATATCAAAGATGCCGCAGACAACAATATCAAAGTTGTTGCAGACAACAATATCAAAGATGTTGCAGACAACAATATCAAAGATGCTGCAGACAACAATATCAAAGATGTTGCAGACAACAATATCAAAGATGCCGCAGACAACAATATCAAAGTTGTTGCAGACAACAATATCAAAGATGTTGCAGACAACAATATCAAAGATGCTGCAGACAACAATATCAAAGAGGTTGCAGACAACAATATCAAAGATGTTGCAGACAACAATATCAAAGATGTTGCAGACAACAATATCAAAGATGTTACAGACAACAATATCAAAGATGCTGCAGACAACAATATCAAAGTTGTTGCAGACAACAATATCAAATATGCTGCAGACAACAATATCAAAGATGTTGCAGACAACAATATCAAAGATATTGCAGACAACAATATCAAAGATGCCGCAGACAACAATATCAAAGATGCCGCAGACAACAATATCAAATATGTTGCAGACAACAATATCAAAGATGTTGCAGACAACAATATCAAAGATGCTGCAGACAACAATATCAAATATGTTGCAGACAACAATATCAAAGTTGTTGCAGACAACAATATCAAAGATGCTGCAGACAACAATATCAAAGATGCTGCAGACAACAATATCAAATATGTTGCAGACAACAATATCAAAGTTGTTGCAGACAACAATATCAAATATGCTGCAGACAACAATATCAAAGATGTTGCAGACAACAATATCAAAGATGCTGTAGACAACAATATCAAAGATGTTGCAGACAACAATATCAAAGATGTTGCATACAACAATATCGAAGATGTTGCAGAAAACGACATCGAAAATGTTGCAGACAACAATATCAAAGAAGTTGCAGACAACAATATCAAATATGTTGCAGACAACAATATCAAAGTTGTTGCAGACAACAATATCAAATATGTTGCAGACAACAATATCAAAGATGCCGCAGACAACAATATCAAAGATGCCGCAGACAACAATATCAAAGATGCCGCAGACAACAATATCAAAGATGTCGCAGACAACAATATCAAAGATGCCGCAGACAACAATATCAAAGATGTTGCAGACAACAATATCAAAGATGTTGCAGACAACAATATCAAAGAAGTTGCAGACAACAATATCAAAGATGTTGCAGACAACAATATCAAATATGTTGCAGACAACAATATCAAATATGTTGCAGACAACAATATCAAATATGTTGCAGACTTCAATATCAAAGATGCCGCAGACAACAATATCAAAGATGCCACAGACAACAATATCAAAGATGCCGCAGACAACAATATCAAAGATGTCGCAGACAACAATATCAAAGATGCCGCAGACAATAATATCAAAGATGTTGCAGACAACAATATCAAAGATGCCGTAGACAACAATATCAAAGTTGTTGCAGACAACAATATCAAAGATGTTGCAGACAACAATATCAAATATGTTGCAGACAACAATATCAAATATGTTGCAGACAACAATATCAAATATGTTGCAGACAACAATATCAAATATGTTGCATACAACAATATCAAATATGTTGCATACAACAATATCAAAGATGTTGCAGACAACAATAACAAAGACGTTGCAGACAACAATATCAAAGATGCCGCAGACAACAATATCAAAGATGCCGCAGACAACAATATCAAAGATGTTGCTGACAACAATATCAAAGATGCCGCAGACAACAATATCAAAGATGCCGCAGACAACAATATCAAAGATGCTGCAGACAACAATATCAAAGATGCTGCAGACAACAATATCAAACTTGTTGCAGACAATAATATCAAAGATATTGCAGACAACAATATCAAAGATGTTGCAGACAACAATATCAAACTTGTTGCAGACAATAATATCAAAGATGTTGCAGACAACAATATCAAAGATGCTGCAGACAACAATATCAAAGATGTTGCAGACTTCAATATCAAAGATACTGCAGACAACAGTATCAAAGATACTGCAGACAACAATTTCAAAGATGTTGCAGACAACAATATCAAAGATGTTGCGGACAACAATATCAAAGATGCTGCAGACAACAATATCAAAGATATTGCAGACAACAATATCAAAGATGTTGCAGACAACAATATCAAAGATGTTACAGACAACAATATCAAAGATGTTACAGACAACAATATCAAAGATGTTACAGACAACAATATCAAAGATGTTGCAGACAACAATATCAAAGATATTGCAGACAACAATATCAAAGATGTTACAGACAACAATATCAAAGTTGTTGCAGACAACAATATCAAAGATGTTGCAGACAACAATATCAAAGATGTTGCAGACAACAATATCAATGATGATGCGGACAACAATATCAAAGATGTTGCAGACAACAATATCAAAGATGTTGCAGACAACAATATCAAATATACTGCAGACAACAGTATCAAAGATGTTACAGACAACAATATCAAAGATGTTGCAGACAACAATATCAAAGATGTTGCAGACAACAATATCAAAGATGTTACAGACAACAATATCAAAGATGTTGCAGACAACAATATCAAAGATGTTGCAGACAACAATATCAAAGATGTTGCAGACAACAATATCAATGATGATGCGGACAACAATATCAAAGATGTTGCAGACAACAATATCAAAGATGTTGCAGACAACAATTTCATAGACGTTTCAGACAAAAATATCAAATGATGTTGCAGAAAACAATTTCAAAGGTATTGTAGGTAGCAATTTCAAACATGTTGCAGACAGCAATATCGAAGTATGTTGCAGACAACAATATCAAAGCTGTTTGAGACAACAATATCAAAGATGTTGCAGACAGCAATTTTAAAGGTTATGCAGAAACAAAACCAAAGATGTTGCAGACAACAGTATCAGAGGTGTTGCAGATAACAATTGCAAATGTCTTGCAGATAACAATGTCAAAAATGTTGCATACAACGTCTAGTGATGCAAGTGGGACAGGCTCCCCGTAATTTCTTTTTCTTTTTTCCTGGAAAAGTCTCTTGTACACCTTGTTTGCTGCTGGGTAATTATCAGACCTAAATTCTACCAGAGACAGTCCAAAAAGGGAACCCAGGGACATGCCCCATATAAGTTTATAAAGGGAATGTCTCTTGCAGACTTTGCCTGCTACTGGGTAATAACTAGACCCAAAATTTCCTCCAGGCAGTCATATAACTAGGTAACACAGAAGCATTCCCAACAATAGTTTTTCTGGGAATGAAACATGCATGGGCGGATCTAGAGGGGTCGGGGTCGGGGGGTCCGGATCCCCCAAGCATTGACCGAAAATCATATTTTGACTATATAACGTTCAAGTATAACGTTACATATTTAACACATTTAAAGTCATTATTTGGGCATGGACCCGCTATCGAAAAAAATCCTGGATCCGCCCTTGCACGTGTAAGCCTAAAACCCAGACAGTAGACGATGCTGGTCGGAGAGAGTCAGGGGCATGCCTCCTGAGAGCTTTTAACCTTTTCCCGAACGACAAAGTTTTAGGGTGATCCACTTCAAAAACTGTCACAAATGACAAAATGGATGTTACTAAAGATAATATTTGTGTAAAATATGGCATAGAAAATACTGAGGCAAAAGGAGAAACTGCTGGTTATCAGCAGTTTCTTCTTTTGTTTCAATGTTTTCCCAAGCCATTTCTATAGGGGTCGTCAAAACCAGGTCTTGTTTGGGAAAGGGTTAACCGAACATGTCAAATGTGTGTTTGGAGTTGTTGCTGGGTCGGCTTATTTCTTTTATATTATGTATCGCATAAGCTGATAAACATGCCTGTGTACTTTTTTTAGGAAAATGAATAAAAATAAGTTGTGTGCAAATCGTCTGGACTAGACGATTCCAATGGATACCGACAACATGGTGTTTGATCAACATAAAATAGAATATTGCATTTTGAAAGGTCATTACCCCTTCTAATCTGTAACTCTGGATGTTTGCATCGGTGTTTGTATTTTCGGTTCATTATATAATTAACAAGGCTTGAAATTAGACTTTTCCCAAAAGACAAGATTTTGCGCTGTTCCAATTTGATAGCTCCTAAAGACAGCTAACTAGAGGCTTATAGATATTGAATTTGAGTACAATATAACAGAAAATATTGAGTTAAAAGGAGAAATTGCTGATTATCAGCAATTTTCTCGTTTGTCTCAATGTTCTCCCAAGTCTTTTCTAAAAGGGATGTCAGAACCAGGTCTTGTTTTTGAAGACTTTGGAGTAAAACAAGAAGATAGTAAATCATCTATTAGAATGAAAACGTTTTCTTTTCATCAGTATGTGTCGTTTGCGTAGACTGACTGGGGTCGATACGTTTCACACTTCTAAGATATGCCTTTTAAGCGTGACAGGTTACAAATTTTGTAAATATCTGTAAACAATTTATCTCTTTTTCTAACAGTTTTTGTTAAATTTCTGTACTTATCATTTTGATTTACACGGTCATTTTCTATGTGTCAATTGCATCAATATTTTATCTTTTAGTATTAAAGAGTAATTCACATCTTATCCCAACATTTTTGTAAAATTTCTTTCCTTACGATTTTAAATTTACACGACCATTTTCTTTTCTTAAATTGCAACAATAAATTACTTTTTAGTATTAGAGAAAGATTTATCATTTTACTTAACAGTTTTTTAGTTTATCAAATGTAGAAAATGTAATGGTGACAAAACCGATCACAATAAAGACTTAGATTTATGATTCAATATATCAAAAACAGCTTTTACGAAATGAAAAAAGAAACATTTATGCTGTTTTTCAAAACAAATCTCGTAAGTGCAGCAAATAACAAGCTGCAGTTACGAGGTTTTCTTTGAAAAGCGACAAAAACAGACGTACTCCTTTTCTATTGAAACGGAAAGAGGGGGTGATGACCTTTTTAAAATACAAAATATTTTCCAATGTTCTTCAAAGCGTATGTTGTGGATATCCATTTGAATCGAGTTGCTGTTGTTGATGTCGCCGTCGTTGAGGTCGTCGATGCCACCGCCGTTGTTCCTGCTGCTGTTGTTTTGGTGTTTCGTTTGCAGTTGATGTTGTTTTATTTGGTTTTTTATTTTTGGAGTGATCTGCTTTGCTCTGCTTGCTTTTTTTTTTCAAGAAAAGTCGCCTTAGAGAAAACAATAATAACATATAGGTCCTACCATCATTTTCCTTTTCCTTCATAACTTTCCATACTTTAGCATAACATTTACTATCAAATTTTAAAAGTTTAAAAGTTTAAAAGTCAACTATAAAAATAGATCGATGTCCTACAACCGAGGATTGATTCTATAGAAATGACCGTGGTGATCCGAATCAGATAAGACCAACTCTTGTTTGAGAAATCTTACCGAAACAGCAAAATTTAGACTATTCCTATTTGAGATGATTTGCAGATAACAAATTCCATTTTGAAAAAAGCTAGGGTTTGTGTACAATGCAGCACTGGAAGAATTGAGGCAAAAGGAGGAAATGCTGGTTAATAGCATTTTCATCTTTTGTCTCAATATTGTCTCAAGCATTTACAATCAGGGACGTTGAAACCGGACCTTGTTTGGGAAGGGGTTAAAAACTACCAGGTGGTCCCATGACGTTGCTCTCGCGTCGGAAAAAATCCCCTTTTTCAAATTTATGACTATGGGTAGTTGAAATTAAGTTTTAAGTTTTATAAATGTGACCCGCCACGATAAAAGGGGGATCTTTCAGAAGACCATTGAACCATATTTTGGGAATCAGATCAGGCTTAGCAAGCGTCAACCGGGGTCCGATGGCATGAACTTTGAATATAGCGTTAATCAAATATTAAAATACCTTCTTTGGTTAAAACTGCCCGTGTTGTTATACATGTATATAGGAAAATCTAACCAAAAGATGATTGAACTGTAACAGTTTAGCTAACGCTAAAGCCTCTCTTACAACCCGTTGTGCGTCTTTTTAAATCGTACGTTTTAAAACTCTGCAAAATCGCACAATTTATAAAGACGCACGACGGGTTGTAAGAGCGCCTCAAAAAATGTGCTCTAAAAGTAGGTCAAAAGTATGAATCTCTTTCGAGAAAAGTACGCATTCTTTGTGAATTCTCTGGAATTTCAGTATATCGTTCCCTGCGTCACACGCACGCCTATCGTACGTGCTCCGTATCTGTCTTGTGTGCTCCTGGCGTTCTAAAAGACGCAGAATGGTCGTAACAAAGAATTGTCCGGTCAAATCTTTGCTGCGTGCCGTCTGCGTCGTGATTGCGTCCACCAAAATCGTACGTGCGTGCATCGCACGACTAAACGTACGTTTTAGACGCAGACCGCACGCAGACCGCATGCAGGAGCACTTACGACCGGTTGTAAGAGAGGCTTAACCAGTAAACTTAAGTTTATACAATCAGGCACATTTGGAAAGTGAACTTTACATCTAATGTAGAATTTTCTTCTTTTGTCTCATTATTTCCCAATAATGATCTTTTAGGTACGTCAAAACAAGGTCTTGTTTGAGAATGGGTTAACCCATTTCTACACATTGACTCTTTTTGACTCCTCAAAAGGTGGAGGCTTTGAAAAACATTGTGGAAAATGAAGACATTGCTTGTGACAATGTTTTCTTCCATAAAATGTGAATTCAAAGTATGTATCAATTGATTTACTTGAAATTGTCGTCTGCAACGTCTTTGAATTTTGATCATCTAAAATTTTGCAGTTTGGTAATGGGTAAATCTATCCTATACAGTCGTTGACGTAAATTCAAAATAGACATAGATCTTTGAAGAAAACATTTAATCCTTTTCCAAACATTTACACTTTTTGATGTCTCCATTAGAAAGCGTTGTTTAGAAAGATGTTATTGACCAGCATTTTTTCCTTTCACATTTGTGCTTTCTGTTTTATGTTTTATTTCTTCTTCTTGTATTATGGCATGCAAATATCGTGATTTTCGTAGCATTAATGTTGTCATCTGTAATACTTTAGAGAGTGTGCCATCCGTTTCTGTTTCAACATTAATTTTAAACTGGTACCCGTTGTATGCGATGTATTTACAACTGGAAGTACATGACAACCCACGTCCATTGGTTGGTTAGTATACACAGCCGTTGAAACGCCTCGACCAATCAGAGCCGCTCGTTCACGTCCAGCTTATTCCTGGCATTTTCCCACATTCTCTGCTTCAAACCGAATTCAAATTGGTCAAGTATTAAAAAGATATTGAAGATTATCGGAAATTCTGAGTCACGTGATTATACACCGGTGGAAAGGCTTTATCCATGCCTATTAATCTTTGGTATATTCGTTCTGTTCGAATAAATTCATCAGGCTTTAGGGAATGTATAATAATTCGTTTGATTTGATTAATTGAGGTTTAACGCCGTTTTCAACTGACATGGTCATATCAGGGCGGCTTGAGCACCTAACCATGGATTCATATCATTTCTCATACCAGTACCACACCCTATTACCGGCTATCACTACAGCAGTTGCTAACCTTGGGCAGAATCATCTATAAATAGCGGGTGTACTGGGTAGGTCATACTTTTTCCATCTTTGTTTTTGTGTTAAAGCCTTTCTCAGCTATATTTGTAGTGCATTTGGCTGGCTATACAGTTGAGCACCTACATGATGAATATTAGCCCAAAGAATCCCTAAACAACAAAATTATTCAGTGACAAAGTCGTAACTTCACAATTTCTTACGTAAAATCCAACTTTCAGTCCATATAATGAGAAAATGATAAGACGATCATTAGAATTAATATAACTATTAAAATAGTCAACCAATTTTCTTACACTGTGTAAATTTAGAAAACTGTCTGAATTGAATTAACTTCAGACTGACCGATTAAAACTAACCACTGATGCCGATTTGACTATCACGAACAGCATATTGAAAATTTGATTGGCAAACCCGGACATAAGTTGATGGCAACAGAGAACAATATGTCTTGTTGGAAAAACGGCATCTCTTTCAACAAGAAGTTGCCTGAAAGGAGCATAAATAATGAATTAACACCATTTCTTGATAGACTAGCCAATTTCTGAATTATAGACATAGAACTCGTGCAAGTTCCTTTCATCTAGATATGGTTGAAGCTGAGTAACACAAAATTGAAGGACGTATGCAACCATTAGTTGTAGATGATAGTTTGTCGGTTAAGGTATACATCCCATCATTAAAAACACCACTTTTTAGCCGTACGAAATGCATCAAATTACACACATTTGTACATACACTTCTTATAAGTTGATTCAACGTGCCGGATTTCAAGATTATGCTTCAAAAGGAAAATAATTTACAAATATTACTTTACTCTATATTCATATGCAGCGGAGGTAATTTTGAACATTTCTGTCAAATATTTCCGTACGTATGCATTGATTCAAAATTCTAAACCGTTCAAAATGATTATGTTTAGAATGGAAATGTAACACAGTTTAGGAATTACTGGCACTTATCAAATTCACCTCTGGCTCTTTAGTGCTAATGATGGGTTGCAAACCTTAAAAAACTACACATACTTTACAGTGAAATTTGTGGATTTTACATCATGTCGTCGCTGTTTCAGGCACACAATATGTCTGTAATATTTTTAATGGGGTTAAATTTCATTTAGCCAGACTTAACTTAAAAAGATGGAACCCAGGCAAATATATGTATATGAATCCTGCTATTTCAAAGTCGGTCAATGAATCTTCAAACATTTCGATCGAATGTTTTGCGCGGTGCAAATTTGTTTTTTTCATTGCGAAATGATTTGGTTTATTGGGGTTTTACGCCGTTTTCAACTGCCATGGTTATATCGCGGCACCTTGAGCGCCTAACAATGGATTCCTGTTGTTTCTCATACAAGTACTAACACAATAGACTAACCGAGCCTCCAGCTGCTCGCCCACATAGGTTAGCAATATCAAACCATTGGTGGGTAACATTACTTAGAAAAGATATTTGCCACGGCCGGGGATCGAACCCGGGTTCTCTCGAATGAGAGACAGATGCGCTATCAGTGTTCAGCGTTTTGGCCTCATTGCGAAACGAAGAAGAGATATCGGTGATAACGGATTATCAAGCAAGAATCTGTTGATATCGATCAAACATCATGGTTGTCTGCATAAAGCACATGATTGCAACTAGCATACGTAAGTGAATACAGAAACAAAGAAGGATCAAAGATCAGTCAGCTAGGTAAGGATCTCTATGGATAAGGCGAGAAATCTCCCTAAACGTCTCAAATGGAAAAGTCAATTTTCAAAACATGAAAATTGATAAATATCTCGAGCTGTATTGTTAGATCTATACCTAAATCATATGAAAATTGATTTTGTACAATCAAAACGATCCGACATGTACAGATAACTCTTGGTTTCTGTACCTACCCAATAAATTATATTTTCTTACCCCACCGGTATTCATTTAATCAGAATTAAGTTTTCTATTGTTTTATCAGCAATATTTTTTTTGTAAATGTAAGGAAAATTGGTTTTGAAATCACAAACCAGTTTTCGTTTTGTCCTTAGTGCGCATGCGCACCATTGAAATGAGTTTAAAGGCGAAATCTTCCCGCCAAAAATATGGCAATTGGTATATGAGCACTATTTTTTATATTAAAGTATGTTCCCCCAGTGACCCAGGAAATCCTTTTTACCAAGGAAGTCTATGATCAAGTGACAAAACATATGTCAATTGGAAGCTGGGTCAAGGGGGGGGGACGATGTTTGCCAGCCAAAGGAAGGTAGGTATTCATCGGTTTTTGGCGGGAAAGTGCATTTTTAAGGTTGTTTCAGTGGTGCGTATGCGCAATACGGACAAAACCAAAGCTGCCATATAAAGTCAACACCATTTATCCTTGTATCTGTAGAAATTAAATTGGGAATAAAATAAAAAGAAACTTCATTTTACATCTTTGAATACAGGTAGTGTAAGAAAATGAAAACCATTTAGGTGGGTAAAATAATCAAGAGTTATCTGCACCTATAGAACTTTTTGAATGGCATAAAATCGGTATTCATTTCATTTATTTATCTACCTAACCATAAAGCTATATTTTGTTTCTCAATTTGTAATTTCTCGCCTTATCCATAGATCGAGGTTCTTTACACATAGGGTTGTAAGATTATCATTTTTATATTGAACCATAACTACAAAAATGTATACGGACAAAATTATGAATGCCCAAATTGACAGGCTGTTGCAGAAGACAAAGTGGATGCTGACAAGAATATAACTTTGTACAAGATAGCAAGCTTTTTTCTAAAAGGAGCGTAAAAAGAGGCATTTTTTTGGAAATGGTTAAAAGTGTTTATTTTTTTATTCTGTGTTATGTTTCATCTTGCATGGCGAAGTAAAGCCGAGTGGTCATTGGACAAATAGACCTCTCAATAAATGTACCCAGCCTCCAGCTGCGCTCTCACATAGATGATTCACACCCATTGGTGAAAGACAAATGATTTTTGTCAAATGTAAGAATGGATACTGCAGGTCGGCCTGGGGTTCGAACTCGCGACCCTTGGATTGACAGACTCCGACGTTAACTGGACTCGGCTTAAACAGATACATGTTGCAGCAAATACTCTTTATAAAGCAAACCGCACGGAATCTCCGACAAACAAAAGTGCTTTGTCCGTATGATTCTAAAACCACACAACTGCAGCTGGAATGAAGCCGTGGTTACGAGATTTTTAACAGCTAAAACCGCTTGGACCATTCTATTTATAGCGTAAGATTTAACCCTATTAACCATAAGATTCCATTTCCTCTATTATCAATAGCAATGAACTCTGTGCTAAAAGTACACTAGATTTACCGTTATAAGTATTGACAAACCGTCAGTGTAGGCCTAGTTATAAAGTCTCGCAACTATGGCCACATACGAGATTTTATAACAACACATACGATGCACTATTGTTTCACCAAAATTGCGCCACGGTTAACTTGATAAAAACATTCTCCATTTATCTGATTTTAATTTCAAATAAATAACAACGACATCGCTGTATTGTCCACCCAAATTAACCCGGGACAACTTAATTTTCGTGTGCAAAGTCCGTTAGTTGAGTGCCTTAACCTTAACAAGTGGGGTCATCACATATGCAGATGTCTCGGGTTAATCTTACTGGACAATATAAATGACCATTCTGATATTTGGCTAGTATAATTACCCGGTCAAGGTCAGTAATTATCCTCCAAATAGTGTTCATAATTAAAACTCTTATTAAATTCCCCTGCAAATAATCGAGTTCATAAGCAATAATTAGATAAAGCGGAAACTCACAATTTTAAAACTTAAATTTATATTGCTATAATAGGCGAATAACGCAATGGTATTTTTGAGCATGGGATCTAATGTTGAAGGTATTTTTTTTAAAGTTAGTCTGTGCCCGATTTTATAAACGCCGGCTAGAGTTAACCAAATGGCCAAGTATCTGTTTCGGTTATTTTTCGATTATTCACATCGGAAAATTTGAACAAATCAGTGAAATATTTTGTTTGTGCTAAACAGCGTTGATACAATCGGGCCTATGATTTGATTTCATGAGATGTAACGCCGTTTTAAACCGCTATGGCCATATTGCAGTGGCTGGGGCACCTAACCGTGGATTCCTGGGAAGTTCTTGCTTCATATATAGCTTATTCTTATCTGATGCTCTTTTATTAAACAAAAGTACCAGCATTCATGTATTGTTGTAATTATCGTCAGCAAATTTTAAATATTTCACACCATGATCACTTGGATAATGAAAAAGAATTGTGCATAGACAAGCAAAATAGTATCATTTATGCTGTCTGTGATTGCCTATTTCAGTACGAATCTCCTGTCGGTGATCCCCCTATGTGCTGTTCGTGATTGCATAAAGTTGTAGCTCACCAAACTTTGTTTGACTATAACGACATAACGGAATAGTTGATTGTCTTCACAAGCAATTAGTTGGTAGATAATATACTAGATATCCATTTTGTAATAAAATTTCTAACATTTGCTTCAGTGTTTTTCTGCTATTTGCATGGAAAGATGAATTTTATATGCAAATATATGAAGTTCGACTTTGTTGGTGAATTATTTTTTTGTTTGGGGACTCTCTGTGCTAATATTTGACATGTAGGTGCTCAAATGTATGGCAAGCCAAGGGCACTACAAATTATAGCTGAGAAACGCTTTTACACAAAACAAATATGGAAAAAGTATGACCTACCCAGTTCACCCGCTATTTATAGATGATACTGCCCAAGGTTAGCAACTGCTGTAGTGATAGCCGGTAATAGGGTGTGAGTACTACCACGACATCCTAACCGAGCCCCCCAGCTGTTCGCCCACGTAGGTTAACGATATCAAACCAGTTGTGGGAGACAACTTTGTCTGAAAAGGATATTTGCTACATTCGCGGGGTTCGAACCAGGGGAAAAGGAAAATACATCAATAAGGGAGTTTAACAACAATAAACATAAACTAAAATCGAATGCAGACGTTGACGCACGTTTCCAATAGACGAAAATCTTTCATAACTTTTTTTACCCTTTTCAAAAACAACGACCTTTTTTGGTGTACCTTATATAAGAGCCTATGGAAATTGTTACGACAAAGGAAGAAACTACTGATATACTGCGTTTTCTCCTTTTTAGGTTTCACAAGTTTGTGGGCTACATGTATAATGTAACATTTTTTTCGGCATCAACATCAATTTTGTCATCTTCATCAGCTTTCAATGGATATTTTGTCATTTGGAATAGGGACAGAGCAACATGTGGGGGTGGGGTTAATACCTCTTAAATCTATCATCTCAAATCTAACCCATATGTTGTGGGTACTCATTGGAATCGTCTCGACGAGACGATTCCAATGAGTACCCATAACATAGGGTTTGAAGAACATTAAGTGAAATATCACATTTTGAGAAACCTTCACCCTCTCTTATCTGTAAATCTGGATAGGGGTTTTACGCAACATTTTCAGCAGACAAAAATATGTGAAAACAACTTTTTTTAAAGCTATTTCACGCAAGATTTGATCGAATTTTAGTATATATGGGCCGGTAACTTGCATACATTATTAGACTCTGGCTCGTGTTTTCAACAGTTCAAATTTCACTTGTGAGTACAAATTATTTTATTTTTAGATATATCTGCTTTCCATTATTATTGAATTTTAGAGATAAATAAAATGAAATAGATGAAAAATATTCTTTAGTTAGATATGCTTTTTATCTCATGTTTGATATTTTCATCTTATTTTCCTTTTTAATGTATAGATCTACTTTTCATTGCTATTGAATTTCTGAAATAAATGAAACATTTTTTAAAAAAAAAAAGAAAAAGAAAAAGAAAAATACTCTTTAGCTAGATAAGTATTTATTTTAGGTTTATTTATTCTTTTTTTTTTTTTTTTTTTTTTTTTTTTTTTGTGTGTTAATATTTCTTATTTTGGTGTTTGCTTATATCATAATTATGTTAACCCATTACCAAACGGCAAAAGTTTAGACTAATCCAAATTCAAAGATGACGTAGACGACAATTTCAAATGAATGGCATTTTACATTTTTTGTCCTTTTACATAGAAACCATTGTGGGAAATGAAAAAATTGCTTGGCACAAGCAATTCCTTCATTTTCCACAATGTTTTCAAAAGCCATTATCTTGTTGGGAGTCACTGAATGGTAATGGGTTAAAGAAGAATTCAATGATAAGATCTAAATTTTCTACCTAGTATTTTTTTATAATTCAATTCCATGCTTCTTTGATATATTCTATCATTCAAGAAAGTATTTCAATAGATATTTTTAACAAACATTTTTTTTTTTAAATTAAACCCTTTAATAAACGGAAAACACTTCCAAATTCAAAAATGTTTCAAAGGAAAATTATAAGTGAATGAAATTTTACACCTTTTGGTCTTCATGGGTAGAGACGATTGTGGGAAATTAAGAAATTGCTTGTCATGAGCAATTCCTTTATTTTCCACAATGTTTTGCAAAGCCCTTATCTTGTGGGGCATCAAAAACATAATTATGTTTTGTAATAGGTTAATGGTGTATTATAGGTTAATTGTGTAAAAGAAAAGCATTATGCACTCGCTTTTTTCTGCTATAGAACATTCGATCTAAAGAAAAAATACTACTTATTGTCAAATCAAATTTCGTCGTTGTAAATGCAAAACCTCGTATATCGATTTCGGAAAATTTTGAAGGGGAGGGAAAAAGTGAAGTAACTTTTCCCAAACTGAAATGTTATTCTTGAAATTTGGACATATTGTTCACAAATAATATTTCATTAATACTGACCAGTTAAAATATCTCAAAACGTGCAAGAATCGTCTCAACTGGGCACACAAGTTTGTACTTTGAAATCGCAAAAATCGACATACGAGGCTTTGCATTTACACCGACGATTTACTATTACCATCTTCACAATAAATTGCAGTTGTTCTTCCTTCTGCTATCGAATTTCTGAAATATATAAAATAAAATAAAAGCGTTCTTTAACTAGATTCATTTATTGTGTTACGTATTATACATTATTTTGGAATTATTTCTTATTATCATGTTCAATCACTTTTATTATGTTATCACATTAAGGCAGATTTCGGCAGAAAGATCTTATTATATCTTATTTTCTTTTTACTTTCATAACACAGACTTATGTTTCTTTGATATGGAAAAAATACTTATTGTCAAATCAAAATTACTGTTAGCATCTTTTTAATAAATTGCACTATAGTGTTAGTTGTTTACTGCTGTTGTTTGATTTGTCGTTGAATTTTTAAAATTTTAATGTATTTGTGTAAATGCGTTGTAAATGAGCGTTTCATTTATTTATTCATTCCCATTATAGAAATTTTGATAATAGTTTGAGGAGTTTTTTATTCCATTCCCGTATTTATAATAAAATGAGGCTTTAAGACGTCCACAAAATAAAAGCTTTTGAAAGCATTGTGGCAAGCGACGAGATAGCTTGTGTTAAGCAATTTCTTCATTTCCCACAATATTTTTTACTCAGAACGATCAAAAATGTGTAATTTAATTCACCTGAATTGCTGAATTAGATTTGGTTTGGTTTATTTGGGTTATATGCCGTTTTCAACTACTAAGGTCATATCGCGGCGGCTGAAGCACCTAACCATGGATTCATGTCGTTTCTCATACCAGCACTACCACAACACCCTTACCGAGCCTCCAGCTGCTCCCCCACATAGTTTCACGATATCCAACCATTGATGGGTGAAATTTTTGTCAGTAAGGGTATTTGCCACGGCCGGATATCGAACCCGGGACCTCTCGGATGAAAGGCAGATGCGCAACCAACTGCGCCATGGCCGCGACGTCTGCATTTAGACCAGTCTAGAATTTATGTTCTTTCATACAAATGCCTGTCCGTAATATACCGGCATCACAATATCCCGTACCCTGCAAGTAAATGGAATGTGTCGTTTTCGTCTCCACTTTAAAAGAGTTTTTTTTGGTGGCTTGTAAGCAAAAAATTGAAAATCCGGATAGCATTTTAACCCTTTCCCAAACAAGACCTGGTTTTGACGTCCCTAATAGAAAAGGCTTGGGAAAACATTGAAACAAAAGAAGAAACTGCTGATAGCCAGCAGTTTCTCCTTTTGTCCCAATATTTTCCTTTATTATCATCAATTTTGTCGTCTGCAGCAGCTTTCAAATTGGATCACCCTAATTTTTGTCGTTTGGGAAAGGGTTAAAGGAATTAGAATAACCGATCTTTGCATCAAAACACACTTTGAAAATGAAATGAAAATGTAATGTTTCTTTAACGCCATCGAAGTTGATCTTATATTGGTGTCGTCCTCTTCGCCAATCTGTCCGTCCATCTATCTGTCGACCCATCTCTTCGTCCGTTTGTCCGTCTGTCTGTCCAAACTGTCCCCAAAATTTGTCTTCGTCTTGTAAAAACAACGGCTACATTTATCACGGTGGACAATCACGTGATGCAATAATTACTGAAAATCTTCAATAACTTTGTCAATACGGGACCGATTTGAATTCGGTTTGAAGCAGAGAATGCGGACAGACGCCCCGCATTAGATGGACGTGGTTGATTTTTAAAAAATCAACTGATAAAAAAGTTATTGAAGATAAACCAAAATTTTGGTTTATCTTCAATAACTTTTTTATCAGTTGATTTTTTAAAAATCTACCACGACCATGTTATTTCTGACATTTTTTCACCTTCTCTGCTTCAAACCGAATTCAAATTGGTCAAGTATTGACAAAGTTATTGAAGATTATTGGAAATTCTAAGTCACGTGATTATACACCGTGATTTATGCGTATATTTTATTAGAGAATGATAATAACAAACCGACATGGAACATGTTGGCGGGTGTTTGCCATTTCTGGCTGCGTTAAAGACGTCTTAGCCCTTTCTCAAACACCGAAATTTTAAGGTCGTCCGATTTGAAAGCAGGTGCAGAAGACAAATTTGGAATTAATGATTAAAGAATTCATTTAAGCATACATGTATAATGGTCTAGAAAATATTGATATATATTTGTCTAAATGTTTTCTGAAACATTTCCTTTACCAGACGGTCTTGTTTGAGAAAGGGTCAACTCTGTCCTAAACAGCAGAAATGTGGAAGCTGGTGGAGACGATAAAAGTCTACAAAGATATAACTTTTGTACATTATGACAAAATAAAATATTGAGATAAAAGGAGAAAATGATGGTGAACAACATTTTGTTTCCTATTTTGTATCACTGATTTCATTTTCTGGCAAATACCCTTTCTGACAGAAATGTCACCCACCAATGTTTTGATATCGGTAACCTATGTGGGCGAGCAGCTGATGGCCAGGTAAGGGTTTTGTGGTTGTACTGGTATAAGAAACAACAAGAATCATGGTTAGGTGCTCCGACCGTCGCGATATGACCATAGTAGTTGAAAACGGTTTAAAACCCACTACAACCTAATCTATCATTTTCTTATACAGATGTCAAAATAAGATTGTGTTTGGAAAAGAGTTAATATGATATCAACCCTTTCCCAATCGGCCTAATTTATGGTGGTCCAATTTTGAAGCTTCTGTAGACGACAAAAGGAGTAGGTTCACTAACCCATGAAATTGGCCTAAAATTTTGAGAAAAAATGAACTAGATAATTGTATTGTTTTGATGCTATATATGATAGTATTGGACCTTTAACTGTCAGAAACTGGCATTTACTGATTCTTTCCTCGGTCTAGTAGTACTGCAAAATAACGGCAAAAATGTAGTATTTGGCCGTTTTGCTCAATTTTAGCCATTTTTTCCGCATTATTGTTCAAAATTGAATGTGAGCACATTGGAGAACCACAAAAATACTTTTTTGGGACAAAGTTTGACTTATTCCTGATACATTGTCAAAATATCATGTTGCTTCTCATGTGCGCCCACATTGAAAATTGAACTTTTATGAACAGAAATTTGTGATTTCAAAATAATGCATATTTTCTTAAATTTGATCTACAGTGCGTATCAAAAGGTTTCTAAGTGACTGTTTTACACCAGGAAATGTGTTCTGTTATTGTAACAATATGTACATAATTTGAGGGGAAAATCACCTTTCGTTTTAATTCTATATCATTTTTAGTGTCCAAAATTGTCCGAAGTGTAACGCTTTTAACGTGACTTTTGTATCAAACTCCAACTTTTAAGTGTTCATCATCATCATCATCATCATCATCATCATCATCATCATCATCATCATCATCATCATCCTGTTTAGATTATCCAGGCCTGCAATTATTAATCCTCTGCTGAGGGTGTTAATCTTAGAAAATACCCCCTTTAAAGACTTAACAATATACAATTCAATTCAATTATCAATTCAAAATTTTAATTGCATAATATTACATAATATTGTTGCAATACAACAAATACATTTTAACAAAATATATAGGATGTGCACAAACATATCAAACAGATAGTGAAAATAATAGATCAACATATAAATCATATGGACTTTGTAAGTAATGGTCAAGAGTGTTGGGTAGTTTTCATTAAAAGAAAAGTATGTTTGTAATAAAATGATTCATTTCTCAAGTCAATTGTAGAGATCACGTTTCTTATTGGCTTCAAATAAAAATTTTGATAATTTAATTAGAAATCCTTTTCTGTCATTAGTCATCATTAGCTTAAATTTATGGATGGAACCATGGCCATGTACGATAGAAATTAGGCAAAAAATTCTTCCTTAGATGATAATATAACGGGCAAATAAGTGCAAAATGATATTCGTCTTCAATCAAATTTAAATTACAATGTTTGCAAATTCTTTCATGTTTAGGAATGTTGCTGTATCTACCTTCTTCAATGAATAGTTTATGTGATGAGCATCTAAATCTAGAGAAGAAATTTCTACGATTAACGTTATTGATACTATTAAGATATTTTTCACTTTCGAAACAAATTTTATACTTGTTATATAGTTCAAGTTTAGTGCTCGACTCTTTCTCAGAAATCCAACTTTGAATGTAGTTATCTTTAATTCTTGAAATAACAAGACTTATATCGGTCTGGTCAATAGTAGGTTTCTGGTAAATATAGGATAATCCCAAATTATCTAATAGAGACATTAAATTTATACGGAATGAATTTGTATAATTACCATGTGCGTCTTTAAGGTTAAAGATTTTATAAATCAGAGCATTTTGGTTTTTAAGTATTCGATACCAGTATTTAACAATAACTATTTTCCTTTGTATTGACAGTGGGTATCTTCCAAACTCTCCGTAAACACTTACCAGAGGCGTTTGTTTCTTAACACCTAAAAGTTGTCTTAAGAATTTTAAATGGACATATTCCACATTTTCTGCTTTATGGTGGCCCCATATACTAGCTCCGTACATAAGTATGGGTAAAACAAGGCTATCAAAAAGTTTTAATTGTTCCGATATATTCAAAGAAATTTGTTGTAATGTTTTAGTCAAGGCAAAAAGTGCCTTCAATCCCTGTTCCGACAATCTCTTTTGTGCGTTATAAAATTTGCCATTGTACGTTAGCGTAACACATAAGTATGTAAAAGTTTTAACATATTCTAAGAGCTCTCCATTATAATAAAGTTTAGGATCTCGACTTGGTCGACCCTTTTGACAAACCATGACTACAGTTTTACTCGTATTAACAGCTAAACCCCATTTATTACAATATATATGGAGAGAATTTAACATTGACTGTAATCCAGATTTAGTGTAAGAAAATAAAACAGCGTCATCGGCAAAAAGCAACAAAAATATTTTCATGTTATCAATAGTAAAGTAATCCTCATTATTATCCAACAAATTATCATATAGATTGTTTATAAACAGGATATAGAGCAGAGGCGATATAGACTCACCTTGCTTAACACCGCTCAAGCTCACGAAGCTCTCGCTACATTTGCCTTCAGCTTTTACACAAGCTTTAACATTAACATACATTGCTTTTATAATATTAACAAATTTTGTAGAGGTACCGAGTTTTAGCAATTTCAGCCATAATCCATTTCTATAAACGGTATCAAAAGCTTTTCTGTAATCGACAAAAGCGCAATACAATTTCTTATTTTCAACATTTAACACTGTTTGAATAATAGAATTTAAGACAAAAATACAATCAATCGTGCTTTTACCGCTTCTAAATCCGAATTGGTAATCGCATAGTAGACTATTAGATTCTGCCCATTGTCTAAGACGTTTCTCTAAAATGATAGAAAATACCTTAGAGAAAATACTAGTAAGAGTAATTCCTCTATAATTATTTACGTCAGATTTATCGCCCTTTTTCGGTAT
This sequence comes from Fragum sueziense, assembly GCA_963680895.1. NCBI lineage: Eukaryota > Metazoa > Mollusca > Bivalvia > Cardiida > Cardiidae > Fragum > Fragum sueziense. The sequence goes on from OY804610.1 coordinate 11,706,097, forward strand.
TGGAACTATAACACCTAACGACCAATTAGATGGATATATACTGTTATTAAACATATAGTTAAAAAGTTTGCATAAATATGGTGACAACAGAGTTTTACAATCTTTAAACATTTCTGGTGTGAGAAGATCTGAGCCACCACTTTTATTACGATGAAGAGAATCAACTGCCTTCTCAACTTCTGTTATACAATTATACAATTATACAAGCTGTTGCAACAATACAATAGTTTTCTTATAGTAATTTGTTGAAAAAATAAGGATTGTCCCTGAACCATGTCCAGAAAATGATACACCCTCAAAAATATAAAGCCATAAAATTACAAAACTTTGGAAAATCATAGGATTTTGCTATTAGACATCTTTCAAAATAGATATGTTTTGTAAGATAAATATCATCTGTGCAATATTAGTATGATTTTATGCAATTACTTTAATATAATCAAGTCATCCTGATGTCATGTCTATGCACTCCCAAAATGTCCCAAGTGTAATACTTTTTGTTACATTTAGAAAGCCTGTATTTTTGTCATATGATATTGAAATTTGGTCTGATTTCTTTTTTACAAGCATCTGTCGCATGGAAGATATGCAATGGTTAGATCTGAAAAGACCCGCTATTATGAAATTAAATCAATCGGAAGTCAATGTCCCGAGTGTAACACTAATTTTGTAATTGAGAGTTATCGACTATAAATGCTTAAATACCGTTATTTAGACTTCATACACTAATTTTAAGATTGAGAGTAATCGATTATAAATGCTAAATTATTTACGTTTAACAAGCTAATTTGGTGACTGAGAGTTATCAATAATAAATGCTAGAATATATATGCCCCCCCCCCCACCCCCACAAAATTCAATCAATCAAAATTTTGAAAAAAAGACATGTAGGATTCTGTCTGAATTTTGTTCAGAAAGCAATTATATTCAGAAAGGATTGCATTATATGTCAGTTTAATTCATATTCAGAATCATATCAGTGATCTAGCACAGATATACGTATATGATTGACTGTTCTGGGTCTATAAGTGTTATTTGAATATCCTAAGTCAACATTTTTGTCCCAAGTGTAATGGTGTAGAACTGTGAAAAAATCAACGAAATCTTATCATATGATAGTTTGGAAAGTTTTCTTACGCTTGTGTTTCATTCATCAATATAAATAATGCGTTCATATTGCTGCAAGTTGAGAGACAACAAAATGAAAAGTCCAGATATTTTCCGACAGTCCGTCGTATTTACCCTTTCATCCATTAAATACTGTTCATTTCTAACCAATTTAGTTAAAAATTGTATTTTGTATTTCAATCTAAGAGACTATTTATGATTGCCATGGCAATATAGCTGAATTTCTATTTATAACTTTTTTTATATTTGAAGAAATTATTTCTTATGATTACATGTACACACATTTAAAATAAGAGAGTATTTTTTACTCTCAGTTGGCAGATATTAGCATATTGAAAGGAATATTAAGAAATTTGACCCTAAAAAAAGACATTGACCTTGGTGAATGACTTTTACAAAGACCTTAAAAAGATTGCTCATATCCTCCTTATCAATATCTTGAAATACAATGTTTATCATTCATATGTTTTAAAAATTGAAAACACATTTTTTGTCCTTGTTAAAGAAAATGCAGTATTTATAATTTAATTCAATGAAAATATAAGAAAGTCTGTACAAATTGCTGCAAACACATTAGATGTGTCCATTGTTTATGAGAAATGGGATAATAACATCGCCATATTGTTGCCTAGCAACCGTATCCATGGTAAATTAGATATAGATTTGTGGAAAGACAAGATATTTTATATCACTGGCAAGGATTGAAGACATCTGAGTCTTTATCTGTAAACATATCTAGTATTTTTTGGGCTAAGCTAGTAGTAATGTTTGTTTTGTAAGAGCAATAAAATCAAGGATTTTGCATAAACCCTTCCAATATATTAACTAAAATTCTGAAAAACCTGTAATATGCTACAGTGGATTATTTTTATATATTTAAGCCTAGTAATGGTAGGAAGTATTCTATGTGACAACTATGCTGTATGTCCCTATGCTAATTAGAAAATTATCCTGTAAAATGCTGTATTTTCAATATTTTTAGTATTGCCAATTTTGGTTGAAATTGGTTGCTATGGTAACCAACGTGTAATAACATCAACTTTTTATTCTATGATTTGTGAATTCTTAGGATACCATACTACTTGAAAATGTACAGTTTTTAAAGTGATAGACAAAGATATGCTTGAAGATTGAGATCAAAATATGATACCTCTTGATCAAAATTAGAATGCAATTTCCTTGTTGCTAAGGGGCCCTAACAACAACGTCATCGGTAAGACTTTCGGCGAGTTATTCTTTGTTTTTTATGACTAAAGTTACATTAAGTAGGACACTTTAGATGAAAATCTGTTACTATGGAAAAATCACCTTTTGCATGATTCTAAGGTGGACTGCTACTTAAGGACAGATCCTCCAGTTGTTACTGCGCAACTTACTGCGCATATCCTAAATAACGAAATAAAGCGGTTTCAGTAATTGACCTTTTCAGCAAATGTATTTTTTACATTTAGTTAACGTCTGGTTGATAAATGACAAGACCCTTTTCGGTTATTTCAATTTTCTCTGTTTGGTCAATTAAAGTGTAATAGTACTCGGATGGTACATTTCGCTTTCTGTTATGCGTTCAACATGTGGCGTTAGCGATAGGAAACGGAGCAACAAAAGCAAAGTGTTGTCTTTATGAGCTAGTCCGCTTCAGATGGACACAAAAGACGACACTTTTTATTATCTAAAGCTGGTAATAAGGAAGAAAATGCATAAAAGTAGCGAAACAATTTCGGACAGAGCTGCAAAAAGTAAACCAAATTTTACTTATAACTAAGAAAAACGCTTGGTTTGATACATTTTTCTTTTTTTGTTTTTGAAGGTATGACCAAGCACTATGTCTATACCAAAAAAGAAAAAAAAATCTTATCGCTGGAATATTTTTTATTATCAGAAACGTTGCGAAAAAAGAGCAATTTCAGCTACTTTTGAATGAATGTTTTACTAAAAATTTCAAAATAATCACTAAATTTTCTCAAATTGATACTCGTTCAGACAGAATAAAACATATTGAACACAGTAAAGACTTATTTGTGTAATCCTAGTCATTTCGAAACCTTTTTTGTGTGTATTTAAGTGACACCTCATTTTTGCAATTTTAGACAAGTCTAGTAGTCTCCATTGAAATCCAATAACTTTTTAATTCGATTGGTGACCTATAGTTTTTAAGTCATTATTTTACTTCTCATATATCTAAATATCAGTACTAAAAGAATTTAAACTAGAGGCCCAGGAGGGCCTGAATCGCTCCACTGGCTAAAGTGGAAGAATTATCCCATGATTTCTTGTAAGCCTTACATAGCGGCAGCCAAATCTTGAAATTTGTGAATAAATTTTGAAGAGAGACTCAAAGAACATTCTTGCAAAGTCTGGTTCAAATTGGCCTAATGGTTGATTTTTAAAAAAAAATTCTTATGATTTCCCTAAGTCTGATAAGCCCCTTTCTCCCTGCCACGGCCACATTTTTCGACAAATATAAAAATTTGTGACCAAATTTTAAAAAGAATGACTAAAGGCACATTCCTGCAAAGTTTGGTTCAATTGGGCACACTGGTTGATTTTTAAAGAATTTTCTTATGATTTCTTTAAGTCTGATAAGCCCCTTCCTCCCTGCCACGGCCACATTTTTTGACAAATGTAAAAAATTGTGAATAAATTTTGAAAAGAGAGACTTAAAGAACATTCCTGCAAAGTCTGAATCAAATTGGCCCTATGGTTGATTTTTAAAGAATTTTTTATGATTTCTTTAAGTCTGATAAGCCCCTTTCTCCCTGCCACGGCCACATCTTTTGACAAATGTAAAAAATTGTGAATAAATTTTGAAAAGAATGACTCAAGGAACATTCCTGCCAGGTTTGGCTCAAATTGGCCCTATGGTTGATTTTTAAAGAATTTTCTTACGATTTCTCTAAGTCTGATAAGCCCCTTTCTCCCTGCCACGGCCACATTTTTTGACAAATGTGAAAATTTGTGAACAAATTTTGAAAAGAATGACTCAAGGCACATTTCTGCAAGGTTTGGTTCAAATTGGCCCAATGGTTGATTTTTAAAGAATTTTCTTATGATTTCTCTAAGTCTGATAAGCCCCGCCCTGCCACGCCCACATTTTTTGACGAATCAAAAATCCGTGAACAAGTTTTGAAAAGGGTCACTCAAGGAACATTCCTGCCAAGTTTGGTCAAAATTGGCCCATTGGTACAAGAGGAGAAGATGTTTAAAGAAAAAGTTAACGGACGCACGGACGCACGCACGGACGCACGACGGACACAACGCCATGACAATAGCCCGCTGGCCTTCGGCCAGTGGAGCTAAAAAATCTTACCGTAGGAAATAAATGGAGGATCTGTCCTTAAACATTTTGCCATTTTCTGAAAAACGGTCACCATGGAAATATCATAAAATCCATGACATCGCTCATTATAACCTTGACAGCATGCTACCTTAAAATTTGTTCTTTGTCCCTATTATTTTCATAGAGCATAATTTTATAAAAACAAGAAGCTTTTAAAATATTTGTTATTAGATATGTTTAGAATTTGAAATGTTTTGGAGAAAATGTCGATTTGGTTTCCATGGCAACCATGAGTTTAGAATGCCTTTTATACTTGCGTTTCTTCAAATATAGTGATGAAAATGTTCAAATAATAGAATTTCAGCAAAATTTGAGTTTGGGCCATTTTTGATGATTAGTGAACCTACCCCTTTATGAGAGGTACTTAGGTAAAATGATTGAATGATAAAGAACAGAAAACGTTGAGACAAAAGGAGAAATGCTGAAAATCGCAATTGTATTCTTTTGATTTAATGCTTTCATTTTCCAGCCGCTGCTTTTCATCAAAATCCTCGTATTTTGCAGCTTAAAACAAGCTGCAGTTACGAGGTTTTTTCTTGAGAAGCGACGATATATAACATTCTTATATTTTAGGAACAAAGCCAAATCAATCAAGATGTCTGTCATTCAAGTGACCTTGACCTTGCTGTTATTAGACCTTGCTGTAAACCAGGTTCAAGGTCATGGTTATTTATATGTTCCACCGAGTAGAGGTCTCGCGGCTGATAACCACGATAAAATGTCTAATTTTTGCGGGGGTAGAGACGTAAGCATTAATTTGTTCTATAACAATGAATTTTGTTCTAAAATTAAACTGGGTTTACAGAGTGTTTTGATAAACCGTCAGTGTTGTTATAGAATCTCGTAACGACAGCTTCAATCCAGCGTTGCGTTGGTTGATCCCAGAGACAGAGCCACACATGGCCGGAAGCGCCCCAGAGGATTTGAATAGCAGAGCCATTCGCCCTGTCTCTGTTTTTTCCGTACCGTGCCCTGGTCTTGTTTGGGAGAAGTTCATGGCTGTTCATGCTATATTCCTGTTGTGACCAAAGCTATGACAAGCATGATAGGCTAAGACTAAGATCAGTCTGCACATATATTCAGTCTGATCTTAACCTTCACTGACTACTTTTTATTAAGTTAGAAACTAATCTTAATGTCTCTTAAATTGGTAATTAATGTTTTGAATTTAAATTCACCAGGATATTGATTCAACCCTTTCCAAAGCAAAATCTGATTTTGACATCTCCGACAGAAAAGTTTTGAGAAAACATTGAGGTAAAAGAAGAAATACTGATGATCAACATTTCATTTTGTTTCAACATGTTTTACGTTATAATATAGATCTCAATCTAACAATTTCTTGTCATTAACAATGTTCATTTTGTCGTCTGCAGCAGCTTTCAAATTGGACTACCCTTTTAAAAGTTTTATTGTTATGGAAAGGGTTTTTTTTAATAAATAATTCGTCCCTTGACAGCCAGAAGTTGCTATCAGCAGTTAAAATTTAGTTAAATTTTAACTGCTGATAGCAACTTCTGGCTGTCCCTTCGTCCCTTGACAGCCAGAAGTTGCTATCAGCAGTTAAAATTTAGTTAAATTTTATCTGCTGATAGCAACTTCTGGCTGTCAAGGGACGTAATTTTTGTCATTTAGATCCAATTTAACGAAAATGGTGGCAAGTGTGGAGTCTGCGGGGATGCATGGAAGCCTCGTCCCTATCCACCGAACGATATCCCACCGCACGAAGCAGGTGGAAGATGGGCCCCTGACGATAGAAAACCCTATGACAAGATAATCTACAACCAAGGGCAGGTCATGGAAGTACAGGTTAGGGTCACTGCGACGCATTTAGGCTGGTTCGAATTCAGGTAAATCCCTCTTTTGGTATAGTTCCCGATAATTGACCAGAGGTGCATTCTTTTAAGAGCGAGATTTTTTAAGATTTCTTGAGGTGTTTTGGATAAAGCGGTTTTAAGACCGAGACTTTGACCGAGCTGTTCCGAATGCTCCATAATCATCATGACGTCATTTGTATAAAGTATGGAGCATTCGGAACACTGCGGTTTATGAATTATATTGAGTGTTCGGAACAACTCGGTCAAATCTCTTTTATATTGTTTGTACAGAGTTGACCGAGGGGTTCCGCAAGAAGTATAGCGTAATGGCGCCTCCATTGAGCGTCTTAAAAATCTTGCTCTAAAGAACGCTTTATCCTAAAGTATCTTAAGAAATCTCAAGATATCTCAAGAAATCTTGCTCTAAAGAACGCACCTCTGGTAGAGCATCTCTAGCTAATAGCATTGATATTTTGGCCGAATAATTGACTTTCAAAAATACAGACTAAACTGTTTTTGGTTTTCTTTTGAATATACATTTAACATAAGAAATACAACGTGATGGAAATAAAGGTACCGATAAATGACCTGGCAGAGCATCGCTAGTTAATAGCAATTCAGTTGTAATACTAGTAAAACGAACACCCCTACGTAATGCTTTATGACAGAGTGCAATTCGCTAGTTTTAAATTCTGACCGAGACAATTGGGTACGTTTCGTAGCCTGACCGAGTCAAAAAAGCCAGTAACATAACGTAACTAAGTTGAATTCGCTAGTTCAATATTCAGACCCAGACGACTCTGTGTGTTACATAGTCTGACGGATTCACAAAGCTAGTTATATACTCGGCAAAACTGCTAACGCATCACTCAGATCTTTGTTAATATTTTTTTTAACGAATCTACAGAATATGTTCAAAATTTGCACATGCCGACTACCATCAATTGATAAGAAGACCATGAAATTTCATAGTAAATGATACAGTCTGATGTGAAATATTGAACTTTTAATAAGGACACCCTTAATTCTAAAATTCATAAAGTCTGAAATTTGATTAAAATGGGAAATTCGCGTATAACTTCCAAACCTTTTGTATTGGCTGAAAGAGTTCCAGTGTAGAAAAGTTACCCATCCTTAAACAAACCGAAAGCTATAACACTTTTGTGGGCGCGTAATATATTCCCGCAGAGGTAATGTATACATCACTAGTGTCGTTTGTGTCATTGTTGGTGTCGACGGCGACGTCGGTTACTTAGACAAAAAACGTATCGGTCTATATCTAATGAACTGTATGAGATGCAGTCTTGATATTTCACACACAGACAGGTCCCACAAAGACCTTTCACCTGAGACCATAAAATTTGACCTTGTGACCTTGACCTTGAAAAATTGATCTTTTCTTTTAAAAAAAAGTGCAACTGTGCGAGCTACGTTGTCCGCGAACAGCCCTTGTTACGTTAGATAAGGAATTTTTTTTTTCACAATAAATCAGCCTTCGAAATCAATTCAAACAAAAATGATTGAAAAAGATCACAAGTTAGGCCTACAGGAGCCGAAAAAGTGTTTTGGCCCCTTTTCGTATGACACGGTCGCATAAAAGAGAAACTTGGAAATAGTTTTATGGGTTAGTGCAGAATCTTGTGGGATTAAGATTTGCTAAATTATAAATCTAAATTTATGACAATAAAGAAGTTATGCAATTTTAAAAAGTGATGCGTTAGCTCTTTTGCTGAGTATATAACCTGCCCGAGTTGGTTTTGCTAATTTCATATTCGGGCTGAGATGTGTGGATGAGTTACGTAGTTTGACAAATTGGAATTGGCGAGTAACGTAACCAGTCCTGACCTAATTAAATTCGCTAGTTCAATATTCTGCAACTTATAATTTAGGTTAAAAGTTTATTAACCGTAAAATTTGATTCATTTACCTTATCCATTTAAGAAGTTATTTAGAAAGGAAATGTGTACAGTTACTTTTTAGCTCCATTGGCCGTCAGGCCAGCGGGCTATTGTCATTGCGGTGTGTCCGTGGTGCGTCTGTGCGTGCGTCCGTCCGTCCGTCCCTAAACTTTTTCTTTACAAATCTTCTTCTCAGAAACTACTGAATGGATTTCAATCAAACTTCACAGGAATGATCCATGGGTGACCCTCTCTCAGATTCCTTCAAAGAATTTGGTTTGAATCAGAATAAGCTGAGTTATCTGCCCTTGAATGTCAAAATTAGCTGGTTTTGACTTTATTTTTACTCTAAAATCTACAAATATTGAACAATCAAGACAAAACTTGTCCAGAATGATGGTGATTATTTGTAAGATCTTGCTTTGGTGTAATTTTCAGCTTGAATTGAATTTTACATCATGAGTTATGTGCCCTTGAAATTGACAAAATTGCCATTTTCTACCCTATTTTGACTTTGTTTTCACTCTAGCAACTACAAATATTGACCAATCAAGACAAAATTTGTATAGAATGTTGGTGACCATAAGATCTTGCCTTATGATAATTTTCAGTTTAATCTGAATTTTACATCATGAGTTATGTGCCCTTGAAATTGACAAAATTGCCATTTTCTACTCTATTTTGACTTTGTTTTCACTTTAGCAACAACAAATATTGACCAATCAAGACAAAATTTGTATAGAATGTTGGTGACCATAAGATCTTGCCTTAGGATAATTTTTAGCTTAATCTGAATTTTACATCATGAGTTATGTGCCCTTGAAATTGACAAAATTGCCATTTTCTACTCTATTTTGACTTTGTTTTCACTCTAGCAACTACAAATATTGACCAATCAGGACAAAATTTGAATAGAATGTTGGTGACCATAAGATCTTGCCTTAAGATAATTTTCAGCTTAATCTGAATTTTATATCTGAGTTATGTGCCCTTGAAATT